>JAGFMF010011501.1:5505359-5809132 GCA_019455555.1 Galemys pyrenaicus
CCCCGCCCTGGCCGGCAGCAGGGATCGAACTCGTGCTGCAGTGGCTGCGATCTGCTTCGTAGTGCGTTGCTTAACCCACTGCGCCACCAGGGGAGGCCCGATTTTAATTCTTAATGTTTCTCAGCTAAAAAATTATGTCAGTGCATAATAATTGGGAGAACAGATTTCCATCCCAACCTAGGAAACCTCAAGTTGAACTCTTAAGAAACATGGCCCAATCTATGTTGATGAATATACAATGTCAAAGCCTATTTTTTAATTTCTAATATCTAATAAAAGTATACTATTACCAACTAATGTTACAATACGTTTTAGAAAATGCTATCTTCGATAACATCAGTGTTGCTTTATATTAGATAAGTTAGATATATATAACACATGAGTTTATCAAAATTATTCTGGAGGGGGGGAGGCGAAAATGAAGCTTTGAATGTCATATATATTTCAACAATACCACCTATTTGAAAAATGCCAACATCCCTTTGTTACTGTATTTAGGCTGCAAAGACAAGACACATTTTCATATCTCTAACAAGTTGTGCTCTGTGTTCATCAGTTGCCCTTCTAAGTCTTGTCTCTGGCCATCATCACCTCCACCCTACCGGCATCATCACATACATTCCCAGCTCACAGTATTACAGGGCAACCCTGCTATGAAATGGGTTGCCTGACTGTGGGTGATCACTCATGCACTTACACACAAAAAAAGTAATAGCGTTTATTTACAAAAGAAGGAGGAATGATAAATGAATAACTCAGGGAGTAGAGAGGGAGATAATTTAGTGAATATGTCCTACCAATTCTACCAAGCTGGAACCTGACAGCACACTGAGAGCTGGGAGGAACCAAGAGCCCCCCCAAGACCCACATGTCTGGTTATAGACCAAGTCTGGCGCTTAACTCCACCTGCAGGTCCCCACAATCCTCCCTTCAGTGATGATGACATGAGATGTGTAGTTCTTGGTGCCTTGGATCTCTTTGGTCCGGAGTGGGGTGGGTAGACTCCATAAAACCTATTTGTAGGGTTCATTCAGGATATCCTTTCCTCCTAACCACAGGGATACACTCACCTTTGCTACAGATCAGCTCTTGTTCTTCAAGCCGCAGAGGCCCAGCTGAACAGTTGGAAGGCCATCTGTCCCTGAGAAATCTTCACCACCTCCCTCAGGCAGGGCCCTCTTCTAGGATCTAGTCTTGTAAAACTTCCAGTTGTCTCTAGGCTTCTTCTTTGTACTTTTTAACTTCTCTCACCTTTTCTTGCCTAATTCACACTTTTGCTTCAGAGACAGTCATCCCCCAGGGTTCCCCTCAGGCTGTTTTTCAATCTCCTTTGATCAGTAGTCAAGGCTTCCTTACACCATTAATAATCTCAGACCCACCTTTTCCTCAGAACTCTGTTATATAATGCATTAAGAGGGAATAACCAGTGATAACTCCTTATAAAACCAATATTTGTTGAACACATACTGTGTGCCAGACACTGTACCAAGTACTACCAATACAAAGTTATGTAGAATATGGATTCTGCCCCTAAGGGACTCACAGTTTAGTAGCAAGAGAGAGGAATCCAAACAGTGACAATTCCATTTACTTATATATAAGATTCAACTACAAAGGAAAAGTGACCTTTACTGAAAGAAAGAGATTGAGGCGAGGGACAAAGGGAGGCTTCTGCTTTATCTATAGTACTTCAATGTTTACATTAAGATTATATTTATGGACAGATTGAGGAATGAAAAATTTATGGATTAAAAAAATAAAGACATGGTAAAACTTCACATGCTGAATCTAATAATAGAAATGTTGTACAAATGGGAAGATTGAAGCATTTAGTGTGGGGCCAGGCTCAGAGTACATACAGAAAAACCACAGGAAAGGGGATAGTTTCTGGGAACAAGGTGAAAGGCTGGTTCCCTGAGTCATGCTGGAAAGCTATTTGGGGCCCAGAAGTATTTCAGGGAGAAGTTAAGGGGAGGGACTTACCCATGAGATGCTGCATTTAAGAGCTGAAAGAAAAAGTGCCAATGAAAAACACACTTAGGGAATTTTAAACCCTCCCTGTCAAGTTTTGATATCTTTGATGGCATCAACATATTCCCTAAAATTTATTTAGTAAGGCACCATGTGACTCCATGTACAAAAAACTTCTTTTTAAGGGGTTCATGGTGCCCAGTTGTCCCCAATAAAAGCAGAATTATAATGAAAGGAATAATGATGAATGTGAGAAAATAAAGAGAAAACTTAAAGCAACCTAGGTTATTTCTCCTCGCCAAAGTAAGTTCCTACAAAACAAAATAAACACATGCAGACATTTCCTGTCTGTAGGCAAATGCCTTTATTCTGGTTGAACTCTGGCTGCTTCAACAGCCAAAAAGAAAAAGAAAAGAAAACCTCAAACCCTTCACTGTTTTTAACTATGAACTTCTCTCCATCAAGTTTAACTTGTATTATAATGTTACATTTCCCAACACATTCCAGTCACAGGTCATCTTTCTCTGAGAAAGAACATGACAGATCCTTCTTCCTGTGCATCCCAAAAGTCTTACCAATGCAGTCAGCCTTAAATTTTCACTTTTCTTTACCTATCACAGTTCCATTCTCCCCACTGGAACCAAAGAGGTCTTTGAAAATTATGGGTCAAGTCCTGACCCTCAAGTGCTTCCCATCCTTTATAGGAGATAATCTAAATTTTCTACCATCATCCCCAAGACCTAACTTCATCTGCCTCCCAGCTCTGTTCCCACTGCTTCCTTCTGCTGTAGTACACACAGCCCCGGGTTGCCTGGGTTCTAACTCTTGAACAGACTGATGTATTTTCAGGGCCTTTGCATAATCCATTCCTTCTGCTCACCATGATCTCCTCCACTTGCCATAGCTTGTTGCAACAGGACCTTTGTTGTCGCTTTGCTGTGAGAACATGATGAGGGACAAGGCAGTCGTGGAACAGGTTTGCAAAACAAGACTCCCTAGTTGAGCAGAGGTTGTTGGCCCATTTATTGACAGCACACAGGCTAGTAAAAGCTGATCATGAGACAATGGTATGAGGAATAAGGTCCAGAGAGTGAGATAGGAATGGGGGACAAAGTTTTACAAGGAACAGAGAAGGGGACGTGGTGACCATATGTCAAGAGACGTGTGTGTCAGCAAAATATTTGACATTATCACAGACAGAGTTATCCTGAGATCACCAAGGAGACAGTCATGTAATCAGGTCAACAGCGGCCTAGGCATCCCTGGGCCTACCTCGTGATACAGGCTATCCTCCGTAAGTAGTCAAGGAATGCTCTACTGTGATTTGTAGATAGCTAATAAATTTGTAGACAGTTGCCCAGCTCATAGGAACCCACATGCCCTGCCTTTCTGTTATATGAGCAAGAGGGTAATGGGGGAAATGACAAAGAGTGGTCTGGCAGGTCAGCATGGCTTGTCGGCAGCTATGTAATTAGATGTAGAGGCAGCACCATGTGCTGTGTTACGCTTGAGGAGAGATGGAGTCCATAGAACTAATTGTTGAGTCCAGTGTCCAGAGTCCAGAGGCTTTATTGATGTTCACCAAGTCAGGTACAGCAGTCTCAACTCTTGATTCTGGAGGACTGCACAGTCAATAGAGATCTATCCTGGTGGCCACTGAATTGCTAACATCTTGAGCTCTGGAGTAGGATTGGTCCTTCCTTGATGTCAGCTCACCATCTGGGCGTATTGCTTGCACTGGAACCAGGAGGTCCTGTAGGTGATGAAAAGAAACATGCCCTCTATCCCATGTTAAAGCTTGTACAGGTCCCAGCCAAGTTGGTCCTTGCAATGGGTGGTGATACAGGACCAAGGGCCTAGGGCTTGGTTCTGCTGGAATAAAATGTTCTACTGCTGTGAGGCCAGAATTAGGAATGAAATGTTGCTCAACAGCTGCTAGGCTGGAGGAACTACAATTTAAGAAGTTAAAAGTAAATAAAGCTTTGTATATATGTCCCGATGGGGCAAGTTGCTCTGTAGAATAGCTGAGTTCTCCTCATTCTGTTTTCAGGTCAAATGTTCTTTCTTCAAAGATACCACCCGTGACCACCTCTCTGAAGTAAACAAAATGAGTCTGTTTTATCACTTACACTGGTTATTTCTGATAATACAGATCAGTCTGTAAGAAGCATGTTTGTATGTGTTGAGCTTGCTGCCTTTTTCCACTACCTACAGAACATGAGCTCCATGAGGAAGAGGGCTTAGGTCCCATCCAAGTGTATAAGCAGGATATTTGTGCAGTTAGTGCTGTCTTTTTCTTGTAGGTCATTTTGCAGGGTTTTACCTCCAATCGTTTCATGTTTTATGTGTGTGTCTTGTTTTAACAAATAGCTGGATTTTGTTTTTATGTTCTTTCTGACAATCTGAATGCTAACAGAGTTTAGTACAGTTAGACTTACTGAGATTACTTGTGTGTTTAGACTTATGTTTATTACCTTATTTTATATTTGAACCACTTCTTTGTGGCTCTTATTCTTCTTTTTTGTTCTCTTAGGATGAAATTTTGTGTTTTGTTCATTTCATTTTTTTATATTGATTTAAATATGCATTCCATTTTTATTATGCATGCTTAACAAATTCTAGAAGAAATCCATACTTGTCCTTTTCCCAGAGCTATACAAAGAATTTAGAACACTTTCACTCACCTTACCTCCTCTAATCTTCACACTATTTTCCATTTTTCTCCTTTTTTGCTTTTTGATCCCACAAATTACATGCAAATTTTCATATTTTTTCAAAGTTATCAAGTTTTTGCCCAGTTTCTTCTTTTACCATTTTTCCTTATATTGCTGTCCTCCCCTCTGGGGTCTTTTTCCTTCTTTCTGAGGTATGCCCTTCAGACATTCCTGTAATGATAGTCTACTGACACTCTTCTGTTTATCAGAAATGTTTTGTTCTTGGACAGCTAGTGTTGAGTATCCAGTATTAGGCTAAAGCACACTGAAGATGTAGTTTCATTGTCTTCTGCTTTGGAAAGTCATTCATCAGTCTTATTAGCATCTCTTTCTTTATTAGTAGTTAATATCTTCTCTCTGGATACTTTTAAATTTGTCTTTAGTGCTCATTCTCATAGTCTAGTTGTTCATAGAAATATAAAAAAAAAAGATTTTTTTATATATATTATCTTTCTGGGCATATGATGTATCCTCTATGCCTATATAGTAATATTTTTTATTATTTCTGGGAAGTTATATCTGTTGCTATGCCTCTTTTGTCATCTCCTGGTACAACTCTTACAAGACTTATGTTAGACCTCACCCTCTCAGCCATTTCTTAAACTCTCATTTTTTTCTGTTTCTCTGGTCTCTGCTCTATTCTGATTGATTTCTCCAGACCTATTTCCTAATTCTAATTTGATATCTGAGTATCTTTTGTGTTTCTGCTGATTCTCATTCATGATGACTTTTTCTTTATGAATGTAGTAATTTCTATTTGGAATATCATGTTTGCTTAGATTTAATGTGTGAGAATCCTGGGGAACTTGATTTGCATGTGCTTTTCTGAGGATTTACTTTTGCTTCCTCTGGGGTAGGAACAGAATACTACTAACGTGGGTTCACTTTCAGATAGGTTTTTGTCTGACAGGTTAATTGGGAGAAAATACATTTGATTTATTATTTCTAAGAGGACAATCTTGAAAATTCTCAAAGGGAGATGATGGTTATTATTATTACTATTTGATTGATTTTTTTTTTCCCTATCTAGAGCCAGAGAAAGATAGATCTTCTTGGATTCTCTTTACCTGGGGAAGTAGATTTAGGGACTACTATTTTTCAATTTGCCTTTCTATTAAGGTCTTTTGAGGGTAACCTCTGTGACTTTTTACTTTGTCTCCCAAATTCTTCAAGATATCATTATATCACCCCAAGAGTTCGGATTCCTAGTGACAGCATTTAACTGGAGAATACTCTCAACTTCCAACTTTTGTTATCTAGCATCACTAACTCCTTTTTTCTCCTTGGTTTGGTTTTTATATGTCAATGACTTTCCTTAAGAATTTTCCTTAATTGCCTATGGTTAGGCAAGACATTTAAATTTGCATTTGGTTTAGTTTATCAAAAACCTACTTATACTTTTTTTCAGCAGGATTTTGAGAATTGATAAATTACTGAAAGCAAAAGTGTAGAGTCTGATAAATGTTGAATGAACCATTGAATGAATGAATGATTTTTTTTGTAAGTCACTGAATTCCAATATATCACTAGATCTGACACAGGTTACAGCACATATGAAACTAGATAGAGTTTTATTTCTGAATTTGGATTACTTTTGACAAAATGAACCAACTTAAACCCTAGAAGTATATGGAAAACCGTATGACATAGGAACAAAATGAAGGATGATATCCATAATATGCTGAGAAAGTTTGAGATGGAAAATTCCTTGCAATAAGAAACCATATAATGAAAAGCTCTACTGATATTTTTAGTTACAAGCTATGGTTTATTACTCTGTCTAGAGAGGCTTATAATGATTCATTGTTATAGGAAGAAATAAAATAGAATACACAAAAGAACCTTTTATCAGATTATAGTGTGTCCTGTTTAAGTTGGGGAAAAAAGGATTATCTGACTATTTCTTGTCACTGCCTATAGAGACCTTGGGTCAGGTACTAATTAGAACTCTTCTAACCCCTAGAATGCCACCGCTGATGTTTGGACTCAGTTCTTAGTTATGACCACACCCAAATAATAGTATGAGCAGACTATCCAAAGGGTCTATTAGGTAGTAAGGTAAATCAAAACCATTCCCATCCTCATTCTAACAATAGCTATCCTCCCATATGTTCTTCTTTTTGTACCAATCTTCACACTAATTTCCATTTTTCTCCTTTTTTGCTTTTTGATCCCACAAATTACATGCAAATTTTCATATTTTTCAAAGTTATCAATCTTTTGCCCAATTTCTTCTTTTATCATTTTTTCTTTTATTGCTTATATTTGGTTTTCATCTTTCTGAAGTCCAGAAATTCTGACATTTCTACAGAATCTTTATGTAATTTAACAATTACGGAAAAACTCATGATATTATAGCGTCAGTGATGGAATCAAGCAAGGGAATGTCATGAGAATTTGGGTGAAGTCAGTTCAGTCATCTTATTGAACAGCTACCCTTGACACTGAAGTGTACAAGGATTGAAGAAACCCCATTCATTCTATGAAATTGAAAACGCTTGCCTGGTCAGCCCTTCTAATAGGAAAGATGCCTATTGGGGCTGAAGAAATCAGTAGAGTTTTATCTTCTTTCTGTGTGCCTTTTCATCCTTTGTTTCTATGAAATAAAATTTCTGAGCATGGCATCCAGGGCTGGCATTGTACATACAATACCCTTGGCTCCAAAGAGGTCATGAAGTTGGATCATTTCCCAGATTATACATCTGCCCCTCTAGCTTGCATTTCAGAGCATATGGCTGTGGCAGAGGGGCAGATAAAAAATCATCTCTGCATTGCTTCCAAAGTGTAAAAATGAGGAAGTACCTTTTCATTTGGTTGTGAAGTTGTTACTTAGGTGTTAGAAGTATACAAATAAAACTTTTCTTGTAAACTATACACAATAAATTAAAATGCACTTAATTTATTGAGGCCCTAAAATACATACTCAGTACAATGGAGTGGGAAAAATCCTGACCTTTGTAAATGATTCACATGCTATGTGAAATGTATACAGGAATACCTGCAAGGAGGGACAACTTGAATAGTTCATTGTTTGACTCCTATTTTATTCATTTCTTAAGTATTGACAAATAATTTTCCTTAAGTTTATTTCAACATGCAAATACTTACTGTGATAATTTATTTCAGAGAATATTGGTCATTAGGGTTTCTTTTAAATTAGTGAAAATTTAAGATTCTGGAACTAGGTACAGAATTCCACTAAAAGGTAGGATGGAGCTAGTTAAAACCCCAAAGTTACTGCCTAAGGGCTGGGAGCATGATCCTTTGTGATTCTGGCTGAATATCAAGATCAAAAGAGATAAAAGGAAAAGAGTTGGCTATTAGAGGAGAAGATGTATCATTCCTTCTACTAAACTAATCTTTCACTTGTGTTCTGAATCCCTCTCTAACTGTTTCAATCTTTCAGTCTCTTGAAGGTCTATTTCCAAGATCTTCATTCATTCAATGGTACTTCTTCCCTTTTCGTATTCACCCTCATCATTGGCTCCATCCTTTAATCCAAGAAGAAATAAGGTGAAAAAGAACCATTTGGGTAGAAGTTGTTGGAGTATACAGAATTAGGGAGTAAGAGCAGCAAGGGAGGGCTAATCAAAAGCAGTGGGTACAGTAGATACAAAAAGGATCTATGTCCCAGAAGTTTTGTTTTCCTTGCCAAATTTCACTGTTTCCTTTATATAGCAAGGTATCTTAAAAATGAAAGTAAGAGTATGTGATGTTCCTTCTTTGAAGTCTTTAGACAGTATGAAACTAGATAACCACATGTGAGGAAAAAAGAACCTCCACCTTAACCTTACACTGTATAAGAAATTAATTCAAAATATTTATGGAACCAATGTAAGAGCTAAAACTATACAACTTCTAGGATAAAATTTAGTGACAGTGAGTGAAGTAGTATTTCTTTTAAGACACAAAATATGAGAAAGTAAAAAATCAGCAAATAGACTATCAAAATGAGAAATAGCTGCCTTAGAAAGGTACTGTTGAAAAAATGAGAAGGCAAGTCACAGTGGGAAAAATATTTGAAAAACACTTCCAACGAAAAATCTGTACCAAATACATAAAAATCAGGAATCCTAAAGAACAACAGTATTTAAGGATGAGCAAAGAGCGCACTAGAATTCTAAGTTATTTCAGATAAACAGTAACGTGAAGTTGGAGAATAGAACCAATATGTATCTTATAAGAGATGTTATAGAGAAAAGTTGTATAGGTTTCTTATCTCAGGGGATATATTTGGGCACAAGAAATTGGGAGACCCAGAGATGACCCGAGACTTTTAGGCTGGTAGATCAGCAGAGAGGTGGTGACTTTAACAGACAAAAAGGAACCATGAAGAAAAGCCTATTGATAAGGAAAAGTCATTTGAAATTTGAGTCTTCAACTCAAGAAAGAGGTCAAGGTTAGCAATATAGATTTAGAAGTCACCTACATGGAGGTAATAGTTGAATCTTGGGTTTGTCCACAAGATTGCACAGATTAAATTAAGTGATAATTCTTTAAAAGAGTTAGCAGCCATTAATTCATTTGGTTAACTAAAAGCCTAAGATGAAGGCAAAAGCAGTTACTAGAGTTAATGATCAATCTCATTTTTGCTATTATCATGTTCAGTGACTTGAAACAACTAGAATCTTTCTCTGAAAATTAGAGGCTGTATGGAAATGCAAAGTCTCTGGCAGTTACAAATTTAATGCCGAGTTAATCAATTTATATATTTATATTCATAAAGGATCTTAATTCATAAAGGAGCACATAAATGAGATCTTTGCTCAAGTTCTTAAATATTTGTGGGACATGAATGCATAGAAATCATTATGCAGTGAAATTTGCACTGATTTTGCCAATTTAATCTTGTGTTTTCTTTTAAAATGCCATTAGAAGCTTGTTTATCATATTAGTTGTCTGTTTTGATCAACTGAAAAAGTCTGCTTATACACACATTTCCACTTAGTAAAAATAAAGAATGTGTTCTTTCTGACGTAGTTATATATATTTTCTCTTTTTTGTTTGCATCTTCAGAGATTAGTAGACCAGTGTTCTTATTTGAAAATGCTTTTTTAACTCGTACATAAAAGGTGTAGATTTGCTAAGACTGACTTGATTATATCTATTCTAATTTAGTAACTCACCATACACACATATAAAATTGTATCTGTTTGTTTACATACTCCTTATCCTTGTGTTGTCTGGTCTTAATACTGCAGTTTTCACAAAAATTGCTCTAAGCTTTGATGTCCTCAGAACATGCCAGGAGAAAATAGCAGTATTGAAACACCGATGGCTTATTCTAACTTAAATTTATACTTTGATTTTTAGGCTTAGACAAAGAAATGTCTTCCAGAAATAGATGTAAAATGCCTAATAGATGGCCTTTGCTAAAGATTGGGGTAGTACCGTCAAGGGGGAAATAGTATAATCATCTTTAAATGTTATTAACAACCTGGAATATTTACTTTTTTAAATTAATGTGAAGGACTCTGCAGCTTCTTTTTCTTCGTCGAGTTTTGTTGTGCTAATGTAATTCTGACATTAGTTTTCTATCTACAAATGAACAAATTTCTGATATGGGTGGATTAGTGTGGAATCTCAGGTGCAGCTTTAATATGCCACGTCCAATATCACTACTGACATCTTGAGACTTCAATGTAGAGATGCAGATGTCAGTTTTCATTGTTTCTTTCTCAAAACAGAATTAATTTTCTTGCAGGGAAACATTGATTACAAAGGAGATTATTTCATTTTTAAGTACTATTCAGTGCTCTCTTTACCACTGATATTTATTAATTACAGTAGGTGCCAGTCACATGATAGAATAGAAAGTTAAGAGATATTAAAATCTTTGGATATTCCAGAAGTAGATACTTATTAAGTATGTTTGTTTATCAAATATGTATTATTAAATTAAATATTACCAAATGTGTATTTATTAAATTAAACAGGCTAAAGCTCATAAATCTTCTTTTCATACAGGTTTTTATCATCTTAGGACTTTGCTGGTGATATAAAATGCAAATCTTGAGAGAAGGGCTTTTGTTTTTATTATAAATAACTTACATGTCTTATAAGGCATCAATCAGAAAATTCTTTAGGAACATCATACCAAAAAATTAAAATATCTCATACTATGATTATGCCACTAGCCATGGAAAATATAGCTTCTTATCTGAGTATGCTTTACCTTTTTGACTTCCATGTCAAGGAAGGAAAGTAATTTTTGATTAAATGTCTATTGATTTACTGTCTCGCAGACCTATCAAAAGGAGTTTATCTAAGACTAAAATGCAGTTACAGCTAGAATACATTTTGGCAGCTGAAATGGAATTTGGCAACTATTTAACTAGACACAGAAAATTCACTAAATTTAGAACAAGAAGCAAAGTGAACACTTTTATCTCTCTCAGATTACAGTGGTGTTTTAAGGAGAGATAGTAATGAGATGACAACCCAATATAAAAAATAAATGAAAATGAATTTACTTTTGCAGCCATAATTCTATGCAACTTTATAGATCAAAGATTCAATTACTGGTACCTTTATTGGCACCAGAAACAACTTGTTGCTTCGTAATTTCTCACAGGCGCATGTGCTAACTAATATCCACCACTGAGAGGGTTTATACTTGGGAAGTACTTAGCACAGCAGCTAGCACACAGCATTCAATGAATGTTAGCAGCTACTCTGGTGTTGTTACTACATTATAGTCTCTCCTGTGTTCTTCTTCTCCTTATCCATGTATCACTCTAATTCAAGATGTATGATTTTAGTTTACTTAGATTTTGATTTAGCAGAATGAGTGTTCTTTTGGCAATAAGAGGAATCTTTCATTTCCTTACCTTGTTTCAGTCATTGTTGACAAAGGAGGAAGAGATGGTGGTGGTCTCCTTGCAGACTTGGGTTGCACATGTGATTTTCAGAGCCAACCTGAAGGTATATGTGATCTTCAATGAGACATCTTGTTACTGATATACCCTTACAGTATGGCTATTAAAAACTCTTTCAACAAAATAATCCCATCCTCAGTCTTAATGACACTAAAGAAAAAGGAGGAAAAAATTAATCTTTTTATCACAAATTTTTAACTATCTTCAATTATTTTTCCAGAGTTTTTTACTAAACCTAACCTATTCTGACTCATTTTGACATTTTACTAAGTATACCTTGGATTTTTCAAAGGTGAGAATTCAAAGTTCCCCTTTTACTTATTTTTCTCTCATAGTCCCAGTGTTATTTCTCCATTCGGCCAATGCTGGTAACAGTTGCCTTTAACATGCATGTCCTTAGAGCAGTTATTATACCAAGTGGTAATTCTTGACTAATTTTTGTCTTCTTGCTGTGTCCTGTTATTGTCTGTAAGGATACTGTAAGGACCCCAAAATGCAAAAGACAAGGGGAGAAGCTAAGTTTTCAGAGAAAGTAAAACTTCGCACATATGAAATAATGAAAAACAACTGATTTAAAAATACTAAACGCTGAAACAGAAAGTACCACATTGTGGGACACAGACAACAGGACAATAGGGTTGAGAGACAGAGGAGATCCACGTGGACAGTATTCATCAAGAAAGGATTTGGTCTGAGCTTTGAAGGATTGGTTGGATTTGGATCGCTGTAGAAGAGAGGGGGAGGCATTCCGGGCTGCAGGGAAAGCAAAAGCAAGCTTGAAAGCAGAAATGTCATGCAAATGTCATAGTATGCCATAATTTTAATGATTCTGCAGTCCTTTGAGGTGACTTTGATCTCCTTATATTATAGCAGCAAAAAACTCCAGTTTAGTAACTGACTTCATTTTGAGAGATGGAGGGTTGAAGAGTGTCTTCAGTGAAGAGTTAATGAATGTACTAAGTGTTCTTCATAGGAAAAATATTTTGTGACAGTTAAAGTTATTAAATAAATACATTTAATAATAAACAAAAATATTAAAAAGGTGAAAATTTAGTTTCTAGCTATTTTATATGTGGTCTTTAATCTGGGACTTGATTTTAAGAAAGCAGAAATTCTTAGGGTATCATAAAGAATCTCAAACATTCAAGAAAACAAATCTAACCTCTATACTAGAGGATGTTTTTCTGAATACTGTAATAAAAAATAATGCCACCATATTTTATGTGGCACTAAACCCATTGGTTATTAATCAAATTGTTTTAAGGCAAAACTGAAGGATGCTCTTATCTCAGGATCTCTTGTAAGCCCCAGTGACCATAACGATCACTCAACTCTTTGCCTTCTCCAGTGAGAAATAATGCTGACACTGAAATGTTTTAGAGTGAACTGCAAGAACTCATTAATACCATGCCAAAGGAAGAACTGCTGACCATCAGGCATCTGATCACAGAGTGAATTAGAGGCTGTGCATCACCACGTCTTGTGACAAACGTGCATTAGTAAAAGTAAATAAGCATGAAGACAGGCCAATTAAGTTCTGCTTATCTAGTTGGTTCTAGAGAACACTTTATTCCAATATATTCAGAGAAAAATGAGCATCAAGCTGGAAATCCAATAGACAATGTTATAGCACTGAACAAAAGAATTGTTTGAGTCTTAAGGTAAAAGACCTCTGCAGAAGCTAGTATTGATTTAGATTACTGGACAGCACTCAAGGTGTTGTACTTTTCTGGGTGTTAAAAATCCACTGGGAAAATAGGAGAAAGAAAATTGAGTTTCAAGTAGATAGAAACATTTGGTTTGAAATGAGGTGGAAAGAGCTTCATGTTCTAATGTCACTAGTGTTATAGGCAGTAATTTGTGGATAACAAAGTGAAACTACAGGTCTATGATAGTACCTTTAAATTTTACTGTGGAGATATCTAGCCAGTCCAAAATAAATTTTAAAATAATACACCACAAAGTAGAGTTTTGAGGATACTAGTAGAGATTTCACAGAACAGAAGACATCTTAATTCTTCTCGAAAAAAATTGAAATGAGTGAAGGTTTTCATGTGACAATAACTAGAATAGAAGTGGAAGAAGAACAACAAAAAAAATCACACCATTTTAATAACCTTAGCAATGAGGTGATAATAAGAACTACTCCTAGAATTTATTTCATTTGTAAACTGAAATTTCTCAGAAGACAGAAAATGTAACATTCTTATATGACAGGTACACTCAAGTATGAATTCCACAGCAAGTTGTTCACACTATTAATAAAATTAATATAAATTATCCAGTTTCAGAAAATCGGTGAGCATGGAAGAGCTATATTACTCCATTGTATAGATGTGCAAACTGAGGTGTTGATGCAAATACTAAGAGAAAGGGCCTAGATTTGAATTCACTTTAAACTTTTTTCAAATACATAAATCACTTAAGACTCTTAGAATTTTTGCATTTAACTTCAAATAATAGGGTAGGTAAATTCCCACCCAAATAGATACTTTATACATTTTCTAATTCAACAAAGTCAAATTCTCAATGATTCAATGTCTCTTATGATTTTTAAGTGTTCATATGGATTTTTGTATTAAAAAGTTTTTGATATTTAATCAATGAAAATAAATATTCATAACTAGACTGCTTTCAAGTTGTTTCCAAATTTCAATTTTTTCCCATAAGTGGTATAATATAGATGTGATAAAAAAAAAAAAGCTGAGTGAGAAGAAACAATTTTGTCATCTTGTTAGAATTTCAAAGAACTTTTATGTTCAGGAATTTATGTTCAGGAATTTCATTGATATTTTACTTCCCCTGGAGCAATTCAGCTCCTGCACTTCTGATTCTCAATAACCAAACTCATACCTGACAAACAAAAATGCCTTACTCTGTGACAAGGTATAATTAGTGATTTCCTTGTGAACTGGGATAGTCATTTTAACTGTCAAAAAATATTTTTGCCTAGTAAGAAAATTCATTTGCAAAATCAAATGAAGTTCTGAAGGATACTTACTGAGTCGCTTAAGCAAGTAAGGGAATTTGGATTATCTAGAAGAAAGCCATTTGTTTCACTACCTTGGAAATCTACCATAGACTAAAGGTTTTCTAAGTATTCACCAGTATCAGACCAGTATGTCATTTTTCTTCCTAAAATGGAGCAAATAATGAAAGGTTTTAAGAAACATTTTCAGACCCATTAAACTATCATTTTCTAAGTACAGGACTAAATTAGTTCATAATGCTAGTTGTGTCAGTGAAGAATGTTCTAGGCTATAAATAACACTAAGTTGTACTACTACTGACATGAAGAGGCTGGGCTTATGCCTTTATATTTTTGACATAGTGAGTAGTCTAGATTTAGGCACCTGCCAGCAGGGAAGAGATGCAGGAAGAATACGTAGATATTGAGCTGCTTATGTATCTATTCTCTTAGCTTCTCTCTCTTGACCATCTCTAGCAGCTCTGAGTATATGGCAAAAGACCGAATTCAGATCTCACATATTAGTTTCAGGTGTACAACATAATGATGTGATGTATATATAGTCCAGACAGGGATCTTCAAATTCACTTGAGATAATATGACTATTCACTTGAGAATATATGCCAAGCAATTGCTGCAGAAAGAGATGGCAGTACTCAAATTAGTCCCTGAATTTGAAGGATTTCAATCCTAGGGGAATAAAGTCTCTGATAAGTAATAGTGGTTGATTGTTCAACCTGGCATATAAGTAAATATGCCAATAAGTATGTGTGTGTGTTTATACAAACATCACTTGCACACAGTAGCATACACACATATGGCCATATATGTATCAGAATTTCTAATTTGCCTGAGTTGACCAAAACTACCCAAATTTGACATTCATCCCAAAGCAGAAATATGTGGTCTTTCAGAAGTTTTCAGCTTCCTAAAATGTACAATTGCTGCTCATCATTCTGATATTTGGAAATATATCATAACCTTATTACTGTTGCCTGTTATTTCCCAAATGCAGAGCAAGAGCTCCAAGTTGAAAATCATTCTCCTCAACTTTCCAATAATTTTCTTGTATTGCATTTGTTGTACACTTGAAATTAATGTGTTATATCTGACTCAAGAACAAAACATTGTATCAGATGTGAAAATTATTTTAACTAAATTTAGCCACATTTAATAGTATATTAGCCTCCCCAGCATTACATTAGTAAAAGATGCTCTACTTTCTTTTTCTCTGAATGAAAGGTAAAAAGGTTCATTCCTGTGAAATTTTGTTTAATTTGATTTCAGAATTCAATTATTTCAATTTATATTTTACCACTTTGTCTCACTTCAGATAATCTATCCCCATAATTATTTTTCTTCGTAATCATATATGTATTTGATAAACCATATTTGCCATAAATAACTAGCACCAATCACTAGTATTAAAATGTGTGGACTGTAGCATAAATTTATGATTAGGTATGTTAGCAATTAAAGCATCTCTGCTTGCAAATAACAGATAATCAATGACAATAGCTTCACCAAGACAAATGACTTTCCCCCAGTATGAAGACAGGAGGAAGCACGAAGGTAGTGTTGGTACAGCTACTCAAAGTGCCATCAAAGCACCAGCTCCTGACTTCCTGTTGTTCCATCCACACCCTGTGGCCTCAGCCTCGTGTTAACAAGATGGCTGCTGCCCTCTCCTTGTGCCAGGCAGGAAGGAGGAGGAGGTTAGATGAAGGACAAAGGACATAGACATACTAGGTGATTTTGTGTCCCTTTACCTGAAAAACAATAGCTTTTCAGAAACTTGACCTCAGACACTTCATTTACTTCTTCTCATTCAAAATGGTTATATAGTAGCCCAGAACTACATTATGGGGAGGTGAATATTTTTATTTGGTCACATTTGCCTCTTGAAACAAAATCTGGATTTTTTTTTTTAGATAGAGGAAGGTGAAAAGAATTTTTGGTGGCCAACAAATCATTGTACATAAGACACATGTGTTAACCAAATAAAAATTGTACCTTTTATTATATATTAGCTTTCTCCCTAAATTTAACTTAAAATGCCTGAATAATTGAAAATAAAACAGTTTTGCAATACAGAGCCCAAAATTACCTATAAACTAGTTCAGTGTTCTCTGAGCAGCAACTAACACATATTTTGCAGGAATTAATGAATTTTAAATTAAACTGTGTTGATTGCTTCAATGATTTTCTTTAAGTTGAATTTTCACTTTAAACATTGCAACTAGCTATTCATATATATATAATCAACTCTCAATTACCAAAGGGTGAATACTCTTGAGTTCCCATTAATGTTGGAAAACCTGGGTATCTGTTTCTTCTTTGCATTGTCATCCAGTGGAAAGTTTTTACTTCTTTGTTAATCTTAAAGTGAACCCTGTTTCTTCTCACTGTTAGCAAAGGAAGCCTGGAATGTGAGTTACTGTTCTAAACTGGGGTCAGCTTTTGTACAAACCCTTCTTTTCATAACCTCCTCCTGCTCCTCCAGCAAAAGTGTAAACATATAGGCAGTTCTCTAATGAAACAGCTACTTTGGCATCAGTCTTCTTAGTCTTGACTATGAATCAAAGTGAGAAATATTAAGAATCCAAAATGCATTTGCCTAAGAATTTGCCAGCTACTCCAGAACCAGGTAATTGCTTTCTTCTTTGAAATGTTGTGAGTTTACAGCAAGGAAAGACATTCAGTTTGTTCTTTCAGTTAGCCATGTATTTATTTGACATATGTCTATTAAATTCCTAAGATGTACTATATATATATATATATATATATACCATATATATGTGTACTATATATATGTACTATATATTATGCTGAGTCTATAATGCATACAGTCACAAAATATTTTCTGCAGCTTATTTGAATAATATTTGTAAATGTAGTTTGAAAAAAGTTACTTTCATGAGTTACCTATGTTGTTTTTATTACAAGTCTACCAGTTTCTATAGCTCCAGGGTGGTAGGGAGGAGGTAGTTATTCATGCAGATTTTGATCCCCTTGGGGTTGCATAGCACACAGCCCACATGTTTGCAGTTACATGGTTGCACATGTCTTACTAGTACCTTTATAATTTAATTTTGTATGTTATTTAAAAATTTTTTGAAATAACTTAAGCTTATTGAGCTAATATTGATTTACACTGTATATGTTTTAGGTCTATAGGTTTACACCTCTACAGATACATGTTATCACAACATTCCTACCACCAAAGCACAAATAATCCTCCAATATAGTCTGAGTCACGTCTCCCCCTTTTTTTTTTTTAAAGATTTATTTATTTATGCATACAAGCACTGGGGTACAGGCCAGAGGTGTGGGGGAGGGTGAGAGGATTCACCACAGAGAGCAGGGAGCAGAACAGGCAGATCAACGGAAGTACACTGCTGAGGGGAGCAGCGGGCCAGGCAGGAGAGGTCTGCTGCACCATGTGGGTGGGTCCCCAACGCCTGGCTGGCAGCAGGGATCGAACTTGTGCTGCAGTAGCTGTGGTTTTGCTTCATAGTGCATTGCTTAACCCACTGCGCCACCAGGGAGACCCACATCTCCCCTTTGCTCCTACCTCCTGTGCTATCTTTTTAATTAAAATTATTTAAAAATCTAGAGTAGAAATATCACTTTACTGCATGCATTTTAGTAAACTTAATATTTTAGTAATATTTAGTAATACTTGAAAAGTTTTCATTTCCTTAAGTTTTATTAACCTTTATTAAAGAGTTTTGTATTATTTCTAAGGGCTTTTAGTTTTAGAGTCTACTTGCTTCTACATCTCTAGCTACTTGTATAAGTTTCGAGTACACTTTTAAACATTAGAAGAGAAAAAATTATGTTTGCTAACTGTGGGTTGATGACAGACTATTTAGGAAGGAAGGAAATAAAGGACTAATATTAGCAGGCAGAATGAGGGTCACCCCAGAACTTATGCACCTGCACGCTCTAAGTGGATTCTGCCATCTGCCACATAAAGGTAATACATAATAGAATTAGTATGCAGTCGACAATTAGCGTGCAAGAGAGGAGAGGAGAGACAGAATATATTTAAAATAGTTTCACATGAAACACCCAAAGTTACCTATCCCCTTGTGGGTAAATGTCCAGCCCAAACAGGGTTGGCCCAAAGCAGCTCCACTGAGTTCTGAAAGTTTACCACAAATCTAAGGCACCCTGGTTTGGAACTGTAGGACAAGGGCGGAAGTGGCCAGGCAAGTCTAAAGGAAAAAAGCAAAAACAAACTACAAGTCAAGATAAAAGTTGCCATTATCAGCCTTCTCATGGATTCTCACCCACAACTCTTTCAAGGGTCTCCTTGCATGTCCCCCAAGTCCCTCATACAAGTCTAAAGCTTCTAAGCAAGCACAACTTCTTCATATGTCTCTGCTCCACATGCTTCCTCCAAGTCCTCTCTTAGTCTTCTTCCTTCCTTCCTTCCCCAGTCCTCTTTAGCTTCCTCTCTGCACTCAGCTCCACCCTTCCTTAGGTGGTACAGGAAGCCTGGAACCTCCCCTCTCTGGATATCACACTATTACAGTAACACTAATCACATATCAACCCCAGGGTCTGGTGCTAGTCTCCTGTCAGTACCCTACTGGAAAAGAAAAATATCTCTTGAGTTTCACAGATTAGCAAAACCTTCCTTGTGTTTACCATGTGCTGAAAATAAAATTAACAGTGTGCAGGAAGAGACAAAAGATAATGAAAAGAGAAATGAGTCTTTGAAAAGCACATTTGATGAGGCCATGAAATGTAAGTACATGTGACTTTTCTCAAAATATTTATTATAGAGATCCAGCAATAAAAATCAGGACCTGCCTGCCACTTTAGATTACCCAAGAGAGGTAATGATGGTCTATAATAGTACAAAACATTCTGGGGCTGTCATTATTGTTTTTGATCCTGAATTCTATATTCTGGCAATTGAATATAAAAAGCTGTAAACAAAACTATCCATTTGATATGAAAGGAAAGAAGTTTAATAGGGACTTCTTTATATCAATGCAATTGTTCAGATGCTAATTCAGATTACTCTTAGTGGTTGTGACAGAAGTATTTGCATTCATGAAAAGCACAAATTATAATCTCGGTTGTGTTAGTGATATTGTCATTATTTATTCTAAAAAATCTATTAAATAATCTTTGTACACTTAACAGAAGCTGTTGCCCTTATTGCAGCGGTCTCTTTCTGAAAATGTGTAATCTACACAGTGAACTATATATAGTAGACATTAATTGCTGACACAAGGAGACACATTTGAGAGAAACAGAGAAGCAGTGGAATTTGGAGGGGAGAGCATTCAGCCTGCCATTTCTTCCTTTTGTGGTGAGCCAGCAGGGTGTCTGGTACAAGGAGAGCTTTGGCAAACAACCTACAGAGAAAATACACCTTCTGAAAAGGTAGTTAAATCTCAAAGACCTCTAGTTCCTTAGTATTTATACAGTATTTGTGGTATTTTCTCCCCCCCCCCCCACCCACCCATCTCTTATTCATCCTTGGTAGAAGAAAGGACAAAAAGACCTGGTGAAAAGCTTCACCAAGAAAAGGCTTTTTTGAAAGAATTTAAAAGAAGACAAAAGAATCAGAGCAAAAAAGCATTGCTGTGGAGGAGCTGAGAGAAGCAGAGGGTTGGCAGTGTGACCAAGGAGGGCCCTGAGGTGGAGGGAGCAGGAGGCAGCCCCCACCCCAGCACGCAAATGGTCCCTCTTAGAAATGCTAGGTGTTTTTCCCCTGGGGAAACAGTGTTCCAAACTGTGGCTTCTAGCAGTCACCAGCCAACATCCACACAGAAACCTCTGCCTTGGAGCTTCATATGAAATCTCTGAGAAGAGCAGCTGGAAGGACTGACTGGTGAGAACTTGTGGTTCTCTGCCGGTGGACTGGACGGATGCTCAGCCTGGGGCCATGTCAGTCTGCCCTGGGCTGCTACATCCTGACTCCACATCTGGCTCTGCAGGCGCCTCCTAGGCATGCTGGGCCTCTGCTTCCTTAGCTTCCTCGCTTTGTAACATGGTGACTAAGAGCATCAACTTCCTAGGGGAAGCAAATTTAGACCATTTATTTGGAACAACTGGCAGTTTCTGGTGCCTAGGACAACCCCCATACAAGTAAGGTGTTACCACAGTTGGGCATTGATACGAAGTGACCATAACTTTGTCCCTTCAACACAGTCAGTAAGGAAGACAGATACATATAGAAGCTGCAGAATGATGCAGCTGTTACAGCTGCCTAATCATGTTTTTTAGGACAACGAACATGAAATTGTTTGCTTCAAATTCAGTTGCTCACTAGTTGAACAATGTGTTTAACCTCTCTGTTTCCAAGTCCCCCCTACCCGCCCATATAACTTACAGTATAATAGTACTTGTATCTAAGAGTTGTGGTGAGGGTTAATCTTGTGAAGCTTGTATAGTGCTCAGAACAATACTCCTCATGTAATAAATACTAGAAGAGATACTGGAAGAGAAATGAGGAATCTTATTGCTTTCCTTTTCCTCCTTTATTTTTTAACTTAGAGGTGATTAGCAAAGTCCTGCTTTGTGAAAATGGTGTCTAAGAAAACAAGGCTGAGGTACAACCACCAGAAAAGAAAGTAGAAAAGAAATTCCTAGAGAGAGTCGTGGCATGTGCTAAGACTGAGAAAGAGAGCTAGCAATAATTGAAAATAGCTAGAATTTGGAATATGTGGGGAAGAGAATAGGAATGAGAAGAGAGGTGAGATCCAGTGGTTTAAAGAAGCCAGAGCATGAAGAACTTTTCCATCCTGAGGAGTTTGGACTTTTTCCAAAAAAGCAGTGGGGAGCCTGGAGGAGTAATGTGATCAAAATGGTCAAAATCCTGGAAACAGATGCCCAGGAAAAGTACATGAATAAATAAAGATAGCATTGAGCTGAGGGTTAAATCTTGGGAAGGGCCCACAATTGGGGAAAGGGGGAGTAAGGGCACCAGGAAAGGAGACGGGCAAAGGCATGGATACACTATGAGAAGAACCAGGTAGCACCAGGCCTGGACACAGGGGAAGGATAGGATTTCAATCAGGAAGGGTTAAGCAAAGGTATCGGTATCGAGTACATCGGAGAGATCAAACGAAATGAGGATTGAAAGAAGTTTATTGGTTCTGGCAATTAGGAGGTAATTGGTGACCTTGGAGCACAGGGAAGCATCGGAGCTGGAAGCCATATGCTGAGGGTGCAGAGACCAAGGAGAAAGTGTACTCCCTGGATGAAGCCTCTGGGACCACCCAGTCTGGCCTTAAAAGAGGGGGCAAGAAAGGAGTGAGAAGGCCCTTGGGGTATTTGAATAGGGGAGACCCAAAAGAAAATTTCAGTAAAGTGAAGAATTCCTGAAGACAGAGTGATAGCGAGAACTAGAACCACAGGAGGGACAGAAGAGAAAGGAGTCTGTTTATGAAACTCTGAAGATAGGCTGGATGCAGAACAGGGAGCATTTTTGAGGCTGAGGGAGGAGAAAGTGGGTCTGACACCTGAGAGTAATGGGGTAGTATGTCAAAATAGGTGACTTGGTGTCATGGAAAGTTTTGACTCTTTGGGGACTTAAAAACCGAGTGAAACACATGCCAGGCACCTACATGTGCCTCTCTCATGATAAATCAATGAATTAATTCTCTGTAAGCCACCAGTAATAGTGAGAATGAAAAAAAAATTCCCTTTTAATTCCTTCAGAAAGTTGAATTTCATTCTCAATAAGGCCTTCAGGCTGCTGTAGCACTTAATGAAACAGTTGCTCCATCTCCAGTTCCTTAGTTATAGCAACTTTTCCCCAAAATTCAATAGTGCCTTTCTGAAGAACTCCCAAGGTAAGTGGTAGCCTCGCCAGAGCATCCTCTCCTCCCACTTCCAGTATCGACGGCATCTCCGAGTTGTTCATATAATGCTTCCTCCAGATCTCCCCAAAAGCTGGGCACTACAGCCTCTGATACTGTCATGGTGACCATCTATCTGGTATGCGTTTCTGCCATTTTCTCGGCCTCTAATGTTAACTAATCCCATTGGAAGGCTCGTCCTGTTCATATATTTCATCTATTGCTAGCCTTCCTCATTATATTCTTTCATGTTTTCAGGTTTTTGCTTTACTAATTACATACATTTGCCATTATTTCACAATGGCATTATTAAAACGTCAGATTGTCCAAAGGGCAAGTTAAATGGATGTTTGTCGTATCATTTGGAACAGAATTTCTCCTTAAATCACTGCATTTATTTGCTTTAGAAGTTTACGCCTTAAAATTGCCTCGGGCTAGTTTTAGAGTCTTTCCCTAAACTCTGAAAAGTGCCCGCTGGGTCATGCTGTGGTCTATACAGCCCCTCAGAGGAGGGAGACTCTGCCAGAGCCTTTCAGTGAAAGGCCATCACTTTTCCAAAAATGAACCCCCACCCAGAGAAAATCCACTTTCCAACAGAGCCAAATCAGATGAAAAAGAAGCACATTCTAGAAAGTCAGTTCTCCAGTCTTTCTGACCATAGAGTTGAATTTCTGGAGTCCTAGATTATTCCCAGCAGGGAACATAAATACAGCTTGAAGCTACAACAAAGAAGTACCCCTATTTTACCTGTGAAGTCTGTAAATTGTGATCACTTATTTTCATTCCAGAGCCATACTTTGTACTGTCATGAAAAGCAAAAATACATTTAAAAATTTTAAATGTAAGCTATTAGAGCGGGTAAAGAGTCCCTTTGTGCCAGGATTCCTTATGTCTGAAGGGATAGAGAGCAGTCTCTTTTCTCTGACATAAATAGCTTTTGTATAGTACCTTCCAGAGGGGGGAAATGGCTTTAGGACAAAATACAGTCACTTCTCCTTTTACCCATGCATGAACTTTTGAACAGAAAAATAACATTAACACATTATTGAACTATTTGTCACCAAAGAAAAGTAGATGACATTTTTGTGCCTTGGATAATTTGTAGCTGGGAAAAAATAAAATCACCAAAGGGATAGTTTTTACTTGCCCAGCTTTCAAAATTTACTAATTTTTCTCTCTCACAGTTGTTCTTAGTTTTCAGACTTGTGATTTTGTTCATTCTTGCAAATGGTTTAATTTTCATTCTCAAATCTAGATGAAGTTTCAGAAAACTGCACAAGAGAAAGGAACTACTGAAAAACACTATTTTTTCTTTTCGTTTTTTCCGCTAGGGGGAAGTTTTGGTTTTAAGAGGATATCAAATTACAATGTCAGTTTTGTAAATAAGTATCAGAAGTCTGTTGTCTTCCCAAGCCAGGCTGTTTGTCTCATTTCTGTATTTGTAGTAAACTAATCTACAAGGGCTTCCCTGATAAAGTTAACACTTACTTAATTACCCCGAGCCTTGACATGTCCTATAATTGCCATTTGGCTAACCAGCATTTTATACTTAGGTAGAATTTGTCGAGACCTAAAGAAGCAAGCTCTTGATAGATGGGGAATAAACCAAATAAATACAGTATTTTATGTTCTTTTAATTCAGGGCCAAGTGGATTTGGATGAAGTGTTTATTTAGTTTGCTGGCTGTTTCAAGATGCTGTGGCGTATTGATTCCTTTTATTACTAGCAGCCGTTTAACCTGACCTCTTCCAGATCCAGTATTTTAAAAGCCATAAATTTTAACTTTACTTATGAGCAAGGGCTGAAATGCCGTGAAAGCCTTTTTATTAGATGAGCTCCACCATTCTCGATGCTCTTGTGTCACCCATGGCAACAATATTTAGGGTTTCTTAAATTAGAGAGGCTGGGGATGGGCAACGGCAGCTATAACATGGAGCTATAAACATTTCAAGGGTCTACGATTCCACGATGAGATAGCAGACAGACAGTTACAGGAGAGAAGGAACAGGTCTAAGGAGAAAAAGATTTGGGTTGATCATGTTAAATAGAAATTTACTTAGGCATCTCATGGGCTGAACACAATTGGGAAATCAGCAACAGAATACTCAGGTACACAAAGGGCCAGGTAACCCAGAGGCCAACTTTGAGGACACATCTCAGTTACCTCCTGGTCTTCCTGTCCCAAGTTTCCAGGCACAACCTTCATCTCTGGAAGTACAGCAAATCAAGAAATCTACCTTTTTCTAAGCTATGAAAATATACACTTCACATCATAGAGTAATTCAGACAGCATCTTTCTAGCATGTGAGAAACACCATGAGCCATCTACTGAAGATAGAGAACTACTTTGTGGAATTCAGTAAATCAAACTCATTTTATTCTGAGATTGCCGTCATAGACCAGGTTATATACTTAAGAGGACCTAATTTTCCATTGAAAGATGGAAAGACATATTCTACGTGGTTTTTCTCCCCAAATACATCAGCAGATGAGAATGTCTTATATTTGGACAGAAATACACTAAGGACAGGAAAAAACGAATTCTACTCGGGTGGTGTCCTGGTTTTAACTTATGCACATCAGTATCTTTGGTCTACTTTGTAGAAAATTTTCCATCAGTTTTCTAATTATCATAGATGTTTGTTTAAACAAATTTTCTCTTCTCAACCTCTAGACCTCTCTTTATTTGATCATGCAGCATAACTCTAATACTGCATTAGTGAGGTTATATAAGCAAAGAATTATTATTTCACCATAGAAAAAAATCCAAGCACAGAGGGAAAAATGCCTACTGAAATAATTTAAATAAAAATACCTATAACAAAGGGAAATATTGAATGAGGAGATTTCTATACCCCCACCACTGTCCTCACTTGATATTTCTTTACAGAGGAATTTAATCCAAAAATGATATGTGTTCAGTCTTGGTTTGTGATTTTCACCATATTTATCTCCCTCTGGTTTTCCTTGATGATTGTTTACTTAAGAATCCTCACACCATCTATATCAGAGACTTCTGTCCTAGAGTTTTAAGGAGCAAGTTATTTTTAATTATTCCGGTGATACAAGATAATTGTAATATTTGTTTCTTCTCTAGATATTTCAGTGACTGAAATAAGAAAAGTAAACAAAAATTTCTTATAAAAGTTAAGGTACCTCTCCAAATCATTTTTCTTAAATTGGTAAAGAGAAAGCTTCTTAGTACTTGAAAAAAATATAAAGTTAAAACACCATCAGAAATTTTCCATGTTTCAGTTAAAAATAATTGCCTGCATTCGGTTTGATGTCAGTTCTACAATGCCCGAGTCATTGTTTGATTTTCATATAAAAGTCAAAGCTTTCAGAGTAGGTGAACTCTTACTCTACTATGCACAGTGATGTGTGAGCATTTTGAAGAACCAGATGTTTTTATTCATTCAGTTCCCTAAATTCAATGAACAACAGCAAAATATTGACATTTTTAGTTTTCTTTTTTGACACCCTTATTTGAATTGAAACACTTCCATTCCTCAAATTTCCATCTGATCAATATTCTGTGTCATAACCCTTTTTAATAATCATGCATCTAACTTTAAAAAAATTATTTACTCTAAGCTCTACATAATATTTATTTACCATCTTAACCATCTTTAAGTGTGCAGATTAGTAGGGCTAAGTACATCCACATAGTGGCCCCTCTGACTGATAGTCAGATAGTCTGCTAAATGCCTTCTCCCTACAGTAAGCCTGCTGCCACCTCAGCAGATCTGGGCCAGAAGGTGCCCTCCACACCCAAAGAGGGAAAGTAGCTGTTACCTTGGGGAAGTTACTCAAATTTCTAGAAAAACTTTCTGTCGGGTTGGCTGTCATGGTGTGAATTAAAAGGTTATGTCAGAGGTTAAACTATGCAATTAAATCAAGAAAGTAGATTATTCTAGTAGCTGACATTAACTTTTGAAAAGAGACAGGATTAGCTGAACTTATTCACATGGAAACTGCACCAAGCAAACAATGGAGAAAAAATTATTTCAACCAGTACTTCCCTTGAAAGGAAATCATTCCATCTTGCACCTCTAATTTTCCATCTTTAATTCTGTTACTTCAGTGAAGCTCATTATCCTTCACCAGATTTTCACACAGTGACTGACGCATTGTGAGTGGCTATTTTTGTTTTTCTGCTTTAAGAAATATTCCCTCCTTCCCTAAATAATTACCTGCAAGTTAACCTTTTCTCTTATTGGAATATCTGCTGGGATAAAGTACAGAAAATAGAAATGTGTAAGTGAGGCTCTTTAGACAGGAGATAAATTCTTCAAGACCACAAGGGTATCATTTATTAAATGACTGTTCTAGGCCACTAAATGGGCCCCTTTTGACCTGAAAGAGTTAATGCTGTATTGAAAGTGTCTGGGTTGTCCCCAGCTTTTCTCTCTTGGAAGGCTTTGACCCATTAATGGCAGTAATAAGAAGAGAAAACAATCCTGCTTTGCCTCCATTACTCTAAAACTGTTAATGGTATCCTAATGTTTTTTATTCTTTAAGTGTAACTGAAAACTGACATTCTGCTCAGCTAAAATTTCAAATGTAGTATTTTTTTTTTCATTGCCATTTTTACATGCCGTGCAGGATGCTGAGTAAGGAAGAAAGCAAGGATTATAATTGGTCTTTTAAATCATCATAAACATTTATTTTTCTCCCCATGGCTATATCTAGTGCCAATAACTCAGTCATAAGATGATGAGAAAAACTATTTAATGATGCATCACCAGCTCCTTTCTAAATTCTTATCTAGAACAAAACAGGAAAATAAAATATGACACTTTGCTTTAAAGTTGATTTTAAAATAAGAACAGAAGTAGCTTTGATTTTTAATGTGGGAGTGTTAGCAGTGCGTCAGATCGTCCTTTTTTAACATATAAACACTTTTTAGAAAAGTTGTATGATTTGTGTTTTTATTATCACTAATCATTAAAAGTAAGATAGGGCACTGCAATGTTTGGGGCAGCTCTGGGGCTCCTATTCTGTGAGACTGACTTCTATAAAAGATGAATTACAAAAACACCCCCTTCCAGGGACTGTCCAGAAGGTGGAAAACATTTGGCACAGAGCCTGTTGCTTTTCAATTTCTAAATAAAGATTAGCTATTGTTATTGAACCAAAACAAAAGATCCATCCCATTTTAGGTCTTAGCTCACACATGCATAGGGTAAAATAGCCCCACCTGGCGCAGGGTAAAGTTCAAAAGTCCTTGTTTGCATGTTGTCCTCAGTAGCAACCATGTGTCTCTGAGCTACTGTGTTTAGTAGGGCCTCGTATTGCAAGTAGGATCAGCTGTACACCTAGGCTCTGCTGCATCTGGTATCCAGTCTTTTCCCACCTGCTCTGTCTTCCTCATCTCTCTGTGCCCAGCCTCACATGACTGCTCTGGGCAGCAAGGTGGACCCCTCGGCAGGCATCAGCTCTACCCTCTCTGGCCCTGTCTCAGGGCGATCTCTCCATCTGTCTGATGCTGCCTGTTTTTCAGATGTCCATGTCAGCCTAGAGTCTTCTTTGTCTCCCTTGTTTCTGCCATTCTCGGTCTTGGATATCCTGCCTTACATGGATGCTTTTGAATTCTACATATTGAGTCTCAGTAAAAATTGCTTGTTCCTTATGAACTGTTTGCAAAGTACCCCCTCTGTGTCTACTTGTAACCAGTTGAGTCCAATGCCTAGGGCAAATATAGAGAAAACTATCCCTGTGTTCTTATAAATAGCAGCAGATGACATATGTGCTTAGTGTGTTACTATTTTGCTGCTTTATAATGCATGTGTCATTGTATGTGACCACAACAAAAATCCATGAAATTGAGATTCTGTTAACTTGATGAGTTACTTAAACTATCTGTGCCTCAGTTCCTCCAACTATAAGATGGGAATAACAACAGTCTGTATCTCATATAATTAAAATAGTTAATAGATATATAAACAGTGTTCAGAATGTGCCTGATACAGGTGGCTACTGCTATCTACCCCCCTTTCTCCTTCCCCCCATCCCTTTTCCCTTTCCTCCTTCTTAATATTGTGTATTTCATTAATCCACTTTTAATGATGAAGAAATAGAAGTCCAGGGAGATTCAATGACTTCAAATTCCAAGCCTACACCAAGGAGGCTACCACACAAAAGTCTTTATTGTTAACCACCCTACACAGCTTTTAATCCATCATTTCCTTAATCTGTCTATAGATAAATTCCTAAATCATAATTTGTTTAGAAATTCTGTAAAATGGAGCCTTGAACACACTCATATAATACAAATCCTTCTACAGGAACACACCTCATCAGGGTGAGGCAGCTCTATCTCCTCCCAAATGTGAGGTCTCTGTTGAGTAGCCATGGGAATAGAGTGGGGGAAACAGTCCCCTACAGGTAATGTCAGGTTTATTCATATATCTTTAAAATTCAAAATAAACTTAATTAGCATAATTGTAGATAGGTTGTTTGCACTCTGGGTCAGTGATAGCAGCAATTAATTTTATTCCTCTTTTGAAAGCCATTCTGTTTTTCTAAAGTATATAGCAATTCGTAGTATGTCTGTAGTTATTAGTAATGATCTGGAGAATGGTCTGCACTTCACACAGGAGTCAGGGGCCAAGCTGAAAAGGTCAATTTAATAAAACTCTCCTCAATATTCAGAGTTTTGTCCTTGAACCTACTCAATAATAGGCTGGAATACGCCTGCCTGTAGGCTGGCTTGAGGCATAGCCACGCTGCTCTAGTCTGCACACTGTACTTCTGAAACCTTCTAACCATACTTTATAGCAGAGGAACAATCTTCAGTGCTCCCCAGGTTTCTATCTGACCTGAATAGAAACAATTGGTGGATTTGTTATGTGGATGAGGAATTAGAGAATAGGGCATTAAGACACTATAGGTTACAATGAAAAGAAAGCAATTATAAGCCAACTTTTGCAAAGAAGATAATTTGTTAACTCACAATTGAAAAGTTCAGAAGAGCATCAGCATGAAGATGTGACTGTTCTAGTCAGTGTCAGCAGTGCTCTTAGCTCTGGCTCCTTTCTTTGAACTCATTCTTATGGAAAAACAAGATGGCTACCAGCAGTCCCAGGTTCATCTTCCCAAACTCAGCTACCAAAGATGACTTTTTCCTGGTCACTTTACCAAAATTAGTTCTAATTCACTTGTGAAGACCAATAGCTTATATCTGAACCAGCCAAGGAATGAAATACACTGAGTAGTCAGCAAGGGTATATATACACTTTTAGGTAGAGTGGGAGAGGCATGGTAATCCAAGGAAAATCAGAATACTCATCCCAAGTGGAATAGTAGACACTGGGTAGGAAAAGAAGAATAGTTGTTGATGCCAGTGGGAGGTCAAAGTGGCAGATCAGGATAACTGGAGATTGGTGATGCTCTTGCTGTTCTTCCATGAGCTCCCTTGAGATGGAGTAAGATGTTTCCATGTACTCTGAATTCTCACTATAATTCAGCATGAATTTCAGGACAAAAATTTCAGATCAAGAAAGATTGATCATAGACCTCCCCAAAGGGTAGCTATTAATGGAAATATCACCTTCTTGTAACCTTGTTTCCTGCTGGCAAGGGCTCCTCAGGCTGAGTTATAGGGAAACGCCAGCATGTTGTCAGATTTCACAACAACATTAAGTGGGACTTCCTCTCCATATTTGCCACCTCATTAATTTTGTGTGTCTCCATGTTATTAGTTTCACTGCCCATTAATCATTATATATTATAAAATATAGGAAAGTGTGCTTGAGAGGTGATAGTACAGGGTCTGGCCATGACAGTCACAGCTCAGTCATGCCAAGAAGCAGCTTGGGGCAGGCATGCTCCATCCTCCCCATTCACAGAGGCACAGCCGTGGGCACTTCTCGCCTCCCCAGTGAACTAGAACATGTTTCTTCAGCCTTTCCATCTGGTCAAAGAAGGATCTGAGGAAAGTAGCTCTTCACTGTGAGGACAGATGGCTAACCATACCATGAATGTTTTTGAAGAAATTAGAAGAAGGTACTTCACAAAAGCCTGAAGTTGAAGTGGTAACAAGAAAGTAAAACACAAGTTATTTTATTGGCAGTGAGTCCCATGGCTGTATAGATAGCAATCTTTTTTCTGTTTATCGTCTATGTTCCTTCCATATAATCTTTTTTCAGAGTACAAATATTATGAAGTCATTCCTCTGGTAAAAAAAACTTGAAAGGATTCCAAATACCTTGATCATCAGATCTCAAGGGCTGTCCTATCTCACATTACCTCTCCACCCATGTTTTCCCTCCAGAACTCAGCACAATCATTTTCTCTTACTAGCAACCATCCAACATGACCACCACTCAGGGGACATGGCAGGGCTTTTCTACATGCTTTTCCTCTTTCATGTTCATCTCCTACTTTCCCATTATTTTTGATGCACCATCAAGGACAAGTCCCACCTCTTTTTGATACATCATCAAGGACAAGTACAACCTCTTTCATGATGCCCTGTCCCGTGACCAGTGTGCTGTTTTTTTCTCTGAACTTCCACAAAACTAAACTACTCCAACCCTTGACTGTGCTACATGTCAGCATTTTTAGTTCCGTTGTTCACCAAGATAGCTGCTGATTAATGACCCCAAAAGTCCATGATATTGTATAGTTTGTCGTTTTGTTGATGGTGCCATGGGTTTGTAGGAAGAACAGTCACTTGGTTTGTGAAGGAAACTCACCAGCTCTTTACTTACTATCTCAGACAAAATTATTCTCCTCAAGTGATTTTAGTTTAGTTTCTTTGTGGAACATGCCTCTATGAGAAAAGAGCTATTTGAGCTGTTGAAGTAACTGAAGAGTATAGATGATAATTTGAAGAATGATAAAAGTCAAAGAAAACAAAAAGAATAGAATTTATGACTTAAAAAAAATTTAAAACGAATGATGACCCAGTCCCACAAAAGATGAAAATAGAAACTGAAGCTCTCTTGGCATTGAGTAGGTTGTAGAAAATTTTCCCTTCGAGCATAGCCTTGCTTGTGGAAAGAGACATGGTTGCCTTCGCTGTGCCCACGGCTGTGCCCAAATAACATGTTCAAGCTCTGTAGTCACTAATCCTCTTATCACCTGGTGAGAGTAGTGCTGTCATTTTCACTTTTTACAGTTGGGGAAACTGAGGCATGGAGAGTTAAGACTCTTACCTAACTTAAAACAGTTAATGAAGCAGGGACATGAGCTCAAGGGATCTGATGCCAGAAATTACACTAGTAATTTTATTGCTTTAAAGATTAAATTACTAATGGAAACTGAAAAGAGAGCTAGTGGAATGAAGGGATAATATGGCCCATGCTGGGAATATAACTCCAGAAAAAGTCAGCAAATATTGTTATTTTCTCAGATTTGGGGATCTGTATCATCTCAGGTTAATCCCTCACTCAGCAATACTCTGCATTTGCAGGTGGTATCAATCTATATGTCCATATTTATTGTGCATGGATTATAACATTTTTGAGGCAAGTAGATACTCCATTTTCTGAGACATAAAAGATACTAGGAAGAACTTTGGGTTAACAATTTTCCAGTCTAAGAAAGTTTTGGATAACATATGAATAGCTTTGTCAAGTCAGTGAACCAAGTATCTTTATCTTCAAACTCAGGCAACTTAAAAGAAGAATTGAAAAAGAGTGGTTATTCTGAGAGTTGTATGAGATACAGTACTGAAGCACTGCTCTTAGGAATCATTCCCAAGTTATCTGGTACAGAGAAATCATAGAGTACCATGAGAAGTTCTCTAAATTCTCCTTGTAAGTAGAGAATACAAAGTTATTCTTCAAGACACAGATATTTCTTCCATCAAAACCCAGATGTGTTTAAGGGTGGGGATCCATGAATGATGTAAGTCTTAAAATATAAGAATCGCACTCCCTGTGATAAGATACTCATGGCGAGCAGCATTCATAGACTGTACCCCCACATCTATTAGAATGGCTTTTATCAAGAATAAGCAGTAACAAGTACTTGCAAGCATGTAGAGAAAGAGAACCCTCATGCACAGTTAAGAATGCAAATTGGTAAAGCCAATTTACAGTGTTGATGTTTCTCAAAAAATTAGAACTAGAACTACCACATGCAATAGCCAAGACATGGTAACAACCCAATAGATGAATGGATAAAGCAAGTGTGTGCTATACATATACCCATATGTGTGTATCACATTATACATATGTGTGTATTTATATACATGTTTATATATAAATATATCATGTATATAACTGAATATTATTTGACTATACCAAAGACAGAAACACTGCCATTTATGTTATGCTCAAAAGGTACAAATGTCCAGTTATAAGATGAAGAAATTCTGGAGATAAAAGGAACAGTATGGTGATTACACTTTGCAAAACTGTATTATAAACTTAAGAGTAGAGTTAGTAAGCGAGCAGATCTTAAATAATCCTACCACCAAAAAAAGGTAATTATGTGAAGTGATGGACGTGATAAGTAACATTATCAAGTTAATTGTTTTGCCATTTATACATGTATCAAATCATCACATTATATACTTTAAACTAATAGACTTAATATCAATTATATCTCAATAAAATGTTTACTAGGGGTTTTTAAGAAAAAAAAGCATAGACTCCTTGGAACCAGTTCACTTCTCCAAACTGCTGATTTCTCCTAGACACATATATTCACTCCAAGTCACATTCACTTGCAGAGGGAAGAAGGTCTGTGTGATTGCTCTCTTTAAAATACTCAAGCTGCCATTTCTTCCCCTTTTTGTCCCTCTCTCTGGACATAAATGAACAGTTTAATTTGGGTAAGATCAAGTGTGTTATGTTTGGGCTTATTTTGTTCAAGAAAGAACTTTGTAACAGGGAAATATTAGTTACTTTTATACTTGTCATCTGTTCCTCTTAAAACCGTTATGAGCTGGGGGAAAAAAAGATAGTAAACACTGATTGGTAGTGACTTGATTTTGGTTTGACATTTTGACATTAGATTGAAACCTTGCTGCAAGTTAATCTACAGATTGCTATTCATATTAATTTGAAACTCTAAAATCTCACTATCTGTTCTGTAAACAACTCAGTAATTGAGAATGCAGAGGCTTTTTTTGGTGCAGCGGGCTAGCTACAAAAAAAGGTAGAAATAATAAGCAAAAAGTATAAAAATAGCATTTGACCCTAAAACACAAGTCACCAGTTTACACAACATGTAAAAATATGTTCAAGTGAGTACCAGTCAAAAAAATCAATTAGTTTGACTTTCAGTTATACTAATGGTTTTTAATAGACTTATGAGAATTCTTTATATTATACTTTATTTTGAGAACACAAAATAGCATAATGGATTGTAGTATACAACCCACACAAGACATAAACCACTCAACAATCAAAGCAGAAGAAAGATGTGCCGCTGAGGTAATCCATACAGAAAGCAAATGGTTGCAGGAAAGGGGAAAAATCACTGAAAACAGTTTGTGTTCAGAGTGAAAGCCTGTTACCAAGATATACAAGGAGAAGCTGGAAGACAAATAAATGTGTTCTTGGCAGGGGTAAAAATAAGGCTGTTAAAAGTGCATATAAGAGGTGGAAATGGCAGTGAAGGTAATATTACAAAGAGAAGTTAAGCAAAATGAATGACTACTCTGTATCAAGAAAGGCAATACATAGGGAAGATGAGTGAATAATTACAGGCAGGGCAGAAATTATTAAATCCTTGAAAAGACACCAAAGCACCTAAGGGTTGTATTAACAAAGAACAGGAAGCTTTATGTGGGCTCTGAGGAGATGAAAAATTATTGAGTGTGTTTCTGCAGGTAAAGCTTTGTTTAACCTCATAGCACTGGAGAAATGGGACCTACAAGTACTTTAACTACCCTTTGCTTTTACCTTCATTTATTCCTGCAACAAATATTTATTTAGTACTTTTTTGTGCTGAAGATACAAAGAGCAACAAGACTAAGAAAATGGTAGGTAGCCTTTATCAATTCTGTTAATCCTATTTCACAGGTGAAAGTTTGCCATTTTACTCAGTTTGATTCTCAAATGATCTTTTTCACAGTTAAATAACAAATGTAGTGTGTCCTGTCCCCCCCCCCCCCATTTCAGTAGCTACTTTTCTTATGCAGAGTCCAATGCTATTTAGGTAATGTTTCAATTCATTATAATATTGAATACAAATTTGGGGAATTCTTATTATTTTTGTTTTAGTAGAGTTTACCTGTAAGGCAGAAAGAGGGGAAACAAAAGATTAAAACAGACCAGTCTGTTGGGAATGGATTTGACTGAGGTCCTCCATTGCCTTAATAGCATCTGCCCAGAGATATTGTTATATTTTTTTTAAGTAGTTGACCCACTGTGGACCACAGAATCCATTTTCTTATCTGAAAAACAGAAAATTAAAAAAACAAGTAATGAGAATATTTTTGGTATAATAAATGCACTCTCATTTAACTTGATGGACATAATTTTTCAAGAAAGAACTCAAAATATGGTGTAAGATTTTGACTTTCAGTTTTTTTTTTTTAAAGATTTTATTTATTTATGCATACAAGAGCTGGGGTACAGGCCAGAGGTGTGGGGTGGGGGTGAGAGGATTCACCACAGAGAGCATGGAGCAGAACAGGCAGATCAATGGAAGTACACTGCTGAGGGGAGCAGCGGGCACAGCAGGAGAGGTCTGCCACGCCATGTGGGTCCCTGCCCTGGCCGGCAGCAGGGATCGAACTCGTGCTGCAGTGGCTGCGGTCTGCTTCATAGTGCGTTGCTTAACCCACTGCGCCACCAGGGAGGCCCAAGATTTTGACTTTCAGTTTTTAAATGGATTTTTAGTAAAGTAAATTAAAAGTATACAGCAATACTTGGCAATACATCAAAGACAAAGGGTCATGCGCATCCTTATAATCATAGTATTTGTTGTATTTGTTCATCTAATCTCCCCATATTTTCTCTAGATATTTTCACTATAAAATAGTGTTTAGTGACAGAGAGGAGATTATGCAAATGTATGAATCTTAATGAGTTCATTATTGAATATGTTGACATGAATTTCAGGAAATGATAAAAGACCCTGGGATTTATGAGACTTAAAAAAAAACCCACTCCGGGAGAACTTAGAAATTGCCAGTAAAAAGAACTGAGACCCCAATGACAACAGATAATGTATAAGCCAAGTTACCTTGTGCCTTATGGTAATAGAATGGGAACAGGGCACTGAGATAAGTCTGGAATGATGATCAGTATTTGGAATACAGAGATAGGCAAGAAGGTAATTAGGCCCATTATGGACACAGTGAGCACAGATAACATAATTTGAGAAATTATACGTTTAGATGTTATGGGGAAAATTTTTTCTAAGCTAATGGATTTGCAATGATATCTATTAAAGCACACAAGTCGTTTTGCCTCTAGGAAAAGTACTAAAAAAATCAGATATACAAAAAAATTTAGTAAGTGTAATTTAACATAAGAAGACAAAGTGGGGGTATGCTGGAAAATAAAATGGTGTTGTGACTTCCTACTAGGAATTAATAATAATTTTTCATTCAAAGAGTTTTAAGGCTATTAATTTCACATCACAACTCCCCATGAAGCAAGTAAAGCATTTCTATTGTATTTGCCCAAGTTCATTGCTCATAATACAGCGAGGCCAAACTGATAATGAACGCAAGTTATCTTGACAAATTTCCAGCCTTCTCAAGTTTCATGCTGTGACCCCTGGGTTGCATTGTAATAATTTTGATCCTAAATTTACTATTGGGCACATTTTCTTTAGAAAGAGGAGTTCTAACTTAATTTTTACTAAGTACCTTGAAAGCCATTGATCTTATTGAAATGTACAAATTAATACATTATTTATTATTAATTTTTTATAAGTATTTGTTGGATATAAAGCTCTAGCTGGAAGAGAAACTCACCATGTGTATGAAAGTGAATACCTTTCTAAAATAATTCCTTATGCTTTAGTAAGAATGTATTGGAAGCAATTTCATCAATAATAGAAGATCCAATTACTGGTCTTCTGGATTAAGGCATTCTTTTATTGCAAGATTTTAATGCTAAAATAGGAAGTTCAAATATTGTCAATGAAATCTCAGACTAATTAAATGATTATCGCCTAAGGGGAAGGGCAACCAAGGTTCTACTATTAATCTTCCCAAGAATAACGTCTATAAGTGATGAACAGAGGCATACCTATACCTTATTCCAAATGGAAAATGGAAGTAAGGACTTGCTTGAAAAAAATCATTTCAATTTGTGAATAGAAAGGGAAGGATAGAATTCCTTTTTGAACCCTTTTCAGGTTTTTACAAAAAGAATGATTGTATTTAGCATGCAATAGTGGAGGTAAACAATGAATCACACTAGGTCTTCACTTATCCACATGCAAAGAGATGGAAAAAGAGTAACTGATAACCATCATCAACATGCTTCACGAACATGTTCTTTGTACCAAACACTGTTCCTTGCTAGTCTGTGGCACAGGAAAGTTAATAAATTCAAGAAATAAGTGGCAGAGTAGAGAGCATTGGGCTGTTCCTTATCATCCCCTCTTAATCAGAGTTAACCACTGCTCTTAGACTTTTACTCCCTGTTACCCTAACAACCTGCCTATAGGGAATCAAAAACAATTCCAGATATAGGGCAGGGATAGAAATCTCATATTAACTTGGGGAAATTGAGGTCCACATCCCAAACAGTTGTCCAGGAAGAACTTTTCCATTGTGTGTTGAAATAGGACTTTCTGTCCTGAATCCTAGGGCAATGGCTTCTGACGTGTTTTAAGATTCTGGTTTGCGGTGGCCCCTCTCCCTGAGACAGGAACTCTCCCTGCCCTTCTTGCACCTACTACATGCCTGTGGGAGAAACTGCATCCCACCTTCTTCCCATCTTTACTCTTAAGGAGTGTGTGTGTGTGTGTGTGTGTGTGTGTGTGTTTGTGGGTGGGTGGGTGTGTGTTTTCACATTCTTCGTAACACTGTGTTTTTCTGGATGATGGAGAGATGTGGGTGTTTCTGAGGGTTGGTGCGGCCAAAATTTCCTTCTACTCACTTTGGGGCAGGCTTCCCAGACCAAGTCAAGCCAGCTCTTCACTTGGGAACCAATGAAGCTTCAAAAGTACTTAGCATTTAAAAAGATAATAATTTCTATGTTACTCCTTTAGGAAGCCTTTATTTGAAGGGAGAATTTAGTACATGAAATCTTCAGAATCTTTTATTATACTATCTTGAGAATAATTTTTATCATGTCGTCCTTTTTCAGTACCCTGATCATTATTCTGTTGTTTGTTTTAAGGAGTTTATGTATATCATATCGATGTTTCTGATGGAAGGATGTTTTCCTGAACCTTAGAGAACATAGTCACTGACATAGAAGTGCTAAGTTAAAAACTGAAGTCTCGCCACTAACATTAAACAGATTTTTTTCCCTTGACACTTGTAACTTATACTGTCTAAGAATCATGGAGCAGTTATAGTCAGATGAGTTCTATAGATGCTCAAAATGCAACAAATAATTGCTGACACTTGGACAAAGTCCACCCCTTGACTGAGAACACATTTCACAGATCACTCTCTCAGACAATCACTTAAAATCAGCCACAACCAGTATTATGTGATCACCAGGCTTTTGAATAACTCGACAAGGATAGATAGAACTTTTAAATTTGAGTAATTGCTAACTTTATGTTAGCCCTAAAAGCAACTCTACTTTTAGTGGGAGCCTCTAAAAGGCTCCATGCTAAAAACTACAGTTTCCTAAGCAATGTCAGCCTAAACTGGACTTAGTCAGGATAGGAGTAGGAAAGAGAGAATGAGCGAGACATTTTTCTACTCTATACAATCTCTATATGGCTGGGTACTTGATTACAACTGCTTTGCTTGATTAGTGCTAATACCATCAACGATACAATTGTCCTCCTCCCACAGCCACAGCCCTGACCTCTGTCAGATGCCCTGTGACACATAAGGGAAGTGTGGAACCATGGTCAAGTTTATGGCAGGGCCCCCTTCTTTAACTTGGAGATTCATTTCAGTCAGATCAACGCACCAAGAGGTCCTTGTCAGGACATCCTGACTTTAGATTATCCAGTTAAACACCAGTCTCTCTACCACTGCTCCATCTTATTAACCCCCAACCCCAGGACTAAATAGACTTTTTTATGCCTGAAATACCCTAAGTTCACATTTATAACCTAGACGTCAACTGCCCTAAATTGGTTGAGCTGGGTTGTAATTTTGGCCAATGTCAGTTGATGCTTCTTATTCATGACTTCTGTTCATGTAAAGTCAATTAACTGCTGACTCTATTAAATTCTGCGAATGCTTATATTCAGTTTTCTTAGAATAAGTAACAGTGCATTTTGTTTTTTCTGGAATATGACTTCTTGCTGAGCTTTAGAGGTCCTTTAGATGTCTACCCTTATATCTTGGATGATTTATTCATTTTCATGTTCCTTGAAATTTATTGCTAAAGGTTAACATGAATACTCACAGTCTGGGCTCTAATAAAACCTCCTGAAAGGCAATTAATAAATAAAAGATGTTTACTATTGTTGACAGAGAAACTAGGCTCTCTCAGATAGTTTTCACCAAACTTCATGTCAAATATCCCTAGGGGTTGGTGATGTAAAATATTTTCTGTAAACTCCAAAGCTTTTGCTATTGCTTCAATACCCTAAAACCTCTAGGTTGCCTTTTGTTTTCTTGTCAAAAAAAGGTCTTATTCAATTTCTGTTTCTTCAAGTTATCTGCCTTCCTGGGAATATAAGAAATACGTATCTTTTTGGATTTTGTAGCAACATATTCCTGGTATTTATGACCTGCAATTTGTCCCTGAAATTTCTTGTAATTTTTATTTTATGTAGTCTCATTCTGTTGCATTTATTGAAGGCAAACTGACATCTATAAAATGCAGTGTTTATTGTCATCATGTGTATTATGTGAAGTGCAAATTTGCCTCCTATAAGTTAATGATCAAATGATAACACCTAACTTTTGCAATTGGCTCAGGGATAATATAGACCAGTGCTCTTGTTCAGAAATGAGGACAATATAGACCAGCTCAAGCAGCTTCACCAAGACAAGGAGAGGCCAAGTACATCTTTAGGCAGTATAGAGCAGGAAAGTTGGAGTTAGATGCCTGGAGACAGTACCCAGTTCTGATATGTATTAGGTGCATACCTTAAGACTCATTATTTCAACTCCCCTGTGGCTTAGTTTGCTCATTTGTAAAATGGGGCTAACAAGAGCAGCAGCAACATAACTGTAAGGATTACAGTAAGTTAACATAAATACAACAATCAGGGCAGGATGAAGCACTCCATGCATTGTTAGCTGCTCACATCATTGCTATTGGTCTGACACCGTAACCTATACTGAATGTAGGTGGGTGTTTATTCTTATTTAACTTTGAGTGTGGATATGTGCACTAGACCTTGAGCACAGTGTTTGTGCATCCCTTTTATTATTTAATACTGTGTGGAGCTATTGCTGGTAGTGTGCATAGGAGTGACAAAAGTAGAAGCAAAATTAGTGATGCTTGTAGGAAAAGATGGTGTGATTGAGTCCTACTATGTTGTCGACATTGAAGTTGAAACTCTATATGCATAATCTTTAATATGCACTCAGTCTGCATCTATTGAAAAACTGCAAAGTGGTTTGTTTCCAGAAAGGCACGTGTGACCTCTTCATGACAGAATCTCCTTCCTAATGGAAAGTATCATGAGCTCGGACCCAGGTGGAAATGAGCCCTGATAGAATTCCTTCCATCTTCAAAATCATCCTTGAGCTGCCAGTATTTATCTAGCCTAATCCAGTTATAGACAGCAGGGAGCCTGACTGTGGATGGGAATAGAGGTCAAGACATGGGTGAAAGGGGGCAGGTCCAGGGCAAGACAAACAGGGCAAATGCAAAATATTATCCATCAGAAAACAAGTTCTTAAAATTCAATTAGGTTTTTGTCTTCTGGGGGGAATTTTTTACGCACAAAGAATTTTCCCCTTTTCTAGATTCCCAGATGGAAACACATTTGGAACAATAAACACTTAAAAAGATAAAAGGGTAGTGTGTCATATTTGCTTTGATTTTATATTGGCTAAATACTTTGCATTCACCAAAAATTGACAACCAGAAGAGTATTTAAAGTTTTAAATCCCAAAAATGACAAGCACATCAATGGTCTTTGATTTCTTCACATAGCATGCTGCATAATGATTACAAAAACAATGATGGTATATTAGAAAAGCAGCGTATGGGAGTGTCTCACATGGGCACTGGGAAAGAAGCACTTGTGAATGTGAGGTGCCTCGCATGTGTACCTGTGAGTGTGCATGTGCTTAGGTGCATGTCTACACACCCATACATGCGATCACTATACACCACTGTAATAGCCTTCCAGACTCCTTCCAGAGTCCAAAACACACACACACACTCAAATGTTTATTTCTATACATTATATGTAATATCGAGATAGATAAAATTTTAAATCTTATATCAAGTTTGTAAATAAGGATATTAAGGTTCAGAGAAGTTCATCCACTTACTTCAAGTCACAGAAAGCAGCACAGCTGGTATTTCACCCTAAGTCCTTTCCTCTTAACAGCCCCCTTTTTAAGATACCCAGCGAGAACTATTTTTGGAGCAGCAAGCTTTTCCACAACACCATACTGCCTCATAAGCAGAGGGGTAACCTCTTTGCCCTTTCTTTTCCAGAATCTCCGAGCAAAGATTTCGGTCCAACTTTGGGTTTGAAGAAATCCAGCTCCTTGGAAAGCCTACAGACTGCAGTTGCTGAGGTCAGGAAGAATGAGCTTCCCTTCCACAGGCCCCGGCCACACATGGTTCGTGGTCGTGGCTGCAACGAAAGCTTCCGAGCCGCCATCGACAAGTCTTATGATGGACCCGAGGAACTGGAAGCTGGTAGGTGATGTTCTTCTTTCAGTGGTTTCTTCATCTTGTTTTTATCCACAAAGCATAGCAAGAATGTGTGCTTAACTACAGAGAAAAATGATTTAAAGACCACAATTATATTTTTGATATTAAAAGTAATTCATTTTCCTGATATGTTTTGCCCTTTGGCTTAACGAACATGGAATTGGATAATGCAATATGCAATTTATTTTACATTGCAAATGCTAAAGAAATGTTCTCCTTCACTTTCCTACAAGGACCAACTGTCATTTCCCCTTAGGATAGGAGCTCTAAGTGCTCATTTCTTGACATTCTTATTGGAATCATTAGAAGCTGCATCAACCTGAGGACTGACTGCATTAATTGGGCAGAAGCAGTTGGATTCTGTTTGTGTTTCAAAATCTCTTCTGGAAATAAACTCACTCTGTTTGCTCCCCAGCAGGTGGGCTCTCTGAGCTGATCAAGGTTAGCAGGCTGGCTTTCAGCAAGATTAGTGTTTTACCACATATCAAAATTTTTCATTCCATGTCTAAGCAACCATTGTCAGCTCCCAACATCATGAATCTTGCTTGCAGGAACCAGATTTAAGCAGTTATCTCTTCAAAGTCCAAGTAGCCATGTGGCAGGGTCAAAATCCCAAGTACTTTTATTCATTCTTTCTTTTACATTTTAACTTTTCTTGGTATACGAACAGTAAGTGCCCCTGACCATATGTATTGATTTTTTTTTCCCCTGTACAGACAGTCTGTCCGATAAGAGCTCTCACTCTGGCCAAGGAGCTCAGCATTGTGAATCTGCCCCTCAGGGGAACTCTGAGCTAGAGGACATGGAGAATAGAGCCAGGAAAATTAAAAAAGCAAAAGAAAAGGAGAAGAAGAAGGAAAAGGGCAAGCTGAAAGCCAAGGAGAAAAAGCAGAAAGAGGAACATGACGATCCAGAAAGGAAAATGAAGAGGAAAGGCTTTGGTGCCATGCTGAGGTATGAGCCGCTCGGAAGGCAGAGTTGGCTTTGCTTTGTTTTTTGTTTTTGTTTTAGTTTTGCCTGGTGAATTCTTCATTTGTGTGCATTCAGAAACACTGCAAGCTTTCATTCCTCTTCAGATAAATGCACAGAAACCTGAACCTATGCTGTTCCTTTCCCACAGAAGCAGAAGGAGCCTGCCTGGGGGGCTCTCAAAGCTCCTGGTGATGACCAGAGCTTCATACATCTGTTGTCTGAGAAAGGAATGGGCAATGCCTACTGCCCTGGGTTCCAAAACATTATGCCCTAAAGGAAATGCTCCTTCTGTCAGCATAGGGAAGGCAAGACACGAGGCCATCCTCAGCTGTTACTTTAAAACACACCTCTGCATTAGGAAGATGAACCTCACTCCCCGCCCCTGTGGCTCTCTGTGTGCATGGCCTGGTCTCCGGACACAGCGGTCACCTACGGAAGCATGCTTGTGCTAGGAAGAGGTGACTGGGTCTGGAGGCAGATGGCCCTGGTTGGAACCCCTGACCTTCCCCATTTGAACAAGCATCACACATGGTACTTGGCTTCACTGCACTAAAATGCAGCTGGCACACTTGTTCTCTTAACGCCGTAGGATTGTGAGAAGATTCCATGTGCAGTCAGTCCATGGTGAGGCGTGGCTCACAGGCCCTGTTGGAACACGACTGCTCCTACATACTTTCAAATATGACGTGCTGATGCTAACAAGATGCCCACACTTGGGTGTTATCTCAGGTCTCCAGGTGATGGCTTTCTGGCCACATTTTGGCTTTCAACAACTTTTTTAATCAGGGGTTAAAATGTCCCATCTAAGTTAGTCAAAACTCCTATCCTCCGTGCCCCTCAGGCCTCAATTCCAGGGACCTTGCTGTGTGAGGGAGGCAGGTAGGCCCCTTCTCCTGTTTTCAGTGTTAGACCCAGGAAAGGAAGGATATCCTTAAAACAGGAGAGTTTTACTTAACTAGAGTGTCTGATAAAACCTGGCCTTCAGGGTGGACCACTTTTGTGGGCCTTCTTGCTAATCACTGATGAAACACATTCATTTTCCCACTGATTTTCTGAGACTCTCTTGCTCTTGACCTCTGACCTCAACCACCTCAGCTCCGGTTCCTCCTTGCTGTATAGTAGACTCCTTAGATGGTGGAGGTTTGAGTTAGCCTAACTTCTTTCTGTGCACCTACTTGGCTCACTAGAATTGTTGATCTCTTGGCCTTCCAAATGCTAAACATAAGTGAGGCCTGTTCCCCCTGCTTCTCCTTCTCCTCATCTGCTCTAGGGGTGACCCAACCAGCTTGGCATCCTCAGACTTCTCTAGACACGGACTTGTGCTTCCCCAACTCTAAAGCCACACATAAAACTCCCCCAGGAATGCGTGGAGGCATGCGTGGAGGGTGCAGGGTGCGTGAGTCAATGTTTGCAAGTCACCAGAGAAAGATCCAGGAAATGGATGAGTCTCCTCCTTTCATATAGTCACTTTCAAGTTCTCTGAGAGGTGTTCTGGTAGCCTCCTGATGTATTTTATTGGGGTCAAAAGGGGAAACTTCCCTTTTGGTTACTTTTTTTATACCTGTGATATCACATCTAAGAAAATCTCTCAGTCAATCTCTGCCCTTTTCTATAGGCTGAAGTTGAGTGATGGGAGGGGATGGTTGATGAACCAGTTTGATGACCTCTTAGTAAGCCCTTAAAAGATAAGTTCTCTTAAGAATGCTGGGTGTTATTTGTCACTGAACATTCTCAGTTGTCTTTCTGTCAATATGCACATACATATGCATATACGTATCATATGTATTATACTAAAATACTTACATAATATGTAATGTACATGTTACAGTTATATTATTTGTTCGAAAGACCTTGACACTGCAAGGGGACATTAAGAGGACACAAATAATATTGACCTCAGTATCTCAATAGATAACTGGTTTGCTTATCCTGGTCTCTGTAGACTCTCTTACTAGTTGACATTCTGAATTTTAAACTTTATTCTGGGTAATTGTCATAATCTGCAGAATTAAAGGCTGTGAGTTAAGCATCTAGTAACAAAAATGCCTGTAATTAAAAATATATTTAATTGAGAATAGTCTTTAAAGTTGGGGAGTACAGAGACTAAAGATGTAACCTCTGCCTGTGGACTTCTGAATTCAACCTTACCTCTTCTGTGAGGGTGACATTGGATAAATTGTTAATCTCTTTTTCTGAAAAATAGACATAATAATGAACCTACCATTATTTTGCAAATTATATTTAATTGTGTGTGATGTGCTTAGAATGATGCCTAGCTTATAAACATTTGATAAATGTTAATTATTGTGATAAGCAAAATAATGGTTCCCTAAAGATGACCATGTCTGTATAATGACCAGCTACCTGTATGTACATTGCTTGAAAAAAGAGAATTAAGGTTGTTGATCTACTGAGCTTAAGATAAGGTGATTATTCTAGATTTTCTCCAGTGGGCCAATATAAAGGGGCCTTAAAAGTAGAAGAGAATATATATCCATGGGAGAAGGGTGCATAGAAATGTGATATTGGTTGCTCTGAGATGGAAGGGGTGATAAGCCCAGGAATGTGGGGGGCCCTCAGACGGTGGAGATGGGCCACAAAAAAGTGGCTTTCCAGACAACCTTCTGGAGAGAACACAGCCTGACATCTTCCTTTCAGCCAGTTCTGTTGTTTTAGGCATTAAATTTATGGTAATTTGTTACACATCACTAGAAAATGAATATAATCACTATCAAAATTATTATTACAATATCATTGTAATTTACAAGGAAAAAATTCCTCTTAATCTAAATTGTTGCTATAAGGATTTAACTAGAGTAGTTTATAAAAGCAGTTAGAGCTTCACAGATCACATTTTCTAGACTATTACTAAATTAAACTTTAACTTTATATTTTATTTCAGATTATTTGATTTGGCAGGTTCATACTCCTTTGCCCATAATATAGAGGTTGCTCTCTTTCTGTTGCCCAATACATGAGGTATTATCCTCTGGTAGAAATCATAGGTCCCAGCTACTTTAGATAGCTAGCAAGCTGGGTTTTGTTTCCTTCTTCTATTTTAGCAAAATTAAGATCTGAAAGGTGATGTTTGATTTTATCTCCAGTGTAAAAATAGAAACTGTTTTCCATAGCCTTTTGCATCTGAGTTTGAGAGCATATTGGAGTTGCTGCTACATGCACATTTTCAACAACAAAGAACACAAAAGCTGTCGCCATTAGCCAACAGATTTTGCTTTAATTCTCAGCTGTTGCTCAGCTGCTATTGACTTAGTTTCTTTCTTATTTAAAAAAGATTGATTGCTTTAAGGTTCTCTAGGAGTTAGAAGTGTGGTTTAAATATGTATTTTTCCCCATTATCTGCATTTTTACCAGCACTCTCCTGAACACAGGTCTTTTTTAGAATGGATCTCTGGCTTACAACTCTGTATACGATTTAGAGGTGCAGATTCACACCTCTGCAGAGATCTGACACCATGCCCACCCCCCAGGTATGCATAACCCCCCAAAGTAGTTCACTGAACTACTTCCCTCCTGCTAATTCCCCACTCTCTGGTAGCCTCAGTCCTGCAGTCTGATTTCTAGGGTTGGCTTTGGTTTCATTTTTTCTGTTCCTTCTTTTGTTTCTTTACACTCCACAGATAACTGAAATCACCTAGACTTTGTCTTTGTTCTTATGACTTTGACTTAGCATAATCCTCTTAAGTTCCAGCTAGGTCATCACAAATGGCAAGATGTCATCTTTTCTTTTTATAGCTGCATAGTTTTCCAGAGTGTATATATACCACATCATCAGGCAGATGCAAATCAAAATCACAAGAAGATACCACTTCACACCTGTAAGAATGACCCAACCCAAAAGACAAGAGACAGGTGTTAGTGAAGATAGGGAGAAAAAAGTATCCTCAAACACTAGTGGCAGGAATCTAGGTTGGTCCAGCCTCAGGGGAAAAAAGTATAGAGGTTATTCAAAATTATTAAAAACAGATCTATATAGTCTAGCAATTCTACTCCCATGTCTATTTAAAGAAAACATACGCACCCCTATGTTCATTTCAGTACTGTGTACAACGAACGTGTTTGGAAAACAGTCTAAGTTCCCAAATTCAATGAATAGATCATCAACATAGAACTTTAATATAGATTGTTATACCAGGTATAGCGGCATCTAGCCAAGGCCTCAGTGGGCATCTCTCCGTTACTAGGCCATGTATCATGGAAGTGCAAGTGTGTTAACAGTAGCCTTGCTCTCACTTGTAAAAAGCTAAGTAGTGTGTTCTTTTCTCACATCTGCTGGTCCATTTATGTTGACGATATTCAGTAGTACAATCTAACTCATTGGTTAATTTAACTGTCTCCTGATCCATTTGGAAAAATTAGAAGGAATCTCATTAATTCATATCTTTATATGTGTTATATTTCTGGTATGCTTATGCTTCGCTGATTTTATAATGACCTCCTTGCATGATTCAACTATGGCGCTTGCACCGGCCATGAATTATCATGGAAAATATGCAGTTCAAGAACTTACAAGCTTTGGTAGTTTCCTTATATCCTCTGTTTATGTGCTTTTGAAAGAGAACTTTAGGGGCTTAAGATGCTTAAAAATTTCCACTAGGCATTGGACTTCCTGGGGCATTGTGCTCTTGACGGCATAACCCTACAGAAAGACTGCCAGTGCTCCTGGCAGCCAACAGGGGAAGCTCAAACTCCCTCAGTAAACAAGCCCATTGCTGTCAACCATGTGCCACCTTCCTGGGGTCTAACTAATGTTTTCTGAGCATTGAAGAGAAATACTTTTTGACTTTATATTCTTTTAAAAGAGAAAGTAAAAGATCTGACTTATAATGTCACAAGGAGATAACAACAGCTATAATATAAAGAGATCTGTTTAAACACACATCTATGATAGAATTTGGTTTACAGAATGTAAAGGTTGGCAGTTACTGAATAATTGAAAAATCAGGAACTGATTTCAGAGTTTTCTACTCTAAATGGGGCAGGATTTTCTTTAGTTAAAGGGTATTTCTCTTCATAGCTTGGAAAACATCTGCCAGACCACAGGAAGGTGACCTGGGTTGACAGCAAAAAAAATCTCTGAACTGTCAACTCATTCTCGATCCTGAATGGAAAGGCTTGAAGTTGATCAGGTACCCTTTTACCCTTTGCATAATTTATTACTAAAAGGGACTGTGCCTAGTAAATGCCTCTCCAGTGGACAAAGAACAAAGTAAAGAAACCTTCCCATAGGAACTTCATCTTTATTCTTAAAAATTTGTTCACCTTTAGTCATTTGATTACTAGCATATGTCACTACTGTTTGCCAAAGATATTCATTCTTACTTTCATTTATTCAACATTCTTTACTGAAGACCCACTTGGCATCAGGCACCATTCTACGCACTGAACATACAGCAGTGAAATCCCTGGTTTTAGGCCACTTTTTTTAAATCTTAATAAAAGAAGGGAAAAAAAATCAAAATCAAAGACCAAAAATTTGTGTGGTGAGTTTAAAACAAAAAGCATAATATCACATGAATACATAACAGTGACTCTCCCGGGGAATAACAGGACATTTGCCTAGGATACCTCTAGACAGAGCAGTACACTGTGAACTTAGGGTCTCAACAGTGAGTTTATGTGGGACTGAACAGACTTCCAACCTATAGTCCCTGTGGAATTTACATTCCAGTGAGAGAGAAAAAATACTGCTAACTCAGAATAATTACCTCACACTGTAGTGGGTGCCATGAAGAAGGGAAAGTCAGAATCGATAGCATCATCCCACCTTTGTTAACTAAAAAGCCTAATAGAACATGCATCTGTCCTGTCTATACTGCCTTTTCAACAGGTATGTTATCAGGACTGAACTACAGCAGTACTAAAGCCAAATCACTTTATGCCAGCATCCCCTCTCCCTTTTATGAAGTATATGAGTATGGGAAAGTTATCTTTAAACCAACTTCACATAAAACTGTAACAAAAAGCTAGCTGGAATTGTGCCTGCTTTAGTACACAAACATTCTGGACCCTCCTGGTTAACTGGCTTCACAGCTGTCTGTGTCAGTGTTACTCCCCCAGCCCATCGGTTGGGAGTTCTTTATTGTTCCTACTTAACTCAGCTAATACAGGTATACTTAGAAGATGGGCTGTTTCAGTTTCCACATTAAAAAAAACCCAGATTCTAAACCCAAATGATAAGACATCTTTTAAATCTAGACATACACTTTTTATTTCTAATCTTTCCAAATTCTTACTCATATATGTGCTGTTTGGTTTCTGCTAAAGCATACTACATGTTTTATTGAACACAAATTCTGCATAAGAGCATCTTGCTGCAAATTGTTTGTTGTTTTTTTTTTTAAGATTTATTTATTTATGCATACAACACCTGGGGTAAAGGCCAGAGACACAGGGGTTTGAGAGGATTCACCAGAAACAGAATGGGAAGCAGAATAGGCAGATCGACTGAAATATACTGCTGAGGGGAGCCGTGGGTGAGGCAGGAGAGGTCTGCTGCGCCATGTGGGTCCCCTCCCTGGCAGAGGATCAAACTCACGCTGTAGTGGCTGCGGAAGCCCCATAGTGCAACGCTCAACCCCTTAGGCCACCAGGGACGCCTTTGCTGCGAATTGTTAAACACACACACGCACCACGGCTAAATCTGCACACCCACTACTCCACAACCATCACAAACATAGACACAATTACTGCTGAACTAATGCTTGCCCTTGTTACAAATGTCACTTACGTACTCGTGGCCTTCAGTAATCTATTTGAGTCTCAGTCTGCTAATCAGTAAATTGGGAATAATAACACATGCACTCTGAGCTGTTGCTCAGATGAAACTATTCATGCAAGTGAAGTTCTGTGCAGTGGCTGACCAGCGGGCTGCATGTTCTCTTCTTGCCTTGCTGCCAGTGCCACACCCCAGGTAGCTAATCAGAATTGCTGTTAGATTGGCACCTACTAAATTTTGTTCCAATTTCTTGTCTTTCCTTCAATTGCTATTTTCTATTTCAGATTGGCCTGCTATTTATGTTTTTTTTTTTCTAGCAGTCTGGCCAATTTTGCATAATAAATGGCAAGAAGCAATGACATAGTTAAATTTATTGCATCATTTATATTTTATAAGCTTTGGATCACCTCTCTAAATATGAATGTGAACTATTTTCAAAGGTTATCTATTCACTTGGTGGAAGGCAAAATTTTCTAGTGCTGAATGCAAATAGAAAATGGACTCAACTGGAGAAAGATTTTTCTTTTCTTTTTTCATTATGTATTTCAGACCAGGCTATAGGAGGGGGTTTTGGACTTGATTTCTTAATGCATGACTCATAGTTATTTCATTGAGCCGCCCTGAAAGTTGTCTTATAATACATTACCCATAAAGATATATTTTGACTTGATTTTTAAATTAGGTTAGATAGAGACTGAATACCTAAATCTCCAAGGAGCTTGACATCTGTCATACATTTCTCTTTACCTTGATCCCAGAACAACTGTTACAGGTCTCGTGTACAATAAATGTAATGTGACTGTGTCTGTCATTACCTCTTTTTAGATAGTGGTTGTAAAATGCCTGGGTATCCCTTCAACTTTATGGGTATGTAGGGTAACCTAGCTAATGTGGCCAGGGCAATGAAATTTTAACAGTCATTTCCCCAAAGGCAAAAGGCCAATAACAGGCTATAGTTAAAATATTTTGCTTCATGAAGTAGAGGCTAGTTTGAAACATGAAATTTCAGATCAAAAATGAAAGCCAAAATGGGTTAAAATTCTTAATTCAGCTTCAAGCTGGATATAGTAATACATTGAAATCAGAGAGCCCCAGACCAGGGTGAAATGGTTGCATACATCGAACCTGAGAGAAGTACATGACTGGCAAGAAAATAAATATGTACTACTGGTGCAGGCATCCCTCCCTGTGGCTGTCTGTGGTTACAAAGGAGAAGAAATAGAAGCTGAAAGCACATTGGAATTCAGTTAGGCTCATTTTTTCTGTCTCTTTGGTAACTCTGAGTTTTCCCACCTCACAGTCCATCTTAAATTATTTACTCTCTTTCACAATATGAGCCATGAATATTTTGTTTCTTTATTTTGTTAATTTGCCAGTTTTCCTTTGAGCTAAGTGCCCTAGCAATTTTAATTTTTCATTGAGTTGGGAAGAGCAATGACCCTTTTTTTTTTTTTTCATTATTATTATCACAAGCCTGGGCTGAGAATGCTACTTTTTATGACCAGCAATGTTGAGTCCATAATGGAATTGCAAAGCAGTAGAGAGTGTAATATACCGATACTGACTTCCATTAAACCCAGTGGTGTGATAGCTGATAATATTTATATATTTATGTATCATACACCCTGGCTTTTGTTCATCTGCCACTAAACACCAGAAAGGAGAATTACTACCATAATATGAATGGATTGTGAACAGAAGAATGGAAAGAAGAGAGAGGGAAGAGAGAGAAAGAGAACCTATGTGACTAGGGCAAGAATGGAGATAAATACCAGTATAGAAACTAAACGTTTAGATTAAATTTAGACCAAACAAATTTAGGATCGTTTGGTTGGCATTTATTTCTTAACTAAGAGAAGACCTAGAGACAGCTGGGCGACCGCACTCACGGACTGAGCACAAAGACAAATGAGCTGCCGTGGTGCCCAGCATGCAGACTCAGTTTGGTGACTTTAATAATTATATTTTTCGGCTGTCAGGAATGTCTGCAAATGTTTGTTTATTGTTCTGTTTTTTGAGTTTGTGTTCATGGAGGGGTGAGGGGCATGGATGGAGTTAATTAGCATATAGATATACAGGGAGCTTGTTTTCAGAATCATTTAAAAATTTGATTGCTGTTCCCCGCCTTCCCTCCTACCCTATGTAATCTTGATTACTCTAGCTCTGTTTATGGCTGTCCAAAGCAAGATGATTTTCTCATACTTATCACAATAAAAAATGATCACGTAGAGTGTCAACCAGAAGGCTTATTTGTTTAATTAGGGTTCTCTTCTTAATATGCGTGCACAACTCCCATTAACGTTAATGTGAATTACGACAGAGCACTGAAGAAGAATAGACCCCTTTATCTCATTACTTTTCTTGGATAATGAGGTTTAGATTTGTTAACAGATCAGAACAAAAGTCCAGTGGAAAAAAAAATTGGCTTAACTTTTAAAGAAATTGATATGCTAAAAAGAACTTTCATAGGCGCTAAAGTGGAAGATACACATTAATAAATAAACCTCATTAGCATTTAAGGTGAAATATCATCATTTAAGATGCTGGATTAATAAAATGCAAAAGATTTCCTGATGGACCTATTTGCATACTCATATTAAATAACTAATAAAACATATTAACAACAGTTTTATTCATATACATAAACACTTAGAAGTTTCTAGTTGGAGCTGTATTTGCCTAATTTGCTTAGTACCATGTCCAGAACAATGTCATGTCCTTGTGGGATGTTTACTTTATACTATTAGATAATGACATGTATAGATTTAATAATTTGCTTGAAGGAAAAATGGAATTAGTTCTTTGTTTAGTACCTTTTATCTGAGAACTTCAATGTAATTTACTAACATCCATCTTCAAGATGCATGGGAGATGAATATGGCAAATAGTAGCTTTACTTTGCAGATAATAAAGAATGAGACATTGAGAAGTGAAACAGGCTGCCTAGAGCCAGACTTTGAACTGATTATAATACCAAGACCCATCTCGATCATTGCTGCTATTGTATTAGCATCTAGAAATGCTCTGACACCGGCCATAATTCTGTGTGTGTTTTCATACCCTCCATAGACCCATCCTTCCATATTTTTGCCATCCTTTAGATTTTCCTGTCTTAAGTCAACAATAACAAAAAATCAGCAATTTAATAACATCAGATGGTTCATAATTAAGGGAAAAGATGTGAATCTTTGGCATAATAACTGTAACTGTTTTCCTCTTAGAATAAAAAAGAGACTTCCCAGAACAATTAGAAACAGATATAGGAGATATACAAATTGAAAAATGGATAAGGGATATACAAATGTTATTGGATTGCACATGTAGGACTATTATCTCAACCATGCTAAATAATAACCACTAGGATTTTGGAGACAATCCAATTTTGCTTCTCCAGCTAGCTGCTGATTATTTCTGCACAGTGGCCGAGCCTCAACCTCAGCTTCAACATGTCTAAAATCTAATTCATCATCCACCCATCTAAGTCATCAGCTCATCCTGACTTTCCTAATTCCGTTTGAGGCACTGCCAGGAATCCCATGACATCCGGGATGCCTCCCTCTTCTCATTTCTATCCTCCCATCAGTCAGCAATCCTGTTGATACTTGCAAAATACTGTCTCTTACATCTGGGCTTTCCTTTCCATTTTCCACTGCCATATTCTAGTCATGTTCTTTGTTATGTATAACTGGATTGTTTCAATAGACTCCTAACGGATGTGCTGCTTCCATCTTCTCTTCCTTGCAGTTCATCCCAGACATAACTACCAAGCATGCATTCATTCAGTGATCAGCTATTTAGTGAATGCCTTCTGCAGTAATATGCACTAAAATGTCGTGGTAAACAGTAGTTCCTCTGGACGCATACTACTTAGGTTCAATTCTATTTCTTCCTAGCTGTCTGTCTTTTGGCGATTCTTTAACCACTTTTAGCAGTGTCCTTAACCTCTCCATGCTTCTGTTTCCTCTTCTATGAAATTGGAGTAATAACACCTACATAACAAAGTTACTTTGAGAGTAAATGAGATCATAAATGAAAAATGCCCCTCACATAGCACATTCTTAAGATAATAATCTATTGGCCATGTTCTGCTTTAAGAACTGAGATGATTCCCAATTACCTAGTACTTCTCAAAAATCCATCTGTACCCTAGAGTCATCTACAGAGCTTCTGAGGTTCTCATTCATTAGGTTTAGGGTGGGGCCTGGAAATCTCTGATGATTCTGATGCTGCCAGTTGCAGGAAACTCCAGCTGGGAACTACTAACATAAAATAGAAACCATTTAATTTGACATTGACTACCCTCTATATCTATAGTCTTATCCCAGTTTGTTCTTCTCATCATTATTTTTTACTATTCCTCACTGCAAACTCTCCATGCTGAACTACTCACTGTTCAACCACCTCATGAAGCCCTAAAGTAGCACTGCTAGAATGGTCTTCCTCTTTCCTCCTCTGCCTGAGTCCTGTCAGACTTCTGAAACCACCTTAAAGTCTGCCTCTTTTATGAATCCTTCTTTCCCCTGCACTTCTCTATCTCACCAAAATGCGTATAGTCCATGCTTTCACTTTCAGTACCTCTGACAGACTGGCTAGGTTTTTAGTTAGGATTTTACATGTCTGTCTCAGGTCCTCAGTGGGATTGTAAATTCCTTTAAGCAAAGGGACTTCCTCAAGATGCTTTTCCCAGTGTTAGCCCTTAATAAGCTTTTGCTGATTGACTGACTGGCTTGTATGGTCTGTTAATTGCAGTAGACTTATTTGGATATTAATGTGTTGTGCCCTTTAGTCATTCTAGATAATAGTCTTGAAAATAATGAAAACAGTGGAAGTGGTTCAAAAATAAGAAAGGGTGAACTGCGTTGGGAGTTAATTATTTTTTTTAATTTCTGTTTGAAGAAAAGGTTGAAGGATGAGTTAACTGGTAATAGTAACCAGCTGTTCTCCATCTCCACTGAGGACAGTGCTTGAGAAAATGGGCCAAAATCAAGATCAGAAAAAATGAGGTTATATATAAAAAAGGAAATGGTTGTTAAGCACTGGAATAAGGTTTCTGAACAGGTTGTAGAACTGACCTCCCTGAAGTATTTTAAAAGTAAGAAGAATAAATATCCATTTAAAATGATATAAAAAATTGCCAATCAGTTCATTATATGGATAGCTACTAAATGCTATTCTGGGAAAATTCAGAAAAAAAAAAAATACAGTGTGAACCCTTTAGTTTCACTCACTGTCTAAGAAAACCCATAAATAAGAAATCATTGCCAATGAAAAGAGGATTTAAAATTAAGAGCTGAATTGTGAAGTTATGACCATAATTGTGGTTGGAATTCAGAGGCATTCTCTCCAACCCCTTTTTACCTCTTTACCCCTCGTAGAACCTACCTAACGTGTATTTCGGATTTTTTTAATATGTCTTTGCAAGCTGCTTTTCTAGGTTGAATGGAGCATTTCCCAATTTTTTCAGAAATAATTTATTCAATACTATGGAGCAGGCAAATGTTAGATTCACAACAAGCATGTTGTGATAAGTATGAAACCAAGATTTCTTTTTTCCTGGCATCATTCATTCATTCATTCAACAAATATTGATTGCCTGACAAGTGGAAGTCCTCATACCCACTTCTGAGCTAATCACACTGAACAAATCAGATGTGTTTGGTGGCAGCTACAGCCCTCCTCATAGGTCATAGAGGTAGGACACAGAGGTTATAATATGAAAATGACATACTATTTGCTAAGATCCTCTCAGATAACCAGAGCATCCCCGAGGCCCATAAGGCTACTTGCAGTATGGTTAATAAAAAATACTAAATAGTGTCTTGATGTCTAAATTTATTGTGTAACTGTTTTCTTAAATGGAAGTTTTCTTGGCTTGACAGATGCATGCTTTTTATTGCTTACAATATGCGTATAACTTGTCGTTGTGGCCATCAACTGTTTAGTCATTGGCTGAAAATGCTTGAAAGCTAGATGTGCTGATAGACTGCAATAAATAAGGATTGGTTTTCTGAAAAATCATTTTCACAAGGTGAAAAAGCATTAATTGAGGGAAATAGCCCAAGACTTGCAAGCTGATCATAGTCTGAGGCATACATCAGGGAAGAGCAAGGGAGAGGAGTCAGAACAGGGGAGGAAAGAGCACAGGGGTTATGATGATGGACCATGGGTGCTGTGGTGATGGGAGAACTGCAGGGCCTGCACCTGAGGGGAGATCTGAAATGCCACACAAGAATTACAAATGATGTAAGAAAGTAAATTTAACTAAAAAAAAAAAAATCAACATTCAGTGGCTAAAATTGAAAACCAAATTTAGAGACACACAAAAAAAAATAGCTTTTAAATCATTCTAAGTTTGGTCTACTTTGGAGTGACCAACAAGTTCATCCAGATGGTGCGTGAAAATCACATGCCCAGGGATACTGCTCAATTTTAAGTGAATCAGGACAGTAAATCACCCTGCTCTGCATCTGATTCTTCCCTTCTGCCCTGCCCCATGCTTTGTTTATTGGCTACTATATAGTTTTTTTAAATTCTTTGAAAAATAAAAGGGTCATTATTATTTTAATGCCACACATTTTAAAACCTACTCTACAAATCAAAAAACAAAAACAAAAAAAAATCTGAAAGAATGGAAACTCCAAAGGAAAACTTGAATGAAGTCTTTGTATTAGTGCTTGCCTTAACCTGACTTGCCATCTATTCTCCTAAGGCTTCTATGGTATCTTAAAAAGCCACATTGCTCCAGAAATCAAAGTAGAAAAGTCTTGGCAAAGAAAACTAAAAACTGCACCCCACTTGCCAACAAAAGTATCCTCACAAATAATATATAATTCAAACTCAAGAAAGAGAGAGCTGGAGGCAACATCGACAAAATAACAGTTGCAAGTATGATTGCAGACAAAATCACCAGTGAACAGTAAAAACCCTAATTCTGGGGCTTCGGTATTAGTTCCTCCCATTGATAGGCTTCTTCTTCCCCAGGGACTATAATTTTCCACTTTAAATTTGAACTCTAGTCAATGTATAGTAGAAAATCAATAGCATAGATTTGTTCTGCTTTCCTTTTGCCTCCTGGAATTTTCAAAGAATGTGAAGGAATAACTTTTATGATGAAGATGGACTGTAAAATAAAAGGGGTGGCTTTGACCAATTTCCTAGAACCTAGACCCAGACACGCTACACCAAACTACTGATGCCATCGCCTATGTCTCTGTCATGCCTTCATTATCATCCCTCTACCAGAACATATAATGTCTAAAGTGACATGATTACTGACACACCTTTATAAGACCCAGGTAAGTTAATTGGCACTTGCTATAACCTTATTTTTCCTGTTTATCATACCTTCTAGACTTAATTTTTGTTTGCTATTTGCAATGACAATTTCTTTCCCTCTATTGTGACTTGAGGAGAGGTGTATGAAGGAGGAAACTCACCAAAGAACATAGAGTAATTATCTTTTTTTAAAATCTTTTTTACCATTTATACAGATGACAGTTCTTGCATTGTTAAGAATAAGCAAAGGTGTCAAGAAGTCACTGCAACAAATGCAGCCTTGGGAGCATCACAGGTCGCCCTTGCTCCCTCTCCTGACACTTTGAATCCTTTGCTCACTTTCTAATGCCAAGTCACCCAGTATCTTCCCGGTCTCACACCCACACCACACTTCATGGAAAAGGCATTTCTCAGACCTGATCAGACTTGTATTAGTGCTGGTCTGGACCATCTTGTTATTTTCCACTGGTTTTGTAACCACCTTGAGGATAAGAACCATGTCTTAGGAATGTTTGGGTTTTTTCCCCCAAGTATTTCTACTTTCCTCTGCTCTCTTCATACTTCTCATAAATGTAGCCCAATTTTGAACTCCACCTGGTTCTAGTCCCCTGAACTAAAAAATATAAATTATCAGTCATCTCTCCCTTGGCCCGGTATTATAGAAATGTTTTCCACTTATGGCATCTGGTAACCAAAACATAGAACTCAACAAAGCTATGGAGTTCTGAGCAATCATGACTTTTAAACAAGTACCACCTGCCAACCATGTTGACTTTTACTCTGGGGTCTCCCCCGTGGCATTGCCTAGAACCCTGAGTCCTGTGTAGTCCCTTCTTTGAACCACCTTTTTTTATATATATACTAGAGAACTGTTGTAGTGGACCTAATCTATTTATGATGATCACACCCAGAATGCTCCTGGCTCCTGGCCCCATCTCCAGCCACCCATCTCTGGTTATAGCATATTTTTCTTGGAAACTAAAGTATCTTATCTAACTTTCATGCATTCACATTTCATTTACCTTCCTTGTTGACATGGCTGGTGCTACTGATAAAATAAACATGACTGGACCACTTCTAGGCTAGCTGGCCAACTTTTCTAAGCCATCCTCTTTCCTTTTGTGTGACTGATTCCTCCAGTCTGTTATTCATCCTAGTTAGTGCAACTCTATCTGACCCCCTTCCCCAGTAATCCAATGATGTTGGGCACATCTTATAGCAAATCTGATTTTGGTCTCTGTTCTACCCATATAGTAAGGTTTCAACAATGGATTGCTGTGCTAATTCTTGATTCCAAGAAATCCTTTCTAGAATTATAATTAACAATCAGTTTCTACTTACCGATGCTTCCTTTTGTGATTTTTTCCCTTGATGTGATTTTTAAATAACAATTGGTGCTTTTCCCTCATAGTTGTATTTTTACCCAAAATGTTCATTTTGAAAAACTCACATATTAATTCTGAACAAGCAAAACGAATCCTTTAAACAATGGGATCTCTAACAGAAGAGACTCATAATTTTGGAAATATAGGTTAAAACTTACTGATAGGCTCAGCTTTTGTTTTTGCATTTTGTGTTAAACTTTAAATATAACTGTCTATCATGTTTTATTCCATAAGAAATGTGTAAGCATAATGAGAAATAGTAGTAGGATATAGGATGTAATAAAAATTCTGATAGACTGATTAACAATAATATGGCAGGCAGATACTGTTTTAATCAGTATTGTCATTAACAGCTATCAATAGAGAGGATAAGATGTTCTTGTCTTTGTGAATTATGATTTATGGCTGCACAGCAGTCACACTGAAGTATATTTATTTTACAATATATAGACATTGATTAAATGCACATGGCATCTCAAATACAGTTGACATTTTAAGTCAAAATTATTACAGACACACAGCCATTCATTTAAGCTGTTGCTTTAAAAATGTGTCTCAACTGATTGTTAATGGAAGAAAGTCTAGCTGGGCCAATATTTCAGTAAGTTGATTCTTTATTTTACTGGCATACATAGCCTGGGAGAAAGTTTCCTTCTTTGGACAGTCATACCATTTTGCTATATCTGCTGGCTGCGCACCAAATGAAAATAGTCCCTATGTAGATACACACAGGGGTTCTAGATTGCTCAGAAAGCTTTCTCTTATACAGATAAAATTATGTTTTGGTTTTCTTTCAATCATTCGTGCTATCATCTCTGGAAATCGTGCCTTCTAGTCTACCAACCTGCTTAGAAAATAGGTCTTAAATAATTGATGACGGCTGTAGCTGAAACATTAATATCGTTTAGGGATGATGGTTTTGGTAATGTATATTGCTGCGTGTTGCCAATAGACCAGTGACTTTAAACAACATAAGTGTCTGGGTATTGATTGTTGATTTACAAGATTGAGGCCTATGGTAATTGTGTCTGAGAGCATACGTCTATACCATGTCTATAAATTCTTTTATCTGTTCTCTCATTTATGTCTTTTTAACCTTAGAACTTACTTAAATAAATTTTTTGTTACCAAATATTTTAGACTTACAGAAAAGTTACAAAACATAATGGAATTCTTATAGGTCTTTCATCCAGATTCTCTAGATACTAGCATTTCACCACTTTAGCATTTTCCCTCTCTCATTTTCTTTCTTTTCTTATGGATGTTGGTACAGATACATGCTTGTATTTGCATTTTTTTTCTGAATAACTTGTGAGGATTTGTGCATCTGATGCTCTTTGCCTTCTGAAGCTAAGACTTCATCATTGTGTCATTTTTTTATCCTGTATGTTAGAAAAATAAAGAGTTGGCCTCACTTCAACCTCAAATCAGTGAATTATAAATTATAAAGCAAGGAAGGTGGCATTTTCAAATATGATTAAAAGTCAAGAAAGCCAGTATGTGTTATCCTTTCATTTCTGTGGACTACGCAATCACCAGCTAAAAACCTAAATTAAGTTAGTGTTGACTTCTGTTAAATGAGTACATTTCTAAGAATGAGGTGTGTTTCTTTGACAGTTAATGAAACATCAAAAGTATGACCTCTACAAAAAGGTGCAAATATCTCATATTTGTAATGAGGCCTCATTAACTATTGAATTGACCACAATGTTCTTGAGTGAGATGGTAAATAGGAAAATGTCCAGCTCATTATTATTAAAATTATGCTGAAGAAGGTTTCTTAGAAATCCGGTACTATCATTTTTTCAGACTTCTTACCCTTCATTTTGCTGCAAATGATTTATTGATAAGACTGGAGAGGAAGCTGGGAAAGCAGTACCAGTCTTAGATCACCATAGGGTTTTTCTTATACCTATCTGTAAATTTCAAAACAAAACAAAAATATATATAAAGATAAATATGATAGATATAGTGGAGTTAAATTCATTCACAAAATTTATGATTTGTGCGATTGGAATATAGACAAATAGTGCATACTCTACTACTGTGCACTAGAGTCTTTTAGTTTAATTGAACTTGCTCTGTATTTGAGATGCTTTAATTTAGAGAGACCATTCCAAGTGTGTCTAACTTTAGACAAGCCCTTGTGTCTTGAAAAGGTAAAACAGATGCAATGTGATTTATAACAGAATATAATATAATGTGATATGTAATATATGATAATACAGTATGATATAATATGGTGTATGATATGATATATAGATATTATATGATGTAGCTAGACATGTAGATATATAGATGGGTATGATATGATATAGATAGATATATAGATCTGATATATAGATTTAGTTGACGGAGGGATACATAACTGGTGAGGATCAGTACCTAAATAAGAAAATCCTCAATTCCTTGAATATTCCAGCTTTTACAGAAAATAAAGCAACAATATCTGAATGTGTTCTTCACATTTCTAAGTCGCATTTCTAAATTACATGAAATATAGTATTAACAACCTTTCTGTGTATATTAGCACATATGGCTGAGTTTGCCCATGTAGTCAGCAAGTTAGTTTGATTCTGAGAAAGACAAAAAAAAAAAACAAAAGACACAAAATTGTGTAAACACTCTACATAATCATTTTCTTCTGTCTGTTTGTCAGAATTTAATTAATCGGAGCAGCTAAAGTCTACTCTGTTCTTGTAAATTGAGAATATCTATGTCCCAAATATCTTCTACATAAAAGGTAGAACAGCTTTATGAAGCACTTTGAAACCTCTAACCAAAAGTAGTATGTGTCTGTTCTATCATTGTTAATATCTCTTCTAACTTTGTTAGAATTAAATGGTAGATAACAGACTTTGTGACTGTTAATATGCCATCTTTCTTTATACAAAACTATATTCTATCAAGGTAAGTCGAGCAAAAGGGCTCAATTGTAGGAGAAAGAACAAAACTGTGTTTGTAATGGTGAACCTAATATAGTATATACAGATGTTGATTTAGGATGATTCTGACCTAAAATATATGTTATAATGCAATGCTACTTCAATAAAAATATTTTTAATAAAATAACTTCTAAAAGACAAACCGTATTTTTCCATTCACATGGAGAAACCACATGCACTGGCACAGCATTTATGAGACCATATGTAGAGTCAAACTCCCTGGTATGGTCCCCGGACTGTCTAAAAGTTGTGTGCAAAAGTGTGGCTATAAATGCATATTATAGTTTTATGGAAAAAGAGTCTGTAATTTCCTTTTAATTCTCAAAGGGGTCAGTTACTAAAAAGAAGTTAAGAACCATTTCAAAATGGAATCCAGTCTCTGCAGGGCCACTGGTGTGCTCTGCCTGACAAGTGGCTGATGTTCTTATTTCTACTATCTGACTCCTTTCACTAAGTATTCAATATTTGGCTCTGCTGAATACAAGCCTATCATTGTAATAGAAATGTAACCTTCTGTTGAAAGAATAATGAGGTTAAGAGTGTGTCTCTAGACCCTGGTCAGGGGATAACCACTCAAGTGCAGTGCTGTGGGAGGCAGCCCTATCCACCAAGGAACCATGTTTATTACTCAGTCTCCTTTCTGATATTCTCTAGCTATGTTCCCTCAAGTGCAAACCAAACATAGCTCTTCTCAGCCTAAGAATTATGGCTCTTTCTAGTGGAGACTCTCTGTTTACATTTACCTACCTACGTATTTCAGAGGATTGTGGATGAGATTTATTCTCTGCTGTGACAACTCAATCCAAGAACATTTCAGTTCTGTTTAGGTAGCTCCTTGTATTTCATTCCCCAAGACTGTATCACATGGCTTCTCCTTTGGCAAGATCTTTACAGTATCCAATAGATCTGGGCTGTAATATCATTCTTGGCCATTTGGTTGTTGCCACTTCACTGAAAAGTGATTATGGTTGGAATATACAGATCTACTTTTAAAAGTTCTTCAATTGTTAATTCTTGAGCAGGAATATATATACTTAAAATGGCTATGATAATAAAAAAACAAAGTTTGCTCATAAAATTTCAGTGTTGTAGTCAAGAAGTATATGCTTAGCATTGCAATGCTCATTTTTATTAAATTTTAAAAATTGGTACTTTCCCTCAAAATAAGGTTATCCTATTTCCCACAAATTAATGTTCAAGAAAGTAACAGTCATGTCTTTTCTTGAAAGGGCAGGCAATTAGAGATCAAAGTAGAGGTGCAGTTGAACACATTAACCTTCCTTTTAAATTAGTAATGTTTTCAATTGAGTTGTTTCATTGACACCCTCATGTCCCCATTCCTACCACTATTCCCAACCCCTTATTCTGTGTTCCTGATCTAGAAATGTTCCTGGAAATGTTCCTTTCACTTTCTGGCTGCTACTTGAGGCTCCTCATCCTAGCCACTCATTAAAAGTTGATATTCCTCTGATCACTATATCTAACCCCTCTATTAATTCTCTCTCTCATACAAACTTGTAAATGACTTTCTCATATGCCTCCATAGGTGCCTCCCCTACTTGAAATTAACTTTGTTTCTCTGACCTTACTAAGGCTCTCTAGAAGTTTACAGGCTGAAACATCCCTTTCCCTTCGCTTCTCAAATACAATCCATTACCAAGTTCCATGAAGTCTACTTTTTTAGTCTCTAAATTATCTTTCTCCATTTCTTTACTGCAGACCACCCCCCATTTATCCCTGGATGAAAGCAATGGTCTTCTGAATAGTAGTCACTTTCTCTTCTAAACCACCCACTGCAATGTCCCCCATAGGATCTTCCCAACATAAATCTGATGTCCAAAACATACATCTTTTGTCACAGTTTTTCAATGGCTTGACAATGCCTTGAATTTCTTAAATATTCAAAGTGTCATATGAAGTCCCACCTTCATTCTCACCTGCAGTCATAGGTTAGTACAGGCAAACATATGAGCAAACTATGAGATCCTTAAACCAATCAGTGCCCTGGATCCTTTCTATTCCCTGTGAGTAAAATTCTCTCCCTCTGTCTTTCAATCTAAGCTACACCACTGGGGCAACTCTTAGTCTTGCTCCAATGCTGAGTTCAAGGATTTTGGGAATCCTTGCTAAGAACCATCCTGTCCTCACTCAATGTTAATATAATTCAGCTATTCTGAAGAGACAGGCATTCTGTATTGAGATAAGAAATTATACTTGTCCCACTTTGGAGATATCTGACTGTAGAAAAAGTTGTTGAATTTCATAGTTCATTATTATGATTTGCCTGTAATTATGAGGGCAAATAAACACAAATACATACTGTCATCTTAGACTTCAGTGTTTGTGTATCTTAATGTCAAAATCATGTATTTTATGAAGTTTTATATCTGAAGCAATGGGATCTGTGAAAACTGCTTAATTTGTTGATTTGCATGTGAAGTTGTTGTTCTCAGTGGGTACTGGAAAATGATTTGGCATAAAGCATACTATATCTGAGCAGATAACTGGTGTTAGTTCCTGCTGCTATAACAAAATGGATTTGGCCTTTACTACAGTTCCTATTTGAAAATTACTATTAAAAACTGTATGCTGGAGATATGAGAATACTTTGCAAAAATGGATGCATTTTATGTAGCAGAGCAGGAAGTGGGAACACCATGTCTTAATGACATTTTGTATTCTGCCAATGTACTTAGCCACAACTTCCTAAACTACATAATCGAAGTAAACAGAAATCATATTCCATTAGAGACACAATTTGACAATTGAATTTTTTGGTGAACTTTTGGCTTCTATTGAAAGAATTAGCTTCAACCCCAAAAAGGGGTTAATCTCTTTAGGACATCATTGCCTGGAAGAACAAGATGACCAAGTTGGGCAATAAGAGTGAAAGCATTATCTCTAAAAGCTAGAATGAGGAAGCTATTCAACAGTTATCATTCTATGACCATATTTTATTCAAATGTAAAGAAACACAGAAGATATTATTTTACTGAGGGAAATTGAGGGGGGAAATGATGGACAAGCCCAGTAAGCTGAGACTTGGTATAATTAAATGATGTAACATTTTACCTTTGTATTTCATAATTCCCTAAAGTCACAGACTATATCTATGCAGCAAAATTCCCCAATGCTGGGAATATTTACTGTAGCATGCCCCTGGTTTGGAAATGGGATCTTCATTAGGGAAAATAATTGATACATTCTTATACAGTAGTAAATATTTAGCAAGATAACTATCATGTAGCAAGACAGAATAAAAATCAATATGAATCAGATCAGACAAATGCTCCTAATAATAGCTGAAAACCCTCAAATCCCAGGTATTCACTTCATGCCTTTTCTTGTTATAACATTCTATGCTTCTGAACCAATTATGTCTCTAATCTTTAACTTTTGATATCTTAGCTTGATCATCACAACACCCAGCTCTGCCTCTGTGTGTTTCTTAGAGAGAATATGAAATGTTTCTTAAAGAGATATACTGTTTTCCTCTAAAAATGTTCCTTCTCACCTGAGTATTCCAAGATGAAGCTGATAGAAGAAGGTACTGGCCTTCCCTATCTCTCTCTAAAACTTTGACTATTTAGGCCATCATTTTTAGCCATGTGCTCTGTTATCCTACTTTTGTAGATATGACTATATATCACATTTTCCCATCTTTATAACTAATGTTATTCCCAATACAATCTAGGGTGGTACCAGTTCCTGTTACATTGTGAAGGCAGTAATAACAGCTAAATCTTATATTTTAGTGCTTATTACTGTATAAGTCCTGACACTTCTTTACACTGATTAATTCATTTAATCCTTACAATGACTGTGCGGTAGACACTAGTATACTCATTTTATGTAGAATTAGAAACTGAGATGTAAAAAGATAACTTGCTCATGAACACATAGATCCTAAATGCAGAATTGCTGGAATTTAACCTCAGCAATCTAGCTCCCTACCCCTTTCTTTTTATACTGTTTCCTTCCTTGCTATCTTGGCAATCGTGGATACCTTAAAACTACTCAAGTCACTGTTTCCTTGTCCCCCAAAAAGGACAAAAATATGCTCTTCTCATAGGAGTTTTGTTAGAATTAAATGATACAACATAGATGAAGTGATTAATACGTAGTAAGTATTCATTTTAGCTGTTGTTGTTATCTTGTAATTAATAAAATGTCAGATGGAGTAATTCATCAATAAGGATACATAGCTCAAAACCATTGACTGATCATTCCCAATTCCATTTTTTCTTTTGAGTAACTTATTTACATAGAATAGATTGAGTAGTCTAGTTTGGGCTCTTTCCTGAAAGCATTGTATAGGCATCAAACATTTTCATGCTGTCTTCATCAGTTAAAGAAAAGACTACTATAACAAAATAGACTAAATTTGTATTATAGCATATGCAACTGAGTTAGAGTTTTTAGAAATATGTAGGATAATCCACGGAGTGTTGTAAGTTATCAAAACCCCAAATATTTCCAAAGCATAGGCCATAAGATGAGTGGAAGAGAAACCTATTTTATCATCTTTCTGTGCTCATGTCTTGCTTTTTTCTTTATTGCATTATGAGATTGACATTATATTATTATCTCTCATTGTCACCTTAGCCTTGTGAGTTTTAGATGCTGCTAATGTTATGGTAATAACTGCAACAATTTGCAATTTTCAGTTATATTAAACCTTGACTCATTTTTTTAAACTACCTTGCATAACTATCACTGATTTTTCTTGCAGATAATAAGCAACTTAATGGTTTTTATAAATGAATATTGGTGTGAAATTATCAGAGCAGGAAAATCAGTATCACAAAATTTCCTATATGAACAACAAACTAGAGTAATACTAACATAACTGTAGTATTCAAAATTCAAATGAATTAGTTATTTTGAAACTAGTGTTAGAAATTTTAATCCTGCCATTTCAATATATTTTTAAAATTTTAAAACCTACCAGTTAACTATACTTTTGATAGTTCACTATACTTATATAACTTCATCCCCACCCTTTTTAAAAATTAAAGTGAACAGGGCCCTCCCTGGTGGCGCTGCCGGTTGAGCGCAGCTCTGTGAAGCATCCGCGGCACAGCAGCGGGAGTTCGATCCCAGCCAGCGAGGGTACCCACATAGAGAGGCAGACCTCTCCTGCCTCGCCCACTGCACCCCTCAGTAGTGTGTTTCCATCTATCTGCCTGTTCTGCTCCCCATTCTGTCTCTGGTGAATCCTTTCACCTCCTACAACTCTGGCCTGTAACCCATCTCTTGTATGCAAAAATAAATAAATCTTAAAAAAAAAAATAAAAACCTACCCTCTTAAAAAAAAAATTAAAGTGAACAATCTGGGATTACTGTAGAGCTAGTTTTTCAGAGTATTTCTCTGTATTTCACACAAACTGTCCTTTCCTTATAATTGGGAGGTATATAAACTCAAGTTCTTGAAGGGAATCTATCATATGCCTCCCACAAGGTAAGACTGTTGTTTCCCTTTGTTTGGGTTAAATGGACCTAAAAGATTCATCAGCTACTAGGAATGTGAATTAGCATAATAGACCATGAAGTAGAATTATCTTTTCTCAAATCTTTTCCTCACTACATTCCCACTACTAATCATAATCCTATAACACCACCTCCTCTGGGATAATCTGCCCTAAATAACTCTAGCAGCAAAGCTCCTTTACTTCTCCCATCCCTTTCTCTGGAATGTCATTCATTTGCTTCAGTAATATTTGTTGAGCGCCAAGTATGTACAGGCAGTGCACGCAATGATGAATGAGATTCTTGCCATACCCTCAGAGAACTTAGACTGTAGTAACTTGTCACTATCTTATGTTAGTTATTTTTCATGTGTCTGTATCTAAATAGGGCAAAGACTACAGATTTAAAATATTTTATTTTCTGCCCATTTTTCACCTTGCAACTACTCAAGGCAGATTGAGTTGAATGAGTGAAGTGACTTACCACCCACAAGAGAACAATGTTTAGGTTCTTACCCTATTCCTAATCCAGAATTAACACAGGGGATTGCCATTTTCATATGCCACTAGGTGAGTTTCTTAACTAAGGTAGTAGAGGACTCTGAAATGAGGTGAAATACAGTATTTCCTTACACACCACAAGAAACTCTTGGGAAGAAAATCCAGCCTTTGCTCTCTTTTGCTTTCTCCCTTTAGATGGTATGCCTATGAGAGTAAGAATAATGTCAGAATTAAAAAAACTTTCAAGTAGTAAGAAGCAATATACCAGTGAATGGAGTTTTGAAAAGAATGAAAGATGTCCCTCACTAGAGTTTACATCCTCAAAAGATTCAGGAAACACCTGTGAGAAATAATTCCTTTAAAATATAGATTATGAAAATGCTAGGATTTGTGGATTTCAGACCCATGCTAACCTTGAATTTCAGGAACACATAGCTCCCAGAGTGCCTGACTTGGTATTATTTGCTCTAACCTGTAAAACAATGGGGCACAGATTGAAAGTAGAAATGAACCTGATGTTCCAGATCCAGGAAATCTCAACCTGTTGTGTTAATTTCACTGGTCAGCTCAGAGCGAAGTTCAGAAGTCATCTATTTGGGGGCTTTATTTTTCTCCTCTTAGTTTTTTTTCTTTCCTCCAAGCTTTATTGAGACGTAACTGACATCTAACATTATGTAAATTTAAGGGGTACAATGTGAAGATTTGATGCATGTATATATATTGAGAAACATTTACCACAATAAGGTTGGTTGACACATTCTACCTCAAGCAGTTATCATTTTGTTTTTGTAGTTGTGAGAACATTAAAATTCTGATCTCATAGTAGCTTTCGAGCATATAATCCAGTATTGTTAACTAGAGCCACAGTGCTGTACATTAGATTCTTGCAAATTATTCATCTTGTAACTGAAATTTTGTACTCTCTGACCAATATCTCCTCATTTCAACAAGCCCCTGGCAGACATCATTCAACTCTGTTTCTGTGTATTTGACTTTTGTTTGTTTGTTTGTTCTTTTGAATTATACATATATGAGATTTCATGTAGTATTTGTCTTTTTCTGGTTGGAATATTTCACTTAGCATAATAGCCTTACAGTTTATCCATATTGTAAGTGGCAGGATGTCCTTTTCTAATGATTAGTTCTTTCTTTGTTCATTCATCTATCAGTGGTCACTGAGATTGTTTCCATCTCTTGGCTATTGAAAATAATGCTGCAGTAAACATGGAGATACACATATATTCTTGTGAGAGGGATTTTTTTCCTTTGGATATATAACCTAGAGTGTGACTGCTAGATAAAATAGTAGTTCTCCTTTATAATTTTGGAGGATGCTCCATATAATTGTCCATACTAGTTGTACCAATTTATATTCCCACTAAGAGTGCATCCAGATTTCCTTTTCTTCATCTCTTCACCAGCATTTGTTACCTCCTGGTTTTTGGAGGGGTTTTGCAATAGTATTTCTAACAGATGTAAGATGGTATCTCACTGTGGCTTTGATTTGCGTTTCCCAGATGATTAGTGATATTGAGCATCTTTCCATATATTTGTTGGCCAATCGTCTGTCTTTGGAAAAATATGTTTAGTTATCAGCTCATTTTTAATCAAATTATTTTTACTACTGAGTTTGTTAATTCCTTATATATTTTAGATATTATTCCCTTACTAGATATGTTATCTTCAAATATTTTATCCCATACCATAGGTTGATATCAGACAGAGGTCAAGAAGCTCCATCCAGGAAACTCCGAATTTATTTGTTTATCAAATCAAGTTTCTAGACTATAAACTTATTTGAAGGAAAAGGTCATTGTCAATTCCATAAGAGAAACTTCTTATTTAAGTCGCTTCTATACTGTGAACTTCTTTGATGGAAAGATTCTGTAGCCAAAATGTTTGACAGTTCTAGTCTTGGAGTTCCTTCATCCACTCTGAAAATGTAAAATAAGAAAAAAACTACTCAAATACCTTTCCATTCCCTGTCTTTATATCCCTTGCATTAATAAGGGGGAGTTACTGGGTTTTTCTGATTCCCAGTATTTTTTACTCTAGGAGTTCATCAAAGGTTTATTTGTTAGTGAAATTTTACCCCTTTTCTGTAAGTTGCAAAAATTTATTTGCAACAGAATGTCTTTTAAGTATTCCTAATTGATAGCGTGAAGGGCCAAGTTACAGATGGTCTTTATTAGGAATTCTTTTTCTTCTGGAAAATGTAGACCTCTTCCCCCTACCCCCTTAGCAACAACGATCACAGGATGATTGAGTGGTCTCTTGTGGAAATATGTATTTACCTACGTAAAGATCAGTTTCAACTCAGCACATTCTTCTTTAACTAGTGAACTAACCTGTAACCTCTAAGGGGTGTTGCTGTCTCTTCAGCTGTGTGTGTGTATATGTGTGTGCAAGTGTGCATGCATGCGTATGTGTGCACATATTCATTTTTTAAACGATCAATCCAGCTGCTAAAAATCTTAAAATCTAAAAAACTTAAAAGAGATTTTAAGGCTACTTTGTAAATTGTATTTTCTTAAAAATAAACAGTAAACCTGATCACTTTAGTTCTCATCCCCAAATTGTTGGCATATGGTTGTACATATAAATGTACATAGTGAATTCAATTTGAACTGATAGAAGTGAATAAAGAAAAGAGAAAAACAAGTGGTATTTTGTGAAAACACATTGATTTCCCTGACATTAATTACAACCAAAAATAGCAGTGGAACCTCAGGGGTATTTATGTGTTTGTTGTCAGGGAGTAGATACAAGGACCCAAGATAAAGAACAGATAGTTTTATGGTTGGAATATTTTCTCGGCTTTTAGAAATCTTGTGGTTTTTCTTTCTCAGTAACCTTTCCATTTTGTTCTCCCCAAAAGCCTGTTGATTTTACTCTGATGCGTTTTGTATGTTTTATGGAAAAGAGAATTTCTAAGGTGGGAAATTTGCTAGTCATTAGCTGAATGCTTTTCCTGCAAAATGTTAATCCGTAGATCACACTAGTGAAGGACGAAGCATAAGTGAGAACATACTAGATCAAATAATTTTTTCCTCATGTGTCTTTTTTCACCTCAGGCAGATGTACACACTTGGTGATACAACATAATTGACACATTCCTCAATGTGGGGCTTATACATTTCTCTATGATCAAAGAGGAAAGAATTCTGTCTTAAAGTTGCAGATTAAGCTTTGGTTTTGTCCTCCTTTTAAAAGCAACATTTTCTGATATTTCAGGTATGGACCAAAACATAGTCTCTGCCACCGCCTGTGTTCCCATCTTCTTCCTTCTCTCTATCTCTGCATCTTTCCTTCCTTCCTTTCCAAAGCAGCAACAGTACTAGATACAAATGAGACTTTTTCATGAAATTACATTCTGTGTAGTTTTAACTCAATCCACATATAAGCATTAGCCACTAGGTTACTAAATAAGTGCATTCTAGAGTTATGCCAGCTCCAGCATTGGAATATGGTGGTAGTTTCAGAAACAGAATTGTCTACCACATCCACTGATCTTGTTTAGTTTCAAAGATTACTATCATGATCTGAGAAAGGTCCTGCTCTTAGGGACTTATCATGCCATGCCAGTTACATATTAATGGTCAGACATGTAATTTGAGGGAGTGAGGAATAGTGTTTAGCATATAACATGGCCCTAAGTCCTGTATGCCATGTGAACCATGCATTTCTATGTGTTCCACTAAGGAGCAAGGACTGTAGTGGAAAGAGCAATGGCACCAAGAGGCAGGAGATTTGGGTTCTAAACTTGCTATTCCACCATCAGGTGGGGTCACTTTGTGAGAGTCACATAACTTCTCAGGTTCAGAGTGGTCAGGTGTGTAATTAAGGTAAACTTGGTTATCCTAAGTCTTTCAAACCCTGAATCTCTAGGGTCCTATGAATTATGATGAACAGAATTTCACTATTGATTTGTAATAGTATGATGACTCCTAAACTCCATCACCTCAAAGACTGAGCTTTGAGCCATTCCTTTATATAAAATATTTCTTTAAAACCAACATAAGTAATTAGTAGACAGTTTCACTTGAATGAGAATATATATGAAATCTGGAATGTGACCATCATACCATTTGGTCACGAATTCACTTTAAATTTGTAGTAGTTCAGGTTTTCCAGAGAAATAGAACTGGTATTCTGAACCATATATATATATATGATTTATATATATATATATGATTTATTATAGGAATTGGCTCACACAATTATGGAGGCTCAGATGTCCCACAATCCACCATCTGCAAGCTGGAGAGACAGGAAAGTCAGTGGTATAATTAGGGGAGCAGATGGTCTAAGTCCCAGTCTTAGTCCAAAATTCAGGGAACCAGAAGATGGGTGTCCCAGTTCATGCAAAAGTAAATTTGCCCTTCTTTGCCTTTTTGTTTTATACCAACCTTCAATGAATTGGATGGTGCCCACCACATTGGTGAAAGCTGATCTGTATTCAGTCTATCAAGTCAAAGGCTGATGATCTCTTCTGAAACACCCTCACAGATACACCCAGAAATAATGTTTTGCTAACTGGGCATCCCTTAGTCACAGCTGACATAAAATCCTCCATCACAGTCTGCATGCCCATGCATAATTATTTCTTAGGCCTTTTACCTAAAAACTATAACAAACCTGTACTCAAAATGAGCAGTTTCATTTTTGATTCTTACATTGAACATAATCTCTCTGTCCTTCTTTCCCAAAAGGCTACATTTATGCTACTTGACTTGAATTTCTTCCTCTCTTTCTCTCTTCTTCTCTATGCTTACCTTTAACTTCTGTTAAGCTAACAACTTGTTGCACAATTATCATTCCTTTGTTTCCTTGCAAGGGCAAGGCCTAGGCACTGACTTCCGTAGTCTAATGAATTTGGGAAGCATTCATTCATTCATTTACTAAACATTTGCTCGGTGTGTGTTATTTCCTGGGAAATGTCAATTCATAATCCATAATCTTGGCCCTTATGGGCCTTATTTTCTGATGAAAAGAGGAAATAACTACCTATGTTACAGTGTAACCATTAAGAGAAAAACATGTGTGTGAGGACTAAATCCCTTGGTGGGTGGAGAAAAATAACTACTTATGAGAACCAAGATGGAAATTTAGGCCTTGGTGCAGAATCAGGGTCCCAACGAGCTTGCTCTTTTTGCCCATTCTGCCAGTAACCTAAGGAATACTTTTAGGACTGGCATTTTCCTTAGTGAGAAATTTTATTAAACTGCTGCAATCAATCAATCAATAAATAAAGAATGAATGAATGAATGAAGAATTGATACTGCTTGGCCTCTTATAATTTAACTTGACCAGTGTGATTTTTAAAAATGTCATCCTTAGCTTCTTTGCGACTGCTTCAGTCTTTGCCAAAGCAGTGGTTTCCTAATTGGGTAACTTGTGCAGACAATTCCAAGTTTAAAAGAAAACTAACTGAATCCATGTATCTCAGTGCAAACACTAGTGACACATTTCAGCAACTTAACTTGGTGAAGACATTTGTTTGAAAGTGTCTATGTGACTTGAGGCTTATTTAAGCTAATAAGCAATAATAATTTGCTGACTAGGAATATGAGTACCAATTTTGACAGGCTTGCATCTTTTGCATGCTTCAGTGTATTCTATGTTCCTCAGTGAATATTAATAGAATTGGAGACACACTTTATAGATACTATCTCAATTTCAATATTTTATGGAAAGAGATACATCTTTGGAAGACCTGTAGGTTGAGAACTTTTTGGCTTCAGTTCATGTTTTTATTGACTAAATCATTTATTAGGTATAGGCTTGTTAAAGGCCGGAGTTGGTTTGCCCTGTATTCTGACATTTTAGTTGTTACCCTGATGAGATATCTAGTACTGTTTAAACATCTTTTTGGTTTACCTAATAAACATTTCACTCACCAGGCCTCCCTGGTGGCACAGTGGGTTAAGCAACGCACTATGAAGCAAATTGCAGCCACTGCAGCACAAGTTCGATGCCTGCCGCCAGCCAGGGAGGGACCCACATGGCGTAGCAGACCTCTCCTGCTTCACCCACTGCTCCCCTCAGCAGTGTGTTTCAGTCAGTCTGCCTGTTCTGCTCCCTGCTCTGTCTCTGGTGAATCCTCTCACCACCCTGGACTCTGGCCTGTACCCCAGCTCTTATATGCAAAAATAAATAAAAATCTTTAAAATAAATAAATAATAAATATTTCACTCCCTTGTTCCAGTCTTTACAGTTTAGTCCTACTACCACTTTCGGGTATGATGTAGTTATTTGGTACAGAAGTGATATCTATTAATAATTGTCTTTCTTATTTATAAATTAGCTTAAGGAGTATGTACTAGTTTATAATATTCTATTTAATTTATTTTGGATGTAGTTGTCAAATTAGAGCTCTACCTTTGTTTAATTAACAAAAAACTATATGAAGGGGTTTGGGGCATGTTACATAAAATGGATAGAGAAGCTCTCCAGAGAAGCTCTATACATCACAGCTTCTACCCAGAGGATTGATGAAGACTGTTGTAGAATTAGTATCTTGGTTGCAGGTACAAATTTTCTCCCAGTATGTGCTTATAGCTGTTTAAACTATTTTTTTTGTCACTGTTTCCACTTTATCATGGGAATTCCACTTTGCATGGGGAATATTACATGGGAAAAATAGGTTTGTTTCACATTTAGTCCTGACAATAACAATGATAGATAATGTGATTTTTCAGTCCTTCTAGTGTCCTAATTTAACCTGATTTTACTTTAACTGAGATTAAGCAATTTTTCTGGATAATCCAGTTCACTCTTTTGTGTGTTAGTATCATCATGTAGCAAATCAGTGAATGATAGTAAGTCCTGCTTAACACACAGGAATTCTAAAAGGATAGAACCATGTTTTATCATGGCACTTGTCTCTAATAAGACAGTCATGAGCAAATGTATCCAAGTGGCAATAAAATTCTACAGACCCAAGTTAAGTACCTGATTTTTGTGATGAGTTTCCAAATAGCTTGAGGTCTCAGAGGATGTGGACTGGAGCTTCAGGGCCGAGCCAGTGTTTGACCTCTCACTTCTCTATTTTACATATTGCACAAGGAGGGAGAGCATAACAAATTGAACAGGTGTTCCTGGGAAAGTAACTCTGGAAGGAATCCAGAGATTTGAGGAAGGGACAAAATTTAACTAATGGTCAATTACAATGTATGCTACTTTAAACACATATATCTCAGGTACTGCCTGACAATATGCAAAATTTATAAAATTTAGTTGAAGTTTGAATGCCATTAAGTCGACACACTGAAATAATTAAACTTGAAGCCTTATAAATATAAATAAGAAAAATTTATATAGGGTATTCTTCACTTTGAATGTCAGTTCAGCATCTAAAAGGTACTTTAATGCAAGTATTAATCAATTTTACCATTGATGAAAATATTATCTTTGTAGCAATAAAATCTTCACAGAACTAGGAAGGATAGAGCATATGTAGGATTATTGAATTAAGATTTAAAACTATGAAAATATTAATTCTAAAAGGGAGAATTTTTGTAGGATTAAATAGGTTCATAACACTAACCCATGCAGCTGAGGTTCAGGTTGCAACTGTTTAGCCTTAGATGAGTTACTTCTTTGCTAATGAAAGTGTGGTTTGTAGACCATAACTGAGAACATCACCAGAACTTGTTAGAAGTGATTGTAGAACACACTTCAGGGTTATTGGATTAGAATACCAACTGTAAGCAGTTCTCCAAGTGATTTACATACAATAAAAAGTTCGAGAGGTATTAGTTTGTAGTATGGAAGGTTAACTTTAGTCAGTTGTGTGGCAAGTCTGCTGAGAAAAATCAAGGGCTCCTGGACCGTGTTGGAGAGCAGGTAGTCTCTGGAGAAAAAGGGCAATCAGAACTCCTTTCGTGGTTACTTTGTTTGGTTATAGCTGCTGTCCTTTCACTTCTATTTTAAGAATGTGTGTCAAGACCCTGACCTAGATGGCAAAGTGGCTCAAACCTATTTCATATAAGAAGTAATTGAAAAAACTGGAGCATTAGACCTTAGAGGAATTAAGGATGCCATCATACCTGTGTTCAAATGTTTGAAGTGCTGTTCCATCAAGAGGGGTGAGGAGACAGAAGGAAGGCAATTAATAGCAAGCTAAATCTTTGCTAAATACAAAGATGAATTATGGAATAACTCCATGTGTCCTGAAATAGGTCTTTCTCTTTCTGTAAAGAGTTATGCTGTAAGGTTTTCAAATCCAGAATAGCAAACCACTGAGTGGATTAAGTCCCCCTGCTGAATGCTCCCCAAGAACCTTGTACTTCACCCTCATGATTCTTATCTCTGTAATTTTCAATTAATCGTATAATTTATTCTCTGTTTGTTCCATGTAGAACAGAGACTATCTGTTTTAGTTCCTGACAGTTTTATCCCCAGGCTCTACCAGCACGGCATGTGACAGAAAATAGTTTTTATATGATTAAACAGTAGAAGGAATAAATGGGAAGGAAAGGTCTCCCTGGTGGCCCAGGGGTTGAGTGTCACACTGTGGGGCTTTCCACAGCTGCTGCAGTGCTGAGTTCAATTCCTGGCCAGGGAGGGGACCCACATGGTGTAGCAGACCTCTCCTGCCTTGCCTGCTGCTCTCCTCAGCAGTGTATTTCAGTCGATCTGCCTGTTCTGCTCCCCACTCTGTCTCTGGCGAATCCTCTTACACCCCAGGCCTCTGACCTGTACCCCAGCTCCTGTCTGCATAAATAAATAAATAAATAAATAAAAGCTTTAAAAAATGGGAAGGAAGACTAAAATTAGGTTGTTCAATGAATATTGACTGATCACCATTGATAGATCAGGCATTCAGGTAGGCATAAAAGACATATATGTGAACAAAATATCAGTATTCCGGTTCCAGATTTCTCTTTCCCATGAGATTAAGAAATCCCAAGAATCTACAAGTAGTTCAGACAGGAATAAAGTAAAGAACATGAATCAGATGTCTTTACTAGAGTAACACATTCTTGAAAAAGTTAACACCTTCAAAATATCTCAAAGACCAGCCAGACCAATATGAAGCATTTAGAAGTTGAGATAAAATATAAACCTCACTTCATTATTTAAAAAATCACGTTGGATATGAAGTTAAAACTCTTCAGGTGCTGTAAGGCTGGTGAAAAGCTTAGACAAATTACTAAAATTTCAGAGATTGCAGGAGTCTAAATGGAAACAATATGAGGCCGGGCAATGTGTACATCTGTATTACCAGAGAATTTCCAGAAATATCCTCTGATTTCACTGTCAGTGTTTAATACTGTGATTTGTTTTGATTGCAACAGGGTGTTCTATATAATATGTTAATACTTAGTATTAGAACTATCTGGAGCCTAAAAATTTTACCTGAAATACATTATTTCATGTGATTTATTATACACTTTGATCCTTATTCCGTCCAAGCACCAACATTTTTTTTCTCATCATCATACATCTTTGATTTTATAATGTAAGTCAGTAGGAAAACAGGATTCATTTAACAGAAAATTGCTTTTCACAATCTTTTCTGGAATCTCTTTTGTCTGTTACCCAGGCGATATCTGTATTATTACTTTGTCCTCAAAAGCTTTTACCAATTTGGTAACACAGAATGACTAAATCTCTTTTCTTTTATCTGGCTTTTCATTAGAACGGCAACTCCCCAAATTCATTTCTCTCAGCCGTTTTCTCAGAGTTAAATCTTGTGTGTCTCAAGTCTATTTATAATAAGTACCCTCATTATGACTAGGACATTTCAATTCTCTATATTATTTCAGTTTCTAATGAAAGTGATGCCAAATGACCAAATGGATAAAACTCCCCTTTTGGCTCCCCCTCCCCCATCAAAGAGCTTTCCTGTCAAATATCCCCTAATTGCCCTCAATGAATCAGCTTCATACTCAGTCTTATCTCTGGCACCTTCCCCAGCTTTCTGCTGATAGCCAATAACATGAGCTCCAAGCATGAAGGGGATAAAAATGGTGTGACTCCTAGAAGGCTGGCCTAAGAGTGGAGTTAGAGAGCTGTTTAGATTCTTTACTTTCATGCTTCTGACATGATTTATTTTAACCAATTTGCCTTCAGACATGGTTTGCTATCGCCCTTCAGACATTTAGCTGTGGATCCTGCAGTAACACTTGTACTTCTTCAATTGTTTCTTCTGCCTTACACACAGGTCCCGTGTCAGGACATCTTGTATTAATCAGCCTTCGGGGGTAACTTGAGGCGAGTAATATAAGCACTTTCTCTGACCATCTGTAAAATTAAGAAGTAACTACAAAGCATCTGACACATTCCTTATAAAAGCACAGTCCAGCCACCCTGGCCTGGCTCACAGCTGTGGAGAACAGCATGCCTGTGTCTCAGCTCCTGACGTCTGTTTTCTTTTCTGTTCCTGTGCCCCAACCTCTTCCTGACCGCCTTGATATCTTCTTTTTCTCCCTCCTGAACAGTCCCCTTCCACCCTTACTCTCAGGCCTGACCCCGCTCCTCACACCTGCTCTGGCCCCATACAATAAAGGATGTTTTAATATCTCATATACATGGAAGAAAAAGGAAATTGAAGATGCCAGTCATGAACTTTCTTCTCCTTTACATGGGGAAAAGTACCACCAACCACGAGGAGAGTATTTTCTTTGTGGCAGCGGGAAAGTGGTAGGGGGTTAGAGAAAGAACACTTAAGAAATTAGAGCTTCTAGCGGATATACAGTGTTTGATCTTTTAATGGTGCTGCCAGTGAGCCTAATATATTTTTGAACATGGGAGATGGTGAGAAATCTGAGCTGTGGAGGTGGGAAATGTGTTAGTTGGTTTTTGTTTTGTGTTGTAACACAGAGGAGACCACAGAGACCAAAAGCTGTGGAACTGTCAAAAGAAATAAAAATAGAGGCACGTTAATACAGAATAAATGAGACACACAGAAACATATTAAATGAGGACCCACCAGCTATGTTACGTCCCTGAGGCCCTGAAGAAAGGAGGGAGACAAGCAGGCAGGACACTGGAGAGAGAAAGACAGTGGATCAGTGTGGTGAGTTATTTGTGGCCTTCTAGTTCTACACATGCCTAATAGTTCACAGGCTGCCAACTCAGGGAACTTCTCTTTTTCTTTTATTGAGGGAGCATTCATTCCCAGCACTGTTTAGATTTCCCATGCATACTTCCTGCCCTCAGCAACTGTGTGTTTCGCTCCATCCCCACCACCAAATATCCAGTGACTATCACCAACCTCTTCCCTCTCCCTCCTGCCCTTTTGGTAGCCATTATCCTATTGTTAGAGTCCTAAGGTTTGTTTTTGTTTTCTTTGTTCATTTGTTTTCTTTCCTTATTAGCCACAAATGAGTGAAATCATCTAGCACTTTTCTTTCTCCATCTAACTTATTTCAATTAGCATAATCTCCCCTCAAGATCCTTCCAGGTTGGCCAAATGGCAAGATTCCATCCTTTTGATAGCTCAGTAGTAGTCCATGAGTATATTAATCACATCATCTTCTTATCCATTCATCTGTTGTCCACAAATCAGGTTGTTTCCAGATCTTGGCTATTGTGAATAATGCTGCAATGAACATAAACGCACATATATCTTTTTGAAGTAGCATTTTCAGTTTCTTCAGGTAAATACCCAAAAGTGGGATTACTGTATCCTATGGTAGTCCAAATTTTAATTTTTTGAGGACTCTCCATACCGTTTTTCAAAATGACTGTACCAGTTTACATCCTCACCAATAGTGCACAAAGGTTTCAATTTCTCCACATCATTGCCGACACTTGTTAACTTGTCTTTTTTATAATAACCATTCTAATGGTGTGAGGTGATCTCTCAATGTGAGTTTGATTTGTATTTCCCTAGTGATAAGCTATATAGACTATCTTTCCATGTGTCTGTTAGTCATCTGCCTATCTTCTTTGGTGAAATGCCTATATAGATTCTCTGCCCATTTTTTAATTGGGTTGTATGTTTTCTGTTGGTGTTGAGTTATTTGAGTTGCTTACACCTTGTCTGATACATGGTCTGTAAATATCCTCTCCCACTTAATCTTTCTGCTTTAGTGATGGTTTCTTTTGTACAGAATCTTTTTAGTTTGATGTAGACACATTTGTTTATATTCTCTTGTTATTCTAGTTGCTGGATGTCTTTTCTTGGTGTGAGTTCACAAACCACACCTGTTCTAGATTGTGCTTGATTTTGTATGTCTGACTTCAGATTTTCTTTGAAAATATTATGTCTAAGAAATAGTCTTCAATACCCTTACTGACAAATGAGCATTTCTCGTTTTTACCGAGTGGTCTGACTTATGAGTCAACAGTTATGATACTGAAGTCATTTCTGTAGTCATTATAGTCTTTCCCAGTAAAATTTGAAGTTATATATAAAATTTAGATCATTTTATATTCTCTTAGTATACTTGAACTATATGTGTGGGTGTAGTGGGGAGGAAACTGCCAAGGACAAAAATAATAAAAGCATTCTAAATTCTGGAAATAAACGCTAAAGTTCTTATCCAGAAGTTGGATAACTGGAAATTTTATCTTTAATTCTTCCTCCCACTTTAACTATTTTTTGACTTTCATATTCAAAAGGAACCAATTTTAATGTATTTTTTAAAACTTCCATTCTTAACGATATTAACTACTAGTGAGGACCAGCATTAGCACAGTGCGAAAACAAATAGTTGGGCTGAATGTATGTGACCTTAGATATCACCTCCCCCAATTTCATGCCACCAAGTATCAACCCTCCCTCCATTCAGGAGACTGCAGAAATTCAATCAGAAAACTCCAGGTTCAGAGAAACTGAGCATAACAGAAAAGTGGTGAGAATAAAACTAGTGAATTAAATGAAAAGCGGGGGGGTCCCTACCCTGTATTGCTCTTCCAGAGAACTCTTCTCTGGAGAAACTTAAGAGAAAAGAACTAAGGACACAAATAGTGGGAAATGAGCCATCAATAAACCTGGCTTGCCACCTAATTATGCTAAATTAAGCTCACTAATCAACAAGATCCACTCATGCCCATAGAAAGTCTACTTAGCCTTTTTTGAGATGCTAACGTACTAAGGAACAACAATGGATCAGCAGATATTTGAGGAAGGCTTCTCCCAGAAAGAGACTGAAGTGAGAAGTGGTAAAATGAAATACAGATGCATGAATTAATAGGAAAAAGCCATGAAGCACAGGTCAGAGAAGGCACCCATGATCATACTAGTCTCAGAAAGAAAAATGTTATCTTTGAGATTAAACAACATGCAAAAATAGAGTAAAAATGATAAATTATTAAGAAAAGTTAATAGTAGTACTGGAAAATAAGGCTAAGGAACTCTGTGAGCAGGTGAAACAAAAGATCACAACGTGGGTAGTAGTAAAATGAAAAGCAGTAGATTGTGCCCGGTGCCCTGAATGATGGATCGGGAATTTCAAAAAGAAAGAACGGAAAAAAGAGAATAAAAGAGAGCGGATGCTCAGCACAATTAAGGCATATCCTCATGCAATTTCAGAACACTAAAAAATAAATATTATTTATTAAAAAAATCAAAAAATAATTTCCTAAGAAGGAGCAGGAATAAAAACTGTGTTGGCAGCCACAGCAGCAATACTGGCACTAGAAGCCAGCCCTGCAGTGCCTCCAGAACCCTGTGATAGTGATTCCCAGCAGAGAGTGCTTTATTTGGCTAAGTATCAATCAAATATAAAGGGGTTTAGCCTTAAAAACACTATTAGAGGAATCAAAATGTTGCTGTCTCATGCATTCATTGTCAGAATTTACTAGAAGATATACTTTTCAGCTAAAGAGCGTGAAACAAGAAGGTGATAGATGTGAGGTCCGGGAAGCAAGGACCCAACCCAGGAAAGTGCGTGGCCCCAGACGTCATGTTGCAGTTGATGATAGGACTGGGAAGGCAGAGGACACAGGAAATGGCAGGGAACAGCAGAGAAGGGAAGTCCACCTAACAGCTGAGCAGCCAGGTTCAACAGCAGCCACTCCAGGGAAAGCAAGAAGATGGAGACAGAGGTTTCCAGAGTAAAAGCTCCAGGGAAAAAAGTGGAACTGACAAATCTGTGGATGTAATATCAGTATTGGAATGACCAGGAAGAATGAATGACAATATATTTAAAAAAAAAAAAAAAAAGAACAATTCCATGGGAAGAAATGAACAAGAGAAAAAGAGAAGTGGTCCATTCACACACTACTTGGCTCTGCGCTGAGCCGCGTTTACAGGGGCGTAGCTGATCAGCATCAGGTTGAGCACTAATCCAAGTCGCATGAGGAATATGGAGGATAGAAAAAGGTAAAAAACACAGAGAGCTGAATGTTTACCTAGCATCATAGAAAAACACCAAATAATGATTGAACTTTATTAATTGAGAAATAAGATTATAAACTCGTTCTCTAGAACAGGTATCAGCCAGATTGCAACATCATTGCCTGGGGGTAGCAGACCTTCGGTGGGCAGGAGAAATAGGCTTTTAGTATTTTAACTTTTTAGATTGTGAATTATGCGCATGTACTATTTCACTGAACTAAGTCTTTTCTAAAATAAAAAAGGTTTCTTATTATCAAAAATTTGACACATTTTCAGATGCCTGGATTCTCCTAGAAAATTTAATTCCCTGGCCCTCCTTGGAATCTTGTTCCATTTGATAATATGGCTTGAAGCACATATTCTCCAGCTCACCACAGTCTCTTCCTTGCCCCACTGTCTCCCTGTGACTGAGGTCAAGTATGGTGTTATTTAGTATTGTGATTATGCGCTCATTTTATTTAGTACACAATTTGAAATAAAGTAATTTTGTGCTCATGCCTTCATCAAAGTGGGGCAAAGTGGGAACTTTGGGTTTCGCCTGGCTTACTGTACTAGGTTTTCTGCCTCATTCCAAGGCATTTAAGTTTTCTGCCTAAAATCCCCCATGATATATTATCAGCTTTTGTTAGCTTTCTCATGAGCCTTGACCATCCTTTATGAGGTCATCTTTTTGTAAGTTCTATCAACTTTGTCACTCTGCAGTGAGTTCTTCTCCAGATTACTGTCTCCAGGGACCTTATTTTTCATTTTTGTGACCATATCCACACACTGTTGATCTTCAGATTTTTTTTCTTTCCACACATCGAGGGTCTGATCAATGAGGAATGGCTACTCGCTGTTCATTACATCTGTTCTCACATGCATCCGGGTATCCTGCTTCCTTTTTAAATAGCACCATTAACCTGGTGGTTAATGCTCAGTGGGTGGCCTTCTGCGACTGCTGTGTATTTTTCTATCATGGTCAAACACTGTGAATACATTTCCATCTTGTATTTATGCACTCAGGTATTTCTCCTTAAGTGCATTGCCCTCCACTTATTTCCATTAAATTTCCTATTTCTTATTCAAAAACACTTTTCCAAATTGGTCAAAGTAGATTTTAATTTTTCTACTGCTGTCAAAGGTGCTGGTTACCTCTCTTTGAATTATTGTAATTACCACACTTTATAATGATGCTATTTTGTCATTCAAATCAGTGATGAATATTTGAAAGTATATAGACTTTATGGCCAATCTCGATAGAATATTAGGCAGTACCCAACTCAGATTATCAGGAAGTGATTGAAAAGGTGGTTTAAAAAATTTTTTGAGGGAATTAACCATAAGGTAGTTAAATAGCCTGAATTCAGTATAATCTATAATTTATTGCTAAGTAAATATGATTAAAGCCACTGGGTGGGTGTATAGGAACACCCAGGATGTAAAATTTCATGCGATATGTTAGTCTTGTCTGTACAAGCACCAAATAATATGAAATGTAAAGCTATCATAAATGAGAGGCAGTGGATCAAGAAGAATCCTAAGGCTACTTTCTAATGTAATTTCCTATACCAAACTGGCATAAAAGTAGTAAGATTAATGAGAGGAACTCTTGTCAAATGCAGTATAATCTGAGAAATAAAGTGTGAGTTTTCTATGTCATGTGATATCCTAACAAACAAAGCAATATTTGAGCTGTCTCTGTCTCTTTATTTGTTACCAAACATGTTGCCTGCTCATTTAGGAAGAGCATAGGATTTTGTCTAAGCAGAGGAAGCGCTCCAGAGATGGGTAATCATAGTTTTGCCCCCTGCAGGAGGCAGGAGCTAAAATGAAATAGGAAAAGCCTCTGTGCTGGAGGTTCATTGGCGGGGGTGGGGGTGACACCGGTGAAAGATGAGAAAGAGAAATAGGGCTGGGCAGAGTGAGTCTCAACCACAGTGCAGACGGGACACATTTTGGCCAACGCAGCATGAGCTCCAGAGCAAAGACTGTTGAACATGCTCCAGCGTGGGCAGATGTAGCAGTCTCTGCAGCCCTGCTGAGCCTAGTCACTGACTACAAGCTACTCAGGGGAATGTGGTCTCTGCTGAAAAACTGAGGAAGAGGGCCTCCCTGGTGGCGCAGTGGGTTAAGCAACACACTATGAAGCAGACCGCAGCCACTGCAACACGAGTTCGATCCCTGCCGCCGGCCAGGGAGGGGACCCACATGGCGCGGCAGACCTCTCCTGCTGTGCCCACTCCCCCACACCTCTGGCCTGTACCCCAGTGCTTGTATGCATAAATAAATAAATCTTTAAAAAAACAAACAAACTGAGGAAGATCTTAAAAACATGAGTAGCTAGAGGCTGTCAGTTAAGTCTGCTCTGAGGTCCGGAGAGAAGGTTCCTCTGTTGAAGGGACACACCACAGTGCATCTCCATCACTGAGGACACCCCTTTCTCACTGAACAATTGTTAGAGATGGTTTAGCCACCCTGGTCATCTTATTTTCAATGCTTTACCAATAAATAGAAATTCCATGAAGTAATATAGTCCCAAGACACATGAAGCTCCCAATACCTAAAGTAGCTCCCGAGTGTTGAGTTAAAAGAGAGACCAAAATGCACAAGACTGGGATTGCAAAGAAAGAGCACACAGAATTGAACAGGAAAGAGGCTCACAGACCCCGAGGAGGAAAATATAGGACAGCTGACCGATGGGCCAGAATTTCTAAAATATTAGTTTTTTACACTTTACACAAAATGATTGCATTTTCTTCTTTGAAAATTATTAGCTCCCAAATAGTGGAGAGAGTAGATTGGGAATTTCAATCTTCCAGCATCAAGCCTAGTTTTGAGAGACATGCTTATCCTTCAGTTCTTATATTGTTGAATATTATAGTGGAAGGGTGTCATTTAACTGATAAAATAAAACAATTAAATAAAGGAGATTTTTGTTTTAGAGTATAATAGATACAAAAAGTATTTTTTAAAGCTGGGAAACACAGAAAAATTGAAAAGGGAGGTTCAGGTGAAATAAGAAAAAAATATATATACAGAGATCGAGAATAATCTTAGCATTGATGTTGTATATATACTGGCTCATTACCCACTGCATCGAAGTGCATAATGTGTTTATGATGCCATTCACCAAATGATAGCTATTTCCTGAACAACTGGCCTGCCCTACCTGTCCTTGTATTCTGCCCTTTGTTAATAACAGCACCTGCACTTTGGGGCAGAAAGATAGAAAAGGATATTTGGAAAGGATCTGCAGGAAATAAGACCGGAATTGGTGATCTCATTAGCTTTACTCTTTAACACTGTTACACTGGCTGTTTGTCTAGGGAAACTGAAATGTATCACAGGTCCCACAACTAAATCTTCCAGGTAGAATACAGGAAGAGTGAGAGGAAATATGAAAACCACTAATTTTATATGTAATTGCCCTTGTCTTTACCTAGCCTGCTTCTCCGGATGCTGCCGAACTAGGTCTGTCATGGTCAGATAGTAAATAAGAACCAACTCTCCTTCTCATTATATTAATAATTTTTTTCGAGGCAGATAAACAATGAAGAGAACCCTAGTTCCCTGCGTGACCCAACCTTCACTACAAGATTTCTTCAACTAAATTAAACAATTTCAGAAAAGAAATATGTGGTATTAATTATTCATCTTTATTTAAAAATGTCTTCCATTAGCATTTTACAGAGATAAAAGTTGAAGATATAATTAAACTTTGAAATGAAAACCACGGTTTAATTAGTGAGTAGGTAGCACTCAGATACCTCATATATTCCCAATCATAAAATAAAATGTTATGAAAGAAATATTCTTTGTCAAAAAGAAGAAAATGTATTTCTTTTGTTTCCTTTTTTAAAAAGAAAGAGGAAAGAAAGAAATGTGAATATTGTGTTCCACATTATCTTATTTGATGATGCTCTGTGCTGGAGAATCTGTTAGAGTCACTTTATCTGGAGTGTAATCACACAATAAATGTGGACCAAAATAAGACCAAGTCAACACCAAGCACTTGTGTTTGTGAAGTTTCGTCTGGTTCCTCTTCAGCTCTAGCCCAACATCTGAATGCTTCTTAAGTTAGGTCAGTAGTGTTCGTAAGCCAGTTTATCAGAAAGCTCTGGGTTTCTGGACTGGCTTATAAGGACTTGGGATCAGTTTGAAAAGCACATCACAGGCAAACATATGTTGACCATTATTCTGTGTGTGTAGACTTTGAAGAGTCTCCCAGGTATATGTAGGATTTCGTATGATGAGGAGATGAATTCAATTCAAGGTACTCAATCTTATTGCCAATCTTTTTCAATAAGAAATCATCCCTAGCCTCCTTAGTTTGCACATCTGTGTTTGATAACATGGGAGAATGTCTTTGATTAGACTTTCACAGTAATCATTTAAAGGCAACTTTCTCCTCTGCTTTGCTGCATCTCATAAAGTTAGATTTTGCACATTAGTGATGCACTTGATTACACTGAAATAATATTAGCTTTATGAGAGAGCCGAATCTTATTCAAAATATGTCTCCTCCTCGCCCCCTAAAGTGCAGCTATTTTTGTGTCAGGTTCCCCTCCACCACTAATTTTATGGATATTTCCCAAAATACTATTTTCTTTTTGTCTCTTTTCCTTTATTGTGTTTTTATAATTTTAATCGTGTTTTTATGGTAGCTTAATAGCCTAAGGCAAAGTCACAATGGCCTTTTCGCTAAATCATTTTTTGTAACCCTAATGGCATTGAAAGAAAAAGGTATTTGTCCTCCAAATACTCTTTTATATTTTTTCACTCAATTCTAAGAATCAAAGTCAGGTTAAATAAAGCATGTGTGCTATTCATTTTGTTTCATTCCTATAATGATTTGTCTCTAGCAATTATAAGAGTATTTTTAGCCTTTCTCTTGTTTATTATTATTATTATTATTAATACTGTTCATGATGTTCATGTTTTATTTACAAAGACTATTTTACACCTGTTGGTAATCGGTACTCCTGCTTGCTGAATTTCACCAGTTATACATCAAATCAAAGGACAGCTGATATTCTTGAGTTCCTCTTCTGGTTTTCTCTTAAAACTAAGTGAAATTTACTTATTTGTTATTTTTCAAAAGGTAAATATTAATTTCTGAGTAAAATATAGAGTTGAACTGGAAACAGGGCTGTTGGTATTTGGACAAAGGTTATTAAGCCATTATTCTCCTTCCTCACCTTTTTCCTCTCACACATATCCCATTTATGATGTGAAATTAAATATATCTTTGAAGCCATTGTTTTTGGTCAGATCTTTCCGGGGTGGAGTTATATCAGCAATTAATCTCAAACCTACCTGATTTTTTTTTTTAACCCTTGTCTATTAATCTGGATAGATTTAGCCTGGATCATCTTGTTTAGGGAAGATATGGCAGGTTTTCAGACAAAGGTACCCTTGGGCTAAGGCCCTGGGGAGTTCGGGAAGGCACATCAATTGTGTCTTGGGCTGAGTACAGGGTCAAATATGTGATTTAGGCTGAGTGAGGGTGAAAGGAAGGCGCTATAGCAGTGTTAAGAAATGAGAATCCAACTGATGAAATAAAAAGATTCCATGGGCAGAGATTTCTGCTGTTCTGCTGCCTATCAGAAGCGACAAGTAGGAACAATTGTCTCAAATCGGAGACAGTTATTCTATGTCTAGTGATATTTCTGATTTGTTACATGGTTAACTCTAGAATTGTTAATTGTAGCTCCACAAGTATGTTTGATTGTTAGTCTATCTCAAAATTATTATCATAGCTGAAATGCAAGGTAGATAGGAGAGAACACATTGAAATCTAGAGACCAGAGACTTCCCTGTAAAGAAGGATAGCAGGGTTTCTGGTAGCTTTCTTTGTAAGTGTAGTAGCCCGATGTTTTTCTCTCAAGCATCCGGCCTCCCAGGTGTATGCATGTTGCTCAGGAAACACAACCAAGGCTGGCTGTTTAAAAGAAAACCATTCTTTATGGAGTAGTAAGCTCTTTTATAAGACTGAAATAGATGTGGAGGATTTGGGGGATGAATGGTGTTACAGCTGCTAAATTCTGCCCAGTTTGCTCTCATTACACAGATATCCATGAGCGTCTCGGATTTTGTGTGTATATAAAGACAGTATTTGTAATTGAGCTTAGGACTTTTTGTAGGGCGGGCATATTATAGTTTCCCTCATAACGATAACAGAATCCTACATCAAGTGAACACGGAGGACTGAATATCTAAACCATGTGTGAAAGAAGAAAAAAAAATAGTTGAAGTTTTCTTTGCACTGTACAGTTATAGATTATCTTTGCTGGCTGGATATTTATTTCAGATTTTTGTGGTTTCTCATGTCCTGGATTATAGGGAGTCTTGTAAATGGGTTTCATATGGTAGCTGGTGACCCTGAAGGACTCTATTTTTAAGGTAATTAACTTCACAGTTTTAAGTCAGGTTTATGCCACTCACAGGATGAAGTCTTTTTGACTTGGTTATGGAGGATTTTATAAGATTAGTGACTAGCTGTAGGAAAACAGAGTATTAGCTTTGATTTACCTCTGTAATACCTTCACTTAAACATTTTTCACTCAAAGAAACAAAGACCCAAGAGTGACCATTTTGGGTCAAATACACAGGCAGCATTTGGTCTCTGTTGTGGCACCAAATAACACTTTAAGTTCTTTGATGTGAATATTAGAAATTTCCAAGCCATCCAGGACCGCCATAGTCTAGTGTGTTCACATCTGTGCAGCCAGAGCCCTCCTTCATCAGTCCCCTGACTTTTTGCTTGTGACTGCTGATTCATCGAATTCAGTGCTCTTGTGAAAACCAGTCCACATTTCATCATATAATTCAGAAATTCCCTATTATAGCAGAAAAGAGTATTTGCCCATACCAGTGGCTACATCATAAAGATTAAAAAAAAATCAATCCTATTTTTTCAAAATGTCTCAAAAATGTACTGAGGCAAGAACGAGAACAAAATTTACTTACCTTGAGAGCAATAAATTTTCCCTGTGCAGTCTAATGAGGATTTGTCTAGACTAGCATCTTCTGATCCTACAGATTCCTGTAAAATGTTACTGCATCCAGCCTGTGCCACCACTTGGGAGTAATGTGTTCCACAAATTAACTGTAAGTAAAGGAAATGATGAGGACCAAAAGGGATGTGTGCGAAAGAAGACATAAAAAGTACTTCTGCACAAAACAGCATTTGTTGTAATTGATCCAGAAATCCTTCCTTGAACATACCCTCACCCCCAGTGCTGCATTGGCCAAGGCACACTTCTGTTCTGATATATGAGTGCACCTCCATAGAACAAATCATCACAGAACATTATTTTCTTAACATTTATTCTGTTGAATAAATGTTGAATAAATACTGTATTTTGTTCCACTAATTTAAATCACAATTTCACTAACATGCTGATATAATAAAGTCCTTAAGGAAGAAATAACTTGTCCTCCTATCCCAAGAATTCTACATTATTACTTGATACATAGAAGGAACCCAATAAATATTATATCAAAGGTATGTTTTATGCAATAAAATAACTTCAGAATTGTTATATTGATATGATTGAAACCTCTTGTTTCATGGATGAGAAGACCAGATCCTGAAGAGGTGGCTTCATTCATCCAGCATCCTACTTCCCATCACCTGACAGCTGGAATGAAAGTCAAATGCCCTGATTTATAGCTCTATGGTCTTTTCACTCCAGGTTGGTGACTGCCTATACTTTTCTCGCTTTATAGAAACAAATACATAATGAAAATCACCAAAATGTTCTCTTTTGTGTATAAAACACTTTAGAAGTCACAAAGGGGTTTATAAGCACTCTCTCTGTTCTTATCTCAATGAGGTCAATAAGGAAGATAGTCTTTCTGTTCAATAAATGGAGAAACTGAGATTCAGAAATGTCAGCGATGTGCCCAGAGTCTCAGACCCAAATCTTTGTTTTCTAGTGAGGGTTCTTCCACACTTGTCTTCTGATTCTGTGAAAATTAACTGATAATCCCAAGGAGGGTTTATCCCAGAAATCACAAACATTTTAACATCCAGAACATACTAGCACTGGTCACGAGGCTTTCCAAAACATTCTAGAAATATATTTATGCTGGATTTGAGTGACTGTGACTTTATAATTAAAAGGAAAGTAGGCTACAGATTGTTACAGGATGTTAATTTCCGGGGACAGAATGGGGGAAAGTAAGGTGAGAACTTTTAAGATGAAAGAAAAAAAGCATACACAGAGAATGAGCACATGGCTAAGAAATGATAGATTTGTGTGATCAGGATCCAAAAGAGAGGAAACATCTTTCATATAAAATAAACTAGGTCTTTGTTTAACATTCTTGGAAAGATACTTGCTTCTCAGTATGTTATATCCCATCCCTTCCACTGGCCAAGAGCTACACTAACATACCTTTGGAGCAAAGCTAGCTTCATGGGTATGCAGTCACGTAGGGCCCCATATCCATGAAGTAATTAATGCTTTGTTGTTGCCCTCTTGAAAGTTTTGAACAACAGACTTCATATTTTCTTTCTAGGCCCCACATATGCTGTAACCAATTCTGGTTAAGAGAATTGGGCTTTCCTAATTTTTATAATTGTGTGGGATTTCTTTTTCCTACTTTTCAGGTGAGTAATTCCTCAGGATAGCGAAATCTTTGAACCATGATTTCTGTAAAAAAAGAAAAAAGAGAGACTATGGCAAAAGTAGTAGCAGGAATGAATACCAAGCAAAATTGTTAAGCCTCAAGTGATTTGTTAAATATCTCTTCTTGATGATAAACTCTTACAATCAACAAATGATCATATGTCAAGGATTAGGATTTTTGAATTATCAATTACTTCCTTTATCCTGAATTTTTGTTTCCGCTAGATAGGGTAAGTGAGAATGCTACTCACCATAACTGAACAACCCTGAGCTTGATGTGGGTGAAGATAAAATTTTCCTACGGAACATCTTGCATATTGATACAGAATTTTCAAAGAGTCAGTGTGAAATTAGCAAGGGGCCTTCAACTTATCTAACTGCACTATCTTACCCAATGCCTGAAAGGCCCTTCTCTTGTTCCTCCTATTGTCCCTGAACAATGGATTCTTTTTTGTTGTTTTTGTTTTTGTATGGAGGTCATGTTAGTTTATAACCCTGTACATGATTGAGGTGTACAGATGTATGTCACCATACCACATCCACCACCAAATCACCCATAGTTCTCAGTCATAGACCGTAGACCCAGAATTAATTCCATGTCAAAGCTTATATGACTTGTCAGACAATCTTTGACTGGCCTGAAAAAAAAAAAATAATGAAGAAAATTGAAAGGTTGTTTTGGATATCTTTGTATCTTACCCATTTTATGGATATATTAGGACAATAATGGGGAAATTATTGGGCTTCTTTCTCAAATTGATTTCGATAGTATCCTTTATTGGGGAGCTTTGTTAAGTGTACACATAAAAAAATATCAGTATATTAACAATAAACACAAGGACCCTCTGGAGAAAATTTTCTTTTTTTCTGGACTCAAACTAAAAACATAATGTCTATTTTTTGAGTGATAACCATATGGCTATATTGCATTGCTGCTCCTCTGTGGTCTTTTCTTGCCTCTTTTAATGGTGAATTTGGACCAATATAAGTTTATCTATTCACTCACTCATTAGTAATTGAAAAGTTTGAGTAGCTGTTAGGCATGGCATGGGTAAGGCAGAGAGAAGGACATATTTTATTACTTATTCATGATTAGTCTTGATAGTTCCCTTGACACTTTTGGAGGGGTGGGGAGTTGGTGTTTGAGCCGCTTTGGTGGTTTTGAAGCATTTGAAGATAAAATGTATCTTGCACACTTTGGTTCTGGGATTGAAAAGAAAATGTGCTCCACGTAGTCCCAGGTTGAATTCAGTTTGGAAGGAAAGCAGAACCCTTTTCTGACTTACATAGGAGACTGAAAACTCAAGAGGGGTTTGGGAAGAGAAGGATTGACATGGATACTGATGTGTAGAAGAACATGCTTGGGTCAATGAAAGTGGACTATTATTTTAGCAGGGTCGTTATGCCAGGAAATAAGAAAGACAGAAAAATGCCAGCAGAGAGTAAACAATATTACATATCTGCAGTGAAAGATTCTGAAATTGTGAAGGCAAGTTTAACTGGAGAAATGAAGGAATATTTCAAAGTTTTACAAAAAAAGTAGATTACAGTGTGCAATTTTGCAGACTAAAGTCAGAGGAGGAAGATAAAGGAATTTCTAGGAGCTATGATATTAAAGATTAAGGAAAAGACTCCGGGGATTAACATTCCTCTTTTACCAAAGATGTTAGAAAGTCCTCAAAAATGTTAAAGTATAAGAAATAGCAACAAAATAATAATCCACAAATTCAGCAATGTCACTGAAAAAAAGAAAAAAGAACATATAGGAATTGGATCTTTGGCTTTAGCTAGTTCTTCATTACAATTTTGCAATGTTCCCACCTCTGATTGAACCACAGAATCACCTAGAAAACATCTAAACTAGTGATTCTAACATCTCTCCTCTCATATGGTGAATCTTTCAGAAATGGGAAGAAGGTGAGTTAGGCATCAGCTGTTATTAGCCCGTCTTAGTCTCTAGCCATTGCCCCCATTCTCTTCTGTTTCTCTTGATTTCTAAAAGACATCTACTTATCTAGCACCTTGAAATCCACTATTTTGCTGTTTTCCAAACATCTGTTATTCCTAACCACCCTTTCAACATCAGACCATTGGCCTGAGCCACCTGTATTTTCCAGACTTGCACTGGGACCTCCACAGAAGTCTTCCAGTCATATCTGCAAGTCCCTTCAGTGAACTTGGTAAGATTTACTGTAGTCAAGCCTAGAGATATGACTCACTCAGAGATGCACTCTCTTGCTTTTATCACCTCTCTCAGGCTTAGGTTCCTTGTTAACCTGCTGTTTTGTAGCTTAGTTTGAAGATCATTCTCATTGATAGAGGAGGTGGAGGCCACAGAATACTGATGTTTTCTGTTCTCTTTTACTCTCATCTGCTAATACTCTAATATCTGCCCCAAGGGGAATGTGAATCATTCCTCTCATTCAGTCTACACATACGTTAACAATTCCTTTTATTGTCCTCTACATTTTTCTCAAGCTTGAGCTCATTCTCAGCTTTAACCCCTCCTGACACAGCACCTAAATGATCCTCTTTGTATTAGTTTTTGATTATGTGGTTTTTTCCTTCTCTTTTGTAGTATTCTGGCTTCATCAGGCACATGCCATTCTTTATATTCCCACTAGCTCCATTATATTTAAAGTTATCTATGTAATTTTCATCTATTGTCAATATTTTATTGTTGAATGACTCATATAATTCATAAGCTACCTTAAAAAAAAAAACTGTTCATGGGACCTTATCATGGTTTCTTCTGAAGTTATAGAAATCTGTGACTTCTACATCTTGAGATGATCTGGACACATCTTATTTTAAAATTACAGTAATTTCTGCAACTCCCTATGCCTATGGAATCATACACTCTGGAGGTGCCTCCTGAAAACCTGGTAATCAGTACATTTGTAATGATCGGGATGGACTCTGACTAGAATTTCTTTCCCAGAAACAATCGTGAACAAACACCAAATAGGATTTTCAAGTTTTCCATCACTTTAACTTTGCTAACTTTACTGGTCCTGCATAATCTCATTAACTCTTTAATTTCCAAAAACTTACATCTATTGTTCTGCTTTTTGGAGAGTACAGCTTTTGAAAATAATTTTAATTTCTCTAAACTCTATCTTGCTTCCTTTATAATGATGTGAAATACATAATGAAAATAGCATAATTTTCCTCTGTCTCGCTAGGTTGTCTGCCATGTATTTCCCTTAGAATCCTAGCTTGTGAGTTTGTGTGTTGATTTTGTATCCTTCAGTTTTACTAAAGTCATTTATTACTCATTTGTTTATTTTATGGAGTCTTTAAGGTTTCTGTATATGTGATAGATCAAAATCATGTTGTTACAGGGCAACCCTAATATAAAATGGGTTCCCCTCACTGGGTCCTCCACCCGCGCGCTCATAAGACTTTTAAAAAGTCCCAACTCCAGGTACACGTGGCAAAAGTTATTAACAAGTTTTATTTTATGAAAGAAGGGGAATAAAATAGTAATAATACCAAGGGAAAGAGAGGGATACAGATCCACAAATACCCTACCAGATCTAAGCAATGGCGCATTGAGGGCTGGCTCCGAGTCAAATAAGATGACTCCGAAGGAAGGGGTCTGGCTCCTCAGTAAGAGAGAGCATGCCCAAGTCTCACCTCTGTTTTATAGCCAGCCTGGATGCTTAACTCCACCCTCAGGTCCCAGTGATCCACTCTTCGATAATCATCTTATCGGATTTGTGGTTCTGGAACACTGATGGTCTGGAGTGGGGGTTGGAGTCCACACACCCATAATCCATTTAGGACTACCTTTCCCCCTAACAATGTCACTACAAATAGTATAGTGAGAAAATTTCTGAATTATCAGTCGCTAAAATACATCCATTTCCTTAGAATTGTAGTGCCCTGGACTTCCTTGGTGGCACAAGGGGTTAAGTCGCAGCACCATGAAACTATCCATGGCCACCGCAGACTGAGTTTGATCCTGGGCCAGGGAGGGGGCCCACATGGCATAGCAGACTTCTCCTTTCTCTCCCACTTCTCCCCTCAGCAGTGTATTTCAGTAGATTTGCTGTTCTGCTCCCCACTCTGTCTCTGGTGAATCCTCTCACCCACAACACCTCTGGCCTGTACCCTAGTTCTTATAGGCATAAATAAATAAATCTTTAAAAAAAAAAAGGAAAGAACTGTATAGCCCTGGGAGTTCATAGCATGAGTGCTGCATCCAGAAGCCTAGCCCTGGGGGTCCAGCTTCTCAAACCTGAACCCCAACTCTGCGATTCACCCACTTTGTGACATAGGCAACTTCAAGTTTCAGTGAGGAAGAAATTAAATATTCCAGGCATATTGGAAATACTCAGTTTTTCCTGTTACTTATCAAGTTCTTCCATGTATAGGGCTCTATTGCACTCCTATTATTCTCTACACAGTTTCATTGTTGTATTTTTTTTTTCAAGTATCTTATATACCTTCCTCATTCCTTTCTTCTCCTTTTTCTTAGCTTCTTTCTCCACTACCCCAACTTTGGTTCATTTCCTCAGTTTTGCCAACTAAATTGATAAATTGATTTTGTCCATGTTTCCCTAGTTAGACACAACTGATATAAAGAGGGAAAATTTGTGAAGAAGCTAATACCTAAAACAGATTGATCTTGCAATTTATTAATTTATAAAGAAATACATAACAAACCAACAGACCAAGTACTTAAATCTCTTAATTATCTGCATATTTGTCTCTGTAGGAGACTATGTTTTAACCACATTTGGTTAACCAAACCACATTTGGTTCATGGAACCAAAATAGATGGTAAATAGAAAAATCTGATGTCATCGTAAAATATAGCTAGAAATATATGCACATTAAAGATATAACATTTCACAGTAGAAATATGATTACTGCCAAGCAGGGGAAAAAGCAGTTCTGTTACCCAGATCATTCCCTTCTCTGCACAGATTTGAAGACGCACTGACATAGTCTTCTTTGCCTACTCTTCTTCCTGCCCCACCCTTGCGTTGTTTCAGCGGAACACATTATTTTCTACATTCTTGCTTTAGGGTTATCAACACCATTGATTGAGCCTCAGACATCTCCTACATTCCAGCCACATATACTTTGATTAGATTTCTAGAACCTGGTTTTCATCTTGCCCCTTAAGGTAATGTCTTCATATAGCTATTCTCATCCAATGTGTGTGGGCTTTACTAGTTTACGCAGGAAGACAATAAGTTCAAGTTCAAGAGTAACCCATTGACACATTTTGTTTATCTCCAATATCTGTATCATGACCACATAGAATCAAATCTTATTTATTTACTTTTTATTCTTCCTTTTAAGGTTCCTCCCAAACCCCTTCTTTCTAGTCCTCTTTAGTTGCCTTCACCCATCTCATCTTCCCTACCCTTATTCCACCTCTGCCCTGCTTTAGCCTTCAGTCTTCTTCGATCTTAAGTTGTTTTCCATCTGTTGGCACTTTATTGTTTTAGATTTGGAGCGATGAAAAGTTGTGATCTTCACACTAATGTTTTCTTTTCAGCTCAAACAGCAAGCTCTTTTTCCTGGATCTACTTAAACCCGCTTGCTGTGTTCAACGATTGTCTAACCTATGGTCCTAGGCATGTTTGCAGGATCAAAATTAATTTCCAAAGATTCTTGCTAGAAAAAACTGGTGACAATGAAAAGCAGTCACTGCTAATTCAGATATTTTATATCAATTGTTTTCCTTAGTTGACACACAAAATTGAGTCATAGCATTAAATATAGGTATTAGTATACAATTAATGTCAAAACAAAATAATAACCTGCTTTATTTTGATTTTCACATAGCCTTTGTACTTATAGCTATTTATTTTTATTGTTCAATCATAACTTACTTTGACTTCGTGTTCAATAGGTTCTGCAACAAATTTACAGTTAAATATCATTACATGTCTCATCTCAATCAGTCATACTGCTGTAATTCAGGTAAACAGAAAATAATAAAGTAGGCAGGGCACAGAATGTGTGTTCTGTTCCTCAGAGAGTATTCTGAGAGGCCTGGGTCATAAATGAAAATATCTTTGCCCCATTTTGTTATTTTTCTGTGCCATCTGAATTTGGAGATTTATAATCTCATAGATAGTCTTTAAGATATAACCAGAGTTTAATTTTAATCAAACCACTATCATATAAATATATTTTAACTTGTCAAAATGATCACTTTTTAGGTCACACTGGATAGTTTATGTGGCATAAATCCAAAAATGAATTATTATTGTATTTTGACAATAGAAAAATGGAGGGCAGTGGGAGATAACAGGCTGCCTAAGGTTACAGGGTGCTGAAATTAAAAGCCAGCTCTCTTGCCTTCTGCCCTCCACTGTGCTTCTACACTGTATTCCTGATGATGGAGCTCTTCTCACAGCAAATGCTATGCTTCCCAAATACTGAAGAACTGAAGGGCCACAGTCATGACAACATTAGAAAGGTCTAGAATAATCCTCCCTGTAGAAACCTATAGGTGAAGCAGGCTTCTACCAAGTACTGACTTTGGAGGAATCAGGTCATCCATTTAACCTTTGCCAAAGCTGTGGTACTTCAAATTCCTACAGGGCCCTCTCCCTTGTGGCACAGAAGGGTACTGTGCTGTGCTGTGCTGTGTTCAAGCTAAGTCAAACACAAGGAGCCATTAGTAACAGGTAAAGACTTAACTCACGTTACACCATGAGATCACCTCAAGGCCAACTGGGACCCTAGAGACTAGGAACTAAGAAAGATTTAACAGTTGTTAGGGTATCACAAAACCACCAGAACACAGAACTATCTCCAGAAGGACCAACACAGTGGAATGCTCGAAAGAATGTCCAGGTAATAGGAGGGTGAGTGTTAGTGAGGAGAGGGACCTTATCAACTAATTCCATGGTCTTTACAAGATTGGGCCCTGTATGTTCCAGGGTCTAGTGAACTAAATAAGATAAGAGTCAACAGGTTAAATGAGGTGAGACACATAAAGCATTTAGTAAGTGTCTAGCTCACAGTAAATCCTCAATAAACATTAGCCACAAATATGCCTTGCAAGTAAGAAAGCAAAGCAAATTGTGTCAGAAATTATAAGTCAGTCTTAGAAAGACATACATGGAAAAGCTAAGAAGCTAAACATGCCTCTTTTGTGGAGTCTCTTCTCCTCCCTTTCCCCAGCCCCTGTTGTGAACATGGTGTAGACATCCTTTCAAGAAGCTCAATGCATCTGCCAGTTCTCAAATGAAGTAGGAAAGGCAAGATAGCTCCAAATAAATCAACCATGCCAGCATCACAGAACAAGGAAGAGTATTTTGCATTTGTACTCTGCCTTGATTCCAGGAGTTAAGACAATCAGAGACATTCAAAACTAAATAAACTTCAAGATTCGGAAGTCCCATAGGTTAGTGATTTCCTGTATGAACTTCCTAGAGAACCGTTCACTTTCAGGACCTCCTCCTCTGACTACTCTTCTCTGTTAGTCATGACGTAAATAAGAGACCTGACATTCCCCAGTGTACTGTTTTCTTTGTCCCCTATTATTCAACCCTAGAAATTGCATCTGAGTCCTCCTTGTTACAGGTGACAAACAGCATTTGTTTTGCATTTTGATGCAGTCAGGTTCTCAGGTTGCAGCCTGTCAAACAAGTTTGAACCAGGCTAATAATCTCCCAGACTTTAATCCTTTCCATCTTTTATTTGTGTGGAAGGAAGCTCAAGGCATTAGCCCTCTCAAAATTGCAAAGACTCATTTTGTTTGCACCTCTTGAATATCGTATTACGAGGTAGAGTGTGATTTTTATTGTCAACTGGAGTATGCTTAAATGAAGTGCAGGATGCCTCAAGAGGGCCACGAAGTCCCTGAGCACTTAACATGGACTCTGGTAAGGAAGACACTTATCGACTGGGTAAGAATGTCAAGTGGCTGTGGCTACACTGGTGGAGGCCTCCAATTAGTTTAATTATAACACCTACTCACGTGCAATCATTTCTCAAGAAGCATGGAAAGTTGCTCACTCCATTAGTAGTTTTCAAGTCTTTTTCACCCCAAAACCTCTCTTAGGAAGGTCTGGCAGGTTGTGACATTCTTTGCAGTCACATGGCATCAAATCTGTTTGCAGATAACAGTCCTCACACTCTTTCCCTTCCCCCAACCCTCCCAGTCTCACATCAGGACCATATCTGCCCAATGAAGCTTTTCATTGCCTACCAGAAAGAAAAAACTATCATTTAGGAAAAATAAAACGTTATCGTAATGATCGTTTGCTTTCATTTAATATATCTTCTTCGGGGACTTAATCTTTGTGCCCAGACGTGTTAGAGACAACACTGGCATTTATCTTTAGAGAAGGAAAGACATTCCAAGCACAGTGCGCTGTTACTCGTGTCATTTATTGTTTTCCTTTTATTATTCACACGGTTGTATTTACGATAGCCTTTGGATGAATAAATTAGTACACTCTGCTGAAGAAAAATGACACTCGACTAGGTTGCCTCTCAGGTGACTAATTCAGTGCATGAATAGGATTTTTCTAGTTGCTTTGAAAAAGAGGGAAAATGAGCACATAGAGTGGTCAATTCTTTCAGGCTATACTCAGAGGAAGGACGAAATCAAGCAAAGCAAAGCAAGGCATTATCCATGCACTGGTCTTTACCTCTCTGTCTATGTAGTTGTCATCTATTTTTACTTGGTTGGAACCCTATGGAATTTATTTAAAATATTGGGTTTTTTTCCTCATTTATCCAACTTAGGAAACATTAGTTTTGCATTCCATAAGCACCAGACAGACAGAAAGAGAGCAGCAAGTCCATATTTTTTGTTTGGAAGAAGCAGAATTTAAATTTTTTCCTAAATGATCCCCCTAGGCTAATCATCAAGTGTTGAGTCCATGCTTAAATTTGCTGTGTGGTGCTTAAATGAGCAAAAGTGAAGAATTCCATACTTATATATGATGATAATCTAATGTGTTATTCTATCAGTGGCTAATACAATAGCTGTATTAATGAAGTGTCTTTTTCTGAATAATTTAAAAGATTCTGCAATTCACTACATTTCACTTATGGGGACCCAGAGGAAAAGAGATGTCATATCGGGAGTGAGGGACAGGGTGAATGCCAGAACACAGCTCTCTTAGCTTCCAGGTTATTGCTTTATCTTATCATGCTGCCTGTCAGCGTACAGATGATACTCAAATCTGTCTCCTCTCAGTGCTAGATTCACAGATACTTAACTGTGACTGAACCTCAGTGGACAGAAGCAACCAGGATATCCGCCACTTAGTCCCAACCATCTGGATTTTTCCTCCTTTGAAGTTTTGTCTGTGCACCTGAGGGCATTTGAGGTGGCCCTAAGGCCATGTGCTTTCCTGCTAATAGCTAGTTGATGCTCAACTACCAAAGATGTCTGCACAATAACAGGGTCTAGCTTTTAGTTGCTGCACAGATCCCCTAAGGGTAAGGAAGGTGAACCAGCACTCAGGTCTGAGAAGCTGTAAAGTAAAATCTGATCCTACATGACCCACCCTCTTTGTCTACTGAAAATTTGTGCTCTCAAATTCCTTCTGGGTGAAAGCAGTGGGTCCTAGAAAAATTATCTCTGCCGCTAAAACCTTTTCTGATAGCTCCAGTTAGAGTCTCCTATGTTCGTGAATGATTGGAGCTATGTAAAATTAGGAGACATTTGAAAAGAGTGTGGTAAGGATGATTAAATAATTTGTAAAGGAATTATTTAGAAACTAAAGTCCCCAAAGTTAAAACACCGAGTTACGTAATTTAGAAAAAGTTAAGATGTAAAATAGTTCTCCACTAATGGTGTTTATAGGATGAGTTTTTCTACGAAGTGTGGTGTTGAGATGGTCTCTCTTCTTCTCTAAATGAAGTGAGCGGTGGGGAAGGAAATACATTTAAGCTAGAGCATGGAGGATTTAGTCAAATAAAAGAAAGAATTTCCTGACAATAAGATTCTTAAATCCAGGAAGGGTTATCAAGTGAGTTTATGGAATCTTCTTATCTAGAGACCTTTAAAAAGAGTGTAGATTCCCATCAGTCTGGGGTGGTTTAGAATAGATAGCCCTAAAAGCCTCTCAGTGGATTAGACTATCTTTTAAGTTTCTTCCCAGCCCTATGATAAACAAGGAGGAGTTAGCAGTATTAGTAATTTGCAAATCAGTACACAGTGCAAGGGGAAAAAAAAACAAGTTAACCCTCCAGATAACCAGCTTCACAGTTATTAGTTGAGGTGATCTTATCCTGAAATTAGTTAAAAGTTTCTTAAGAAACCCAGTGTTTCTCCTGGCTTATTGTTTTGTTATATTTTTATGGGTGGCTTTATATGGAGAATATTTGATGTTATATTGTTAAAACCATTGGTTTGTTCCATTTTTAGTCATTTTATTGTTTTAATGCTAAAACTTTTGAAATTGCACTGTTTTAGTTTTATAAAGTGATTTATAAATACGTAAGAATTACCACTATGGTGTTTATAGTAGCAAAAATTGGAAACAAGCTAACTATTCAACATGAAGGGATTTGTCCCAGTAATTGTGGTATGTATTTGTAATGAAAAATAGTGGTCTTTAAATTTTTTTCATTTTAGAATAAAATTACCTGGAGACATTAATGGGAGACAAAAAAGAACATATAAATCTATATCCATACCATGATTCCAGATGTCCTTAGGCCAGAAAATAACAATTTTGGAATGGATATTAGTGAGATTTTCACTTGAAATGTTTTTGTCTTTCAAGTTTTCTCTGACATATAAATATCTTCTATACCATGTTAAAAGAGTCATAAAAAATAAATTCCAGTCTAAAAAGTAAATGGTCACATACTTCAGATAAAAGAACTAAATCATCGGAGTGGCCTTTAATTATCTCATAGAACATGAGACTTTCAGACTTGTTACTGCTCTCAGAGAGACACCGTGTCTACTTTGTAAAGCAAACGGGGGTACCTATTCTCAATTCAGGGAGCCTGGGGAAAAAAACAACAACGAAACCATAATGGGGAAGAGCTCTCTAAGTCTCCTTTATCTCTTGGCTTCCTCTGGACTCAGAATGAATCAGAAATTAGTGTGCTTCACAGGCTATACTTCACTTCTTTCTCCTGGCAAAACACTCTGAAATATAAGTTCCTCTGTTGTTAAGTCTGATGGGACTCTTGCATATTTCAAGTAGAGATATAGCTTAAACCACTCAAACACTTGTCCTCTCTTCTGTGACTGTGGAGAAATCAGGCAGTTTAGAGGTACTACTCAAGAGTGGGTAACTATCAGCTGATGGGATTGTGGCAAATGCATTACTCTGGATGTACACAGGCGATGCTGAAACTTGTCTTAGACAAAATGTGAGTTCTGCTTTCACTCGATATCCAGTTCTTACCACTACCTGTGCCTGATGTCCAGCTTCTACTCAGCAACATCTTCTCCTAATTCAAACTTTTCTTATTTCTCACCTGGAAGTGTGTCATAGGCTCCTGACTGGTCCCCAACCCAGCATCTCTCACCTGTGCTCCATCTTCTAGCCAGTAGCGGATGATCTTGCCCACATTTCAGGGGTCATGCCACCATCTTTAGCAGCTCAGCTTCACACATGGAGGGAATGTAAATTTTTTAGACTGGCTATAACCTTCTCATGTTCTGAGCCCACCTGCTTGTCTCACCTCATCTTCAATGTCTTTCTCGTTACACCTTCTATTTCTTTCATCTACAACAATGTCTTAAAAATGGAGTTGAAGAAAAAATTGTCTTAGTTCTGAAGACATAGATCAAATCTTCTACTCCACCCTAGGAAGGCTTCTCTGGCTTTTTCACTGAGACGTACATACCCTGGCCCTCCCGCATTACAGATTATCACAATATAATTACTGGTTTACATGACCTTCTCTTTGTAGGATACTGAGTCATTTAAGGGTTTTTAGATCCTAAGCACCTTGGACAGAGCCTGGAACTCACTGGCTGAGAAGCAAAGACTTTTGTTGAGTTAATACAGTAATGAATAAAATAACCTAGAATAAATTAGACATTAAGCACTTTTAACATAAACAGGTAATATAAGATCTCTAGTCATTAGCAGCAAGTCATACCATAGACTTAACTTCTCTGGCTCATGGGAACTCCTCAGGACTTGTTCCCCTGAGTCCGACCCTGCTGGACTGCTCCCAAGAACCTCTTTTCCTCAATACCCTATGGATGTGCCCTCAGAGTGACATGGGGACCCTTGCAAACAAGGGAGGGGCCCATAGGGGAAAAGGGCGGAAGACGGTCCTTTTTTCCCGTGCTTACTAGTTGTCTTAATTATATAGCAATACTAGAGTGACATGTTATTTTCTAGAGAAGCAGCTTCTAGACTTTCCAAGGACTAATCAGTTTTTTTTAAATGAGAGGATACCTAAGGTAAATAACTTTTTACTTCACCAAGTAAAATTATAAACAAAGCTCTCTGTCCAGGATAATCATTATTTCATAAAGAAAAACACATTTAAATGCTAAAAATAAGAAACATATAATCTCAGTATGTGAGAGAATTCCTAAAATTAAACAAATATAATGAGACTTTCATGAAGTGAAGCTTACCTATTTTTCTCATTGTGTTGCTATTTGGTGTAAACTTATCATGGACCAGAACAGGATAACATGCAATGTTTGTTATCCTTGAACTCGGAAGGGATATTCTGCAAATATCTGGATCATCAAAGGTCAAGAGGAATAGCAAGAGTTTCTCCTCTCTTTTCATAACTGACCTTCAGGTACCACCAATTGTCAGGAGAGAGACACATTTCATACTGTTCTCCTGATGCTTCCACTCAAGAATTTCTCTTGGGTTGAGAAGGGGAACTTCTATCTTGAAAGCTGAATTCAAGTTGTTACTTAAGAATTTCAAAAGTATCAACAAATGACAGTAGCACTTTTAAAAAGAACACTTTAAGTGCATTCTGTCATCTTGGTTACTTACTGAAATCTGTTGATGGTGGAGTGGGTGGTAAGGTAATGTTTGCATTGGCATGGCAACTGTCAACTTAAAAATAATTATGTTTGCATGTGGTTTGTCATGTGTAGCTTTTAGTTTGTGGGTGGTCTGCAGTCCACATTGCTTATGCATGGCATTTCAACCACACACCCTGGAGAAGCAGCTGTGGTCACCTTGGTATTGCTGAAGTTCCCACCCCTGCCAAATTCTGTGGTGTTGCCTAAATCCTGTTACTAACTTATCCTACCAATAGCAAGTGTTTGATATCCATAGCCATAGATCAGTGTTCTGCTGATTTTTATTTTCACAAATGAAAAACATCTCATAAAGGTGGGACCCTCTTCCAGCACTCTCAGGAGCTGAATAGAATTGTTTTGAGAGAGAAATGAATATTCAATCTTAACATCTCTAACATAGAGTGACGTTACAAATAGTTTAGGCTTCAACATGGCATCGCAAATTTTACAACTGCATATAATAAAGTATAACTTGTCAAACACAATAAAACTTGTTCTGCATGGGGCCTACTATCTCTCTGATGGTTGATGTGGTAGATGAACAGATTCTTATACATTTTGAGCTGTGGTCTAGAGAATGCAAAAGCAGCTTGTGATTGGAATTTAATTCTTAGTATCTCTGCTTATAGATTGGTCACTGGCATGAAATTAGAAAATCAGCATCAAGATTAATGAGTTTTCTGACATGTATGTGTTTTCATATACTTTAGGGGGAAAAAAGTAACCTATCTTCAAAGCAAAGGATTTGGAATTTTTTCCTTTAGAGATCATTTTTTCAAAAGCTTAAGCTTCACTATAACCCAGTCATTTAATTTAAGGGGGAACAGTTTTAAGATCTAATTCACAGGCCATTTAATTCACCCATTTAAAGTATACAATTCAGTGGTTTTTTTATATTCACAGAATTGTTCAGCCATCACTATAATAAATTTTAGAATATTTTATCATGCCAAAAAGAGACCCTGTCCATATTAGCAGTCAATTCCCATTCCCATCCCTCCAGTGCTCCCCAACTCTAATCAACTACTAGTTGGTTTTCTGTCTCTATATATTTGCCCGTTATGGGTATTTCACAAAAATGGAATCACATACAGCATGGTCCTTTGGCTATCTTCCATCACCTGGCATACTGTTTAAAATGCTGGTCCATGTTGTAGCAGGTACATCGTTCCTTTTCATTGCTGAATAATATTCTATTGCATGGATAATACCACATTTTATTTATTCATTTGTCAGTTGGTGAATGTTTGGTCTTCACTGTTTTGATTATTATGAATAATGTTGCTATTAATATTTATGAACACATTTTTAATGAATTTCTTTTTCTTTTTCTTTTTTTTTGTTATATATCTAAGAGCAGAATTGATAGATTATATAACTTGTTTAACATTTTGAAAAACTGTAAGACATCTCAATAGGACTGCATTTTTTATATTCTTATCAGCAGTGTATTAAAGTTCCAATTTCTGTGCATCTTCACCTATTCTTACTGTCTTTATTATTCTAGTCATTCTAGTAGGTTTGAAATTGTATCTCCTTATAGTTTTGATATGCTCTTCCTGATGATTATTGATCCTATTTTTTCTTGAATTTATGAGAAGTTAATATTTTCTTTGGAGAAATGACTATCTTCATCCAAGTTATCTAATTTTAAGACCAGTTTTCAAATATGAATGAATCTAAATAGTAACAAATTGGCAAATAATGTCTGTGGTGGAAAAAAGAGGAAAGAATTAGGTTCTAATAAACTTACTCCTTTTTCTTATATTTCTTACCTATTTAAAAAAAACCTTAAAATGTAATTCTTCCCCATAATGGATGAAATTTTAAAAAATTTCTAGAAAGCATGAATTTCACTGCTTAGAAAACTCAACTTTTAACATTAAGAATTTGAAAGTATGGCTTTTGTCTTTCTTTTTGGTTGAATTTCTTTGTTTAGAGGACCCTGTTGGTTTGTGATACACAAGGAAAGTTTTACATACATTCACTTCTACAAACTTAGATCTTACAAAAGAAGATACAAAAAAGATTAAATTGCCCCAAATGCTGGTCCAGGATGTTTCTCTCTGATTGCCCAGGGTGAATCAGATGTAAACAGAATCTCAGCCGTGTACCAAGTGAGAAGCAAGAAAAAGACTAAACAGAAAACTAGCTCTCCCCAATTGCTCTGATCCTAGATATACTCAACAGACACCTGTCATTGTGGAATGGGAAGGTGACTCCTAAAACTGAAAGATCTTGCAAAGAGAATTCATCTGTTAGAACTTGTCTCCACAGGAGTGGATTATGATATACTCTTTTACTGTGTGCGTCTGGTGATTCCTCCATGCCTTCCACCAGAAGCAAAAGAGAAACTGTTTGAATTCAAGTTCGCAAATCTTCCAAACCATTCTGACTGGAAGGGAAAAAGTTCAAGATCAATTAAATAATGAAAGCTCCTATTGAAGTTGTTTTAATAAGAAGTAAAGTTATGTCAAAAGAAAGAAAGGGGGAAAACTTAATTCCATGGCAATATGTCTCACCCTTAATTTTACTTGATACTTCTATGCTACAGGAATTAATATTAGTCCTTATGTATGTTGAGGATTATCTTATTTCTTTTTATCTTCTTTCCTTCTTTTATCTTCTTTTCTTCTTATTGAGGTGACCTTAACTTACAGCAGTGTTTAGTCTCAAGTGTGCAATGGCTCACCTTCACCACTGTATGTTACACACCTCACCTACCACAGAGATGATAAAAAGTTTTTTATAGTCAAAGTTTGAATTAATATGATGCATTTAATTATATGTCAATTATAATGATCCTTTCTTGTAATTAGGCATAAATAATGTTAGCATAAGTAACGCCATAGCATAACTATAGATACCATCACATAACAAAAGAGAATTTTCAATTTTCCTCCTCTAGTAGATTTCTCAGATTTAGAATCAGTGTCAAATATTACCCTGATACTTTTCTGTACCCAACTGGTTCACACTCTGTCTTCTCCAAACTTAAATCATTGTAATTCTTTATTAGAATTACTACTGAATACTCAGAGCAGACAAAGCACTGTGAAAGATTCAGCCCAAATCATATAAAGTTCTTGAGTCAAGTGAGGTTAGAGAGAAGGAACTCATTCATTCATTTACTTGTCCATTAATTTATTGAGAGTAATACCAAAAAAAAAAAAAACTAAAGAAGTGAGCAGAAAGCTAAGGAAGAGCCTTATAAATTGAGGTAGAGCCTTGCATATTGGAGCAGAGTTTGAACTTGATTTCTATGGCAGTAGACAGTAGAGAGCCAACACAGATCTTTCCACAGAGCTTACATGCTAACATACTTTCATACATTGATTAGAATGACTGTGCTGAGCTAGAGCAGGACAGATTTGTAGAAGACTTGGAAAATCCTGAATAAAAACAGATGGGGTTCTGGGAGAAAGCACTAACAGGAGTTAGTGAGAGAGAGAGAGAGAGAGAGAGAGAGATCCTAAATTGTACTTTAAGAGAATGGTTATATTCAATGGTAAGATACAAAAGGAAGAAGACAACTAGAGATAAAGAATATATTCCATTTTTATTTGAATTGAGGAGGCTTTGTATTCAGTGAGAAGGACTTGTTTTTAGGGTGTGAATGAAAGGGAGACAGGAGAAGGAAGCCCTTCCAGACATTAATGAGGAAAAGACAAGAATGTATGTAAGCCAGGAAGCTTGCCCTGTCAGCAGTTAGGGGGGGTGTTCAGGAAGAACAGAGTGCTCCACAGTACTCAAATGCAGCCAGTTTACAACAAATAAAACCTGAAAATGTGCCGGAGAAGTAGTCAATGACCTTAGCAAGAGGAGTGTAAAAAAGTTCATTGAGATAAAACCCAGACATTCATAACAAATGCTTTTTATTTTAGTGTTTTCTGTATTCTAGGCACTATTCCAAGCTCTTTAGCATATAATGTATCTCATTTAACTCTTTCTACACTTTTCTGTAATTATTTCCATTTTACAGATGAGAAACAGGTTTGGAGGGCTCCGTTACATGGATAGTCACCAGGTAATTAGAGCAGTCTAGGGATGGGAGTGGACACAGGCCAAAACTATACACATCCTCACCACTCTGAGTAATGAGCTGGAGAATGCATGGAAGAGAAAGAAACACAGAAAGCGAGATGTGGAGTATTTGGTGACAGAGGCTGGGGAGCAGTCAGTCAGTTACCACCCCCTAGGAAGCATAGAAGACACTCGAAGACTGTAGATGCCTCAGAATGAGGAAGCAGAAAGCAAACCATGAGTAGCCATAACCTATGACATGAGGTACTGAGGGAGGGGTGGGGAAGGGAGGGGTGGCTTTCATGGTCTGCGGTGCTATAGATAAAGGGTGATGGCTGGGATTTTTTTTTTCTGAGTTTTTTTTGTTTAATTTATATATTTATTTTCTTACATCTTAATTCGGAGATTGTTGGGACTTTAAGAGAAATCAGGGTAGATGCATTCAAGTACCACATGCAGTCTGCAGGAAGTGGTATGCTTGCAGTTTGATGGCAACATAAAATCTGGAATCACTGACATGGGGAATATAAATGAGAGCTGAAAAGAGTAAGTAAAAGCACTGCTGAGCAGTTCCAAGGCAGGAGGAAATGAGTTAGAGTGTGGACTACAGCATTATAGGTGTGGGGCTGGGCCTGGGGGAACAGGTATGAATTCGTGGGAGTCCTAAAAGAAACTTTTCTGCAGTGAGAATGGAGTGGAATCTGTTTTCTCTTTAGGAAGTCTAGAAGAACATAATCTGTAGGTTCAGAGACAGGAAAATGCTGGAACAACCTCCTGGCAAACTTAAATATAATAGTTCACATGAATTGAACACTCAGGAGATACTGGAACTTTTCGACACACTTTATAACACGCCTATAAAATAAGAACAATAACTTCAAGCATACAGAACTCCCATTTGTTAGAGTCACAACAAAGCCCAGTTTCAATTAAAATAGAGGAAATGTTTTAGTGAAGAAAGAAGAAATTGTCATTTTAGAGTTAGAAGAAAACATAGAATGGAGACTCCTTAGGTCAGCCATTCCCATACTTACTGAAACTAGGTATCATCTGAGTTCTTGGTAAAATATAGATCCTGGTTCATCATTGTGATTCTGGAAATTCTGATTCCAGATCTGAGTGGGCCCTGAAATCATTTTTCGATGTGTTCTTCATGATGGTAGACATTTGGAAGATTCTCTAATGTAATAACCATGTTTAGGAACTAAGTCAGCCCAAGAGGAATGGGGTGGGAGGAAGAGGAGAAAAGAGGAGAGAAAGAACCAGCACCTAGGTGAGCCTAAAAGAAGGGTGGGAGGATCTTAGCTCTGTGCTCAGAGGAAGGGTCTCTGAGTCTCCTTCGACAGAAGTCCACAGGTTACCGGAGACTGACCCCCATCCAGCCCACTCATTCACAGATGATCTAAGGGCCCTCAGAACTTTGGGATCCTCTGGGCAGTTTGATCTCTCACCTAGGGTCACAATGTATGATTCAATTTCAGTGCTAAAATATGTTCTTATCTTAACCACCACCTCACCACATATACTCTCAAAAAACAACTTGTACCTGCTTGCTACTGAGATCTGAAATCGCTTTCTGAGGGATAAAGGGTCTGCCATCCTCTCACAACTAAAACATTTTCAAGATGCAAAACCCAGGAGGAAAGAACACATTGAAATTCATTCACAGTACAATGTCGCCCATCAACTAGTGGAAATGACTGATCTTCGAGCCCCAAACAGGCAGTTCAAAGGGCAGAGAGCCCATGGGACAGACACTGAGGACCTGAGCAGGAGACACCTCCCTTAGGGCAGGAGAGGTAGAAGGGCAAGAGGAAGATGTCAAACTTAAGTTTCGGTTTTCTTTGTTTTACCTCAGAAGGCCCTGTAGAGCTGGTCTTTTTACATTCCTAATGGGAAAGCCAAATGGGAGTGTGGGACGAGCCATGAAGGGAAGGGGTTATGTTGACAGAGCTCATCCAGGTGTAGTTCTCCGGAGTGCAGCTTATGAGTGCTCAATTAGCAGAACTCAGCAGAAGAGACGTGATTTTTAAGAAAAATAAAAGAACAATTTCTGGGTACTTCTCAGCAGTTGCTGATAGGCTCTAGTGAAGAGTTATCAGTGGGTTCTTTTCAAAGTATTGACGAGGAAGCCATGAAAAGGCATTCAAGGAAAAATTATAGCTCAGAATCTGAGAGGCTAAGACCTGATTCCCTAAGACTTTGATTGAAATATGGTAGTGAATTTGAAGCATATGAGCTATGGTCATTCTCAAAGGCTCTATAATTCAGCTGGTTCACTACAAATTCATTGAACCGTCTCTGGTTTTGCTTCAAATTCATACCACCGCCAAAAATGTTAGAGGCAATCAAATCATGGTTATAACTTATAGCTGCCATATTGACAGGAAGATAGTTCACCCTCCCACCCCCAGAGCTCCCTGATAATGACCTCCAGTGAAACTGAACATTTGCAGAGTAGTATGCAGGGAAATCTGTGTGCATGTGCTGAATCCTAAAGAGTGAAGTCAACCCAAACTTCAGGAGTATGGTATAGTCTAAAGTTATTTTTGGATTTCTTTTTTTTTAATCTTTTAAATTTATTTATTTACATGTAATTTACATTATTGTTCATTTTTGTACAATATTTGCTTTCTCAGGTGTAGTCCCTGTAAAATTTTTACCACCAATTAACCCATCACTCTGTGCTTTTCCCTCCCTTGTTTTTCTCCTCCCTCTCCTCCCCTGTATACTATCTCTGATTTATAGTTGCCTGTTAATTTTGGTTTCTTAGTTATTACTATTTTGGATTTCTTATGATTTAAAACAAAGAATCTGACTTCAGCAGGTACACTGACAAAGAGAAGATCCTATTTTATACTTTACTGCCTTAAAATAACATTCCGTAAATGCCATATGCATCGTCCTATACCCCATGTACTTCTGTGTCAAACCCTAGTTCCAACAAAGAAAAAACAATAGCGCCCCTTAACATGATTTAATTTAGCAGGTAGTAGACTAAGGACTCATATTTGAACACTTTTTCTTAAAAAATATGTAAGGACATTTATATATCTGGCATATTGTACACATAAAATTAAAAATTAAAAATTTTTTTTAAAATGACAGCTGCTGTTAACATTTGCTTTTCCTGAATCCTTGACAGTCAAAATCAAGTTACCCATCATAATTCTGCCAATTACAGATGGCCTAAATAGTAACTTCCTCAAAGGGTGATGTTCAAAGTAGACATTGCCAAAGATTTAGAAGGTCGAAAGTTACTATGTATTTATGGCTTGCATATATTTAATAATATCTTTCCCTTTTACCCACCTCTGCTTCTCATCTTCATATCTTTATACTGATTGATGCTAATCTTCCATCCAGTGTGGATGTGCTAAAATGTCCTATGACCACTGCTTACAATTCAGCTTCCCTTCCTTTTACTTTAAAGCTAGTAAATTCCCAACAAAAGTAGCAAGGGAAGTGATGTGGGTTGGGATGCCATTAAATAAGTGGGTCTGTTTCTGGGCATTTCAGAAACATGTAGATAACTTTGCTGCTCTGTTTTGGGGAGGTCTGTTCATAAAAATAGACAAGTAGGGTCGGTAAGAGGTCCAATAAGAAATACTGAGGAGGAGCAAAGCAGAATAACAGTAACTACCTGTTTCCTTCTTCAGTCTTCTCATGCTTAGCCTTTTCATTTTCCTTCTTTCTGTTTTTAAACTTTGTATTTTGAAATAATTTTTAAGATAGAAAAGTTACCCCCAGATTTGTGTAATTTCTATATTCCTTTCACCCAACTCCCCCTAATGTTAAGATCGTGCATAACGGATTCAAAGAATAAAAATAAAACATTGACCTTGGCACAAAACTATTAACTAACCTAGTAACTTTGTTGGAATGGCACCAATTTCTCCACTAATGTCCTTTTCCTTGTTTCAAAATCCATCCCTGGATGGATTCCACATTCATTATTATGTCTCCTTGGTTTCCAGTGATCTATGATGGCTCCTTAGTCTATCCTTGTCTTTCATGATTTTGACACCTTAAATTCATAGAACATTTCTTATTTGGGTTTGTCCGATGATTTATCATGTTTAGGTAAGGATTAGACATATTTGGCTAGAATACTACAAATATGATATGCCCTGATCTCAAGGGGCGATGAGGTTAATATGTGTTAACTAGAAAAGTTAATCTTGATTGTTTCATCTAGGTGATGTGTGCTGGATATTTTTTCCTTTGTAATTAGTACCTATCTTGTGAGAGATATTTTGAGACTAAACAAATATCCTGTTTCTCCTTTCAGCCACTAATTTTAACATCCATCAGTGGTTCTTCTTGTCAGCAATTAATTACTGTGGTGTTTCAATAGTCATTTTTATTTCACTCATTCCTTCTGCATTCATTAATTGACTATTCCTCTGCTGAAGAGCTATCCTTCCTCCCCACTATTAATTTTTTCAATCATTAATTATATCATTATAGCCTCATGGATGTTAGTTTTGTTCTATGGACCGTAACCCAGTGCTATCATTATTTTTTGCTCAAATTATTCCAGCTTTAGTTATTGGCGTCTCTTTCAGGATAGCTCCTATTTCCTTTCGGCTTGTCTAGTTTTTGTTTTTTTTTTTTTCTTTTTGGTGCCTTGAGATGCTCCAGAATAAAGTTATATTTTCCCTGCCATAACCCAGCAATCTACCACTATAATAAGGGAGACAGATTCCCTTTATTGCAGAATCCTATTCAGAAAGCAGATCTGGGTTCTGAAGTGCTCCAGGCCACAGTATCATTGCTTCTATACCCTCTCAGCAGCAGACTTGGAAAATGCACATATACACAGCTATGTTTATGAATCTGTATATACATGATAAAACCATGAGCTTATCCTGATACCAGTAATTCCTATCCAACATCAGTGTTCATCTAACCTCCCCCCTTTCCTTCTTTTATGCAATAAAAAGCTAATAAAAATATATTTATTTCTTTGTTCAACCCCAGTGTATACCAGAAGTTGTCTTAGAATTTCTAACACACACCCGTTTACTAACTATAGTATTTGTTGCCCTTCTTTTCATCTTTACTGTATTATATACAGTCAAATGACTGGATTTTCAATCCTAAAGTTATATATAAAGTTTCAATACTGAAGTGAATCTGAAGTTTCAATACTAAAGTTCTTTTCTGTCCCAAGCCATTCAGTGATGCTATGTTAGATATTTATAATTTAATTAGGTTTATTTATTATAGCTGTGCTCCTATTTGTGGTTCCCCCCACATCTTAGTTGATTCTTTTTACTGTAAACACAGCAAATTCACTTATAGAGTTTTAGGGGCTTTGACAAATGCAAAGAGTCATGTACCCATCACCATGATGCAAACCCCGTACTCCGATCCTGACTCCTGACAACCACTGACTCTTTTCTGTCTCTGCAGTTTCTCCTTTGATATGTAATAAATAGGAGCAGACAATATGTAGCTTTTGGATCTGACGTCTTTCATTTAGCAAACTGCATTTGAGAGTCATCATGTTGTTGTGAGACTAATATTCCATTGAGTGAGTGTTGTACTCCATTGTTAAGATACAATTTGTGGTCATTGTCCATCCATCAAGTGTTCACATTCATAAAATTTTGAAACTGTGACTTTGAAAGAATGTTTTTCATCTTTCTTTATTAGTGTTTGCTTCACTTCATCTTATTTATTGTGATTATTTCCTATAGCCGTCGATCATTTTAGCATTCCTAGGAGAGTTAGAGTCAAATCTTAATTATTTTTTGCAAAATTGGCAGGTATGGATAAATGAAACTTTCATATAATATACAAGCTTTGTACTAGCTACTTCTTCTTCTCCCAACTACCTACAGGTAGCAAAATCGACTCATTTCAAGTTTTATATCCTTTCCTTTACTTATTCTGTGGAAGAAGCACTAATGAGTCCTCAGGTGACCATAAAAATGGAAAGATAGAGAAAAAGAGGAAGCACAGGCTGTGGATAATCTACATAGTAGATAAAAGGCCTCTGAGTCACTGAGAATTGTTTTTGTAGCCTGGCATGATCCTATCTTCACAAAGTGCTCTCCCCCACTTCTAGTTCATGATAATCTCTCTCTCTTCAGTCAAACAATAGTCCTATTGAAAGGTAACATGTCCCTGTTTTGGGTATGTCATTTCTGACTCCTTTGATTCCACATTAGCTGAGAGCTTAGCAAAGAGGCATCAGTTAGTGAAAAATTCAACAAATGATACTTGTCCAAGGTCAGCGTCATCATTGAATATATATTTACCTATATATAAATATATCAGCTTTCAAATACACCAACACTTGCAAACTGGATCCTATGGGCTGAATTTGGCTCACAGATACCTTATGTTTGGGCCACAGACTATTATTTTTAATGCATATTTTAAAATCAAGATATTTCACAAAGTCTGAATTTATTGACTTTTTTCATATTTTTGAAGTCGGTAGAAATCACTGACTCATGTTTAAAACTTTCCCTATAAATCTCAAATGCTTCCTTGAATTTAAGTTTCATCATAGGCTTGCCTGTGTTTTCAAAATTCCTTTTAAAGTGCTAGGTTTGCAGTTCTGTGATATTGCAAAATTTGGAACCACATTCTTTCACCTGTGAAAATGTTACTTTTAACCCACATATGTTTAACAAAATGGCATTGAGCTGTTTTTCTGGGAAAAGTGAAGGATTTATGCTACTCCATCCCCACATTCTTGGCAAGTGCCCTTTTGACCACTGGCACGCATTTGTAAGACCGTCTGCATTGGGGGTAGAGCCTGTGGTTATGGAATAGGTCCAAGTTAACTGCCCCACACAGGGGAGCCAACCCATGACCTTGACCCCATTACCACAGTGTTCTAACCAATTGAGCTAAATAATTGAGTAATTGTTTCTTAGCAATCTGACCAAATCAGCTGGCATATATTAAGAGTATGTCTGTGGATAAGGATGAGGATGTCAGTGAACAAGGGAGCTTAAGATAATGGGAAAGTGATCAAGTCCTCACACTGGTTGGCAGGTTATATTTGGCCAAGTAGTCACTAAATTGGGCTTTGTCGTTATAGCTATTTGCATTTCTGGGCAATTGGAACTTATAAAAAATCTAAACATTTACTGAGTAGTGTTCCTTTTTCAGGAGTGAATTTTGAGTGAATAATTCATAACATATGTACAAACAATGGGAGAACACAGTGCAATGGAAAGAACTTTGTACTTAATTAAAGGGTTCAAGTCCAACTACCAGTGGGGCCTTAGTGCGTTTGTTAACTTTCTGAACTTTAAGTCGGATTGGATGAATATGATCTCAAAGATCTTTCCAGCCCCAAGAGACTTTCTCTAACTCCACAGTTTCGAACCTATAAGAACATTTTGCCTACAAATCACTTATAACTAAAAATGGAAATGGAGTATTTTTTACAAATAAATAATTGAGTAAATAATACTTTCAAAGCACTTATTGAACAAACTTATCTTTGAACTGTGTTATTGCTTGCATGAAATCAATAATACACATATTCACATAAAATCCTATAAACAAATACATATGTGTATACACACACACACACACACACACACACACACACTCCATGGTTTTCCTTATTAAGAACAATAGTTCTTAACAGCATTTTGTATTGCAAAGCACTTATGAATCACTTTGAAAATGTGATTATCACTTTTCTTTCTTATCAAATAATCATTATTTTAGATGTAGTGTATTAGTGAATTACTTTGGAATTATTATTCATGATCTTATGTTTTGGGGGGATCCATTAATACAGCCTTTTTGGGAGCTCTTTCCCCTTCCCGCACTTACTAAATTTCAATGAAACATGTTAAACTCGGGCTCTCCTTACCAATGGTACATTTTTCTAGTTCTTCTTTCTTTTCTTTCTTACTAATTCACTCAAATATTATTTTTATGGAACTGAGATAATGGTCGGATTTATTGTTCTTTTATCCAAACTGACTCTTCCATTACCGGATTGACTGGATTAGTGAGCCTACAGAGCTCAGAAGGATGGATCCTAGAGAGAGTTAGAGTTGATGTAAAATGAATGACAACAGCTTAGTCACACTTGAAATAATATATTGGCTTGGGTTTCCAAATAACCTTCCAAAATGAAAAAACACAAATACTGTGGGTTTCTACAGAATCAAATATGACTATGATGTTTGTAAAAAGGATTAGTTATTGGAAGTGGCTTCAATATTAGGTGCTGAAGTTTAGAAATACTAAACCTGGGGAGACCGGCAACATTAAATCCAAAGCCAAATACAGGTTGCAGATGCGCTGAGTGATGATTGCCAAGCCAGTCACCATCTGAGTGATCTGCTATACCCCTTCCCCGAGCATCCAACACCATTCAGAGACACAGACCTTGACCCACCTCCACCATCAGAATAAACACATAGGCAAAAGTTAAGTTTCCAATATCATGCCTTTTCTGTGTTATGATCCAAAATTGATCTGATATGTAAAAATAGCCCCAGAGACCAGGAAATACCCTTAGGTTATTCCACTTGACTAAATCAGCTACAGCTTTTTAAAGATATGCTCTCCAAAACCCCCATCCGAATATTCTGTTCATAGGCTCAGACCTCTTATGTACTTAATTAGGTATTTCATAGGATTGTACATGTAATTACATATACAAAAAATTCCTAACATCTAGCATCAGTTTCTTTTGTTATTCTGTGAGAAAACTGGAAGCCATTTTGAACTGTAGAATAGTATTAGGTATCTGCTGGAATTACTCATCTGTGGTACTGAAGAAAGGAAAAATTAACCAATAGGATAGGAAAGAAAGGAACAAGAAAATATACTTACATAGCAGAATAGTAGTTTCACAGTCTAGTGGACAAGCAAATAAGAGCCTGATGCTTTGGACAGACTATAAATCAATTTCTGATTTCTTTGGTCAAATTGTAAATCATCACCGTGCTAAGCTACTACACATTTCCAGGTGAAAGCATACTTTGATGATTATGTGTTACTAGTAATAGTTCTTTCTGAATTACAGGTGATTAGAAAACCCTGTCAGAATAAAGTTGTTATTGTTTAATCCTGGATTTATTTTCTCCACTGATGTTATATTGCTGGAGAATGAGATTGTATCGTTTTTATAAAGCTGTATTAAAATCCCCTAGGTAACCTATTCCTCTGAAAAAGATTACTGCCTTTTGTTCAGATTGCTTTAGACAGGGGGACACATTGTTGACTGCTCAGTGGCCCTGGTGTGAATGTCACTTTGGCTGAACTCCTTTGCTACAAGGTGTTCTTAGAACTGGAGAATGCCTAGAATTTTTACTGTCAAGTTCAATGTATAAACAGCTATTCTATCGAAAATAATAAATTGCTCCTCATTGAAGAGTTGGCAATCCTATCTTATTCATGAGTACCAGTTTTTTTTAAACTGAAGAGGAACTAAAGGAAGGGAGAGTCTAGATTTTTGAAAAATAAGTGGAGAATTTTGTGGGAAACACAGGTTTGAAAATTTTCATAAAACGTGTGACTTTGGGGCCCTAGAAGAGTCAGAGTATTATGTACAACTTCACTTGAGCCATTCAATATAGATATTTTTTTTCTCCCAGCCTATTCATAGTTAAGAATCAATTTCATTTTATGACTTACTCTTAAGGGACTTATAGAATAAAAAGGGATATTAGTTAACTTTAAGTCTAATATAAAAATATTGAAATCTGATCCCTTGCATTATAAACTAAGTTAGGGCTCAGATTTTTTAAATTACCTCTTTTTCCAAAAGAACTCTTCTGTGAAAGAATACTGACGAGGGCATTAATACTTGGAATTGTGTTCAGGACAAGATGAACTAATGACAAAAATAGGTAGTGTCAAAACTCCAGAGAACCCAGCAACTACCTCACACATATCTCTATTTGAAACCTAAGATTAAAGAGGCCATAATTTTTGAAACTCTGAAATTAAAGGTCTAAGTACAAGATAGACATGTTATTTTATAGATGACATCTGACTGATTCATCATCTTTAATGATGGTTTGGAGGTTAAATTTCATTCTAGAATTTGGCCTGGTGTTTTTAAAAGAGGGTGTTTTATGACATGAAAGAGGTGGTCATGAGATAGAAATCTGAGGTGATCCAGTCCCCCATGGCACTGGAGAAGCCAGACATTATTACCTTCACTAAGTGAGTAACTGTCTGTCCCCCTGTTTAGCCTCCCTGTTTCTGTAGACATGGGGGCAGTAACTAGCTTGTAGCTGTCACACCTAAATTAAGCTAGTATAGTAGTTGGTGTTTTCATAAGAGGAGTACCTTCCAGTTTAGGAAGTTTATGAGTGGCTAACAGACTGAGTTATGAGAGACCATTAAGTCCTTCTTCAAGGACAGAGGCTGTAAAGAGACAAGTGATACATTCCCTGAAATTCTGTCTTCACCTTAATGCAACAATAGTTGTTGCACTGGCGTTAAGAATGAGAGTAGAGACCCAATGTGATAAATCTACTGTGTCCTTTGCATTGACTAGGAAATAGGGCACACAGGTATCTGGTGAATGAATACTTATCTGCATAAACAAGAGAATCATAAACTCTCTCTAGTCCATGATCTATGCACACTTAAGCAATGGTTAAAATAGTGCCCTAGCACAAACCCAGCTGATAACATCTGTCCAAGTTCTCTTCACCTGGAGACTCCCTTCCTGAATCCACGTTCCATCCTATCTTGTCTAAAGATAAATATGCCCACCCAAGTTAGTTTGTTTAATAAAAATGTCCTTCATATAAAAAAAGAAGTGTTAAATATGAATTCTCGCCAGTGCAGACACCCCAGAAATTAACATCCAATAATACTCCCTTGTTCAAAACTGCCTAAAGCAGACCACAGATCTGAGGCGCTGGGAAGGGGGTGCTTTCAAGGGAGCAGAGGAAAACTATAGTTGGAGGACTTTGGTGATGGGAAAATTATGGTGACTACACCTAAGGGGAGAAATCCTATATCGTGAAAAAATGAACAAGTATGTAAAATTTAAAAGAATAAATGAAATAAAGTGTTCTTATGAGCTATAAAAGAAACCCACCTTTTCTACAGGAAAAAAAGCCCAAAGTTAAGAGAGCTTCTGCCTTTTAAAACAGTTTCAAACTTAGTATCACTTATGAAGAATCAATGTAATAATTCTTTCTATTGTTTAAGGCTCTCTTACCAGTTCTATCCTGCATTAATTATTTTGCTTCTTTTGTATTGTACAATAAATGCTTGACAAAAAAAAAAAAAGCCACATATATAAGAGTTTTATGTCACAATGGAAAAATTTTCCACCCCCGGGGGGGAAAAAACTCTGTGATATTCTTATTGTCTTTTCAGGGAAGATTTTATATATTAAAAAGAATATGAATATGGAGAAAATAGCACTAGATACACCTATGTGCCATGCAGAAGTTTAGAATATACTGAAGATAAAAGACTTTACATGAGCTGTAGAGGGTTAATGCTGTGTGTTCTTAATTTTAAATTTCAGATAAATATGATTTCAGCTTTGATCCTACATGGACTAATTCTTTTGTCACTCAACTAATTAATTCAGTATGCTAGAGAAAAGATGCTAATTTGGGCATCAAAGAAGTGATAATTTTTTTTGTTTAATCAGAGTTATAAAGATACATTTTACTCCCATTAGACTGGATGTGAAGCTCAATCATTTTGTCCTTATTTAGTGCAGACGAATTCCAGAGAAAATATGCTCTGTTTTTCTTAACTTGTGAGGATGGAGTAATGACATCCAGGATTCCCTTTAAAACGGTCCTTTGAGAAGTCACAATTAAAAAAAAATCAGTCGTTTCTTAATATTGTCACTTTGTTCTTCACAGATAACAAGGTAGGTAGCATCATCTGTTCTTCCTGATAATGGATTTTCTGCATTTTACGTGTGTGTTAATTTGTACTATTGATACATAACGTGTATTGGACAATTTAGCCTGAGACTATATGAATCCTCCAGTTTCCACAGAACTTTTAGTTAGCCATTCCTGGACTTAATTTCACTGACGTGAGTCGGTTTTTCCCTTCTCAGGCAATTTGCTGAATGACCCCACCTGCCAGGGACTGAACCTCTGAGCTGTTTCCTGTGGGGGGGAGGGGGGAGGGACATTTCCTTCTGCAGGATGAACCCGCGGTCAGCACGGAGCCAGGTCTGCAGGTCGAGCACGGGAGGGCTGTGGCAGTTGGTCGGAAACAGCTTAGAAATGGGAGTGATTTGGGTCTCAAACCCTTTCCTACTTTTGGGGTTTCCGGAGCAAAGGTGGGTAGAGAAGAGAGAAGGAAAGAGGATGAAAGGGGTGCTGGGGGCGGCACAGGTGAGGAGAGAATATTTTTGCTGTTGGCCGCAGGCAGATGTCCAGCTCTGTGGCCTGTTGAGTCAGCAGAGGTTTTCTGTTCGTGTCTGCGCCTTCAAGCGGCCTTCGGAGATCCTCCAAGATCCACTTAACGGTAATAAAAATAAAAGGAAGAAGCCACACGTTCTGCCGCTTTGAAATAAGTAAACATTTAATAAAAAGAAAAGCCTTTCTAACTATTAAGAAAACATAAAAATGCAAAAAGATCTATTTCTTTAATGTTCCTGCTAAATATATTTCCCAGAAATCATAAGCATTTAGTCTGAATCACTAAAGCTCTTGCCTCCGCTGTCTTAGCCAGTAAGAGCGTATGAAAGCAATTAATCAAAGTTCACTGTGCTCCTGAAGAGTATTTCTTGTTCTGGAAAGCAGAGGGATAGAATAACTTAAAACCCAGTGTGGTAGTGACAGTTAATAAGCTTTTTATAGTCCCTGTGTGGATCTGAAAATCATACCTTATTAGTATCTTTATCTTTCTTGCTCACTCATTGAAGCCTATTTTCATTTAATTTTAATTTCTGTTCTCTTTTGCATACTTTTTCCCTTTTTCCCTAACAGTGCTGCTTTCATAATCTTAGAGTTTTCATTTGCTGTAAAAACACTCAGCCAACTTAACTTGTATTGTCTCACAAATTCCTTAATTGATTAGTACAAGTTGGTATTCCAGAGGGCTTTCTACTGGTTTGTTGGTTGGTTGGTGATATGCATATTGCTCCACTTTACTTTCTAGACCCTCTAGAATTGCTTTTTAACGTATTCAGTATTTGCAAATCCAATGTGTTTCTACTCCTCAATCTGGGAAAGTAAGGGTTCCCCAGCTGGACTGAGTTAGATTGCTGGTAACACTCGACAGAAAATGTTTTTGTCCACGTAGGCAAAAAATCTTCGAGTGTTACAGGACTGCCCTGTTTTCCAGTCATAGAAACAAACACTAAAAAATTTAAGATCTGAAGACTTGTAGTTTAGATGAAGACTCTTCATGACCACCAGTTTTGAAATCACATTCTAGAATGAGCAAGCACCTAGGAGAGAGTAGCTGTTAAATGCGGGTAGGAAGGTTGGTTTCAAAGGAAATAGCAGGTAAAGGTTCAGATAGCTTGTCACCATCTTGGAAACATTTAAGTAAACATGCCTACTTAAATGTTTAAACAATATATCACAAACTACAGTTTTACTTTGAAATCTTATTTTTAGCATTCAGCTGATTGACCCAGTTAGTATGAACAAGAATGATTTTCAATACTGAGTTTTTCTTCACTTACTAAAGCATTAACTCACTGAGTTTCTGTTTGTGAACACATCTCGTAAAACAAATCCCTATTTGCTTTTGTAGGCCCCCAAGCAGACTTCCCTTTGGTTATAAAACGTGTATTGGGTTATATAGCATTCTTTTTCCTAAAAATCACAGGCATTAGCCATAGCAATCAAACATACTTGTGGAAGCCTGAAAATAAAACTAAAATATTTTTCTTTCTTAATCAAGGTTGATTTGCAACAAACACATATTTGTTCACTATTCTATATTAACATAAAAGTAGACAATGCCCTTAGGTACCGAAGGGGGAAAACTGTAAGTAGTCAATTTTTACTGAGTTTGTATCAGATTCATTAACTCTCAAGTACAATGACAGCCATCTGAGGTAAACAAGTAAAGACCTTTGTGACATACATTTTTGAGAGAAGCAATAGCTGAAGTGCACAGAACCATATGGGATTACAATACATGGAGGTTAATTTCATCAGCATATGCATATGCTAATTCAGAAACCAATTTAGAAGACAACAGAAACCTTTTATGGGTGAATTTCAGAATAAACTATGGAAATATAGTCAAAGGTCTGTAAACGTCATCTTTTGCTTTTGCTCTCAAACTGTATAATTTGTAAAATAAGGCATCATCATGTGTAGGTTTTAAGTCAGGTGGTTAAAGGAAGAATGAACCACTACGCAAGTCCAGAAAACTGTGAGGTTTGTGCAGTTTTCATATCTGACAACATTTCATAAGTTTCTTAGTTTAATACTGGTGATGACTGGATTTTGTAGCCAATGTAGTCTATAATGTAGCCAAATGCATCATTGACACCCAAAGATATTTCCTGATTATTGAAGGAAAAATGTATTCTGTTTCAAACTTTCAACTCTCCTTAGATTCATAGCTCCTAGTAACTTGGAATAAGAATGTCTGAAACCATTTCCTTGCCTTTTTGGTCTTCATAAGTCATAGCTAAGGATTGCTGTTATACAGTGTGTGCGCTAAATGCTAAGTTGTAGTGCATGATAATCTTTGTTTAAACTGCCCAATGGGATCTAGGAGAAAAATTATAGACAGACAATACTTAGCAGAATTAAGGAATAAATTAATGAAAGGCTAGACATAAAAAAGCTAGAGTATATATTGTACACTTGGATCATCTGTCAGGGTGCACAGAAATTTGGAAGGATTGAAAGGTTAGCATTACATAGAAAATGAAAAGTGGGGCCTTCCTGGTGGCGCAGTGGGTTAAGCAATGCACTATGAAGCAGACCGCAGCCACTGAAGCACGAGTTCGATCCCTGCTGCCGGCCAGGGCAGGACCCACATGGTGCAGCAGACCTCTCCTGCTGTGCCCGCTGCTCCCCTCAGCAGTGTACTTCCATTGATCTGCCTGTTCTGCTCCCTGCTCTCTGTGGTGTATCCTCTCACCCCCCCCCCACACCTCTGGCCTGTACCCCAGCTCTTGTATGCATAAATAAATAAATCTTTAAAAAAAAAAAAAAGAAAATGAAAAGTGGTAAATAGAGAAGAAATATTTGCTGACTATTTGGGGATAACTGAAAATTATAATTTAAAATCTTTACTGTATAGAAAACAATAGTATGCTTATGGCTTGCTAGTTGGATTGAGGAGTTAGATATTCACCTGGCAATTGATGTTGTGAGTGGATAAAATTCATGTACATGGTTCATGTGATGTATAATGGCTGCTAAATAAATGATTGAATGAATGAACCATTATCAAACCATTACCTACTTTCTCAAATGACTGTGTAAGGCCATCCTACCTAGTCCTAAGAGCTGCATAAGTGAGCTATATTTTTTTGTATTTTTCTATAATGCTCTCCAAGGTTATTTTCCACTTAGTATGTTCCTTTTCCTTTGATTTCTTAATTTATGCAAAAAATATTTTATAGATAGGAGTCATTTCTCTTATACACATAGCAGCACAACTCCATTTCCCCTTTATCAACACAACAAACTAGTCTCTTTTCCTAGCTGCTGATTTTTCTGAATCTGCTCCCATCTGTCTCAGGCCAGTCTCTTCAGAGTTTCTGTATATTCCAGGGATATTACTTTATAAAGAGCTTTGTTCTATACCAGTCTTCATGGTAGCATTGTTCACGATGGCCAAGAGATAGACATAACCCAAATGTTCATTGTCAGATGAATGGATAAGCAAAATACACATATAGTGGAATGTTAATCTATAAAAAGAAAGAAATTTTGTTACATGCTACGACACAGATAAACCTTAAAGACATTTTGCAATGTGAAATAAACCAGGACAAATATTCTATGATTCTACTTATGTAATACCTAGAACAGTCAAATTAATGGAGATGTTAAACAAAACAGTGGAGAAGAATGAAATAAGGATTTACTATTTAGTAGGTTAGTTTCACTCTGCAATGATGACTATATTCTGGAGATGGTTAGTCACTGATGGTTTCACAATGTGAATGTTTAATACCACAGAATTGATATTAAAAATGATTAATAGAATGCATTTTATGTATAGTTCATCACACTAAAAAAGGAAATAACTGTTTCTTCCCTCTCCTCCATCTCCAACCTCTCATAGTGTCTGGCTTTACATCCCATTGGCAAATAAACATCTTCCAGTATCAACCAAATTGGAAACCTCCTTCAACATTCCACCCCATCTCTAGCCACCACCCTGTCAACCAACCTATTGAAAGGGCTGTAGAGCATAGAGTTTCATACTCACTTTTGCAATCACTCCCACCTGGCTTCTGTTTGTACCATTCTACTGAACCTTGCCCAGGTGATGAATGGCTTCGAATTGACAGCCACAGTGAACACGTTTCAGTCCTCACCTCACCGGACATCTCAGCAGTATTCCCATCTGTTTCCTCCTTTTTGCAGGACTTTCCTCTCATATCTCTTCACTTCACTCTCCTGATTTACTTCCTATCTCTATGACTGTTCTTTTCTGTCTCTTTTTTTATACCCTGACCCCTCCTGCCCCACCTTTAAATGTTACAGTTTCTCAGGACTCTTTCCTACTGGTCCTTGACCCTTCCATTTGGAGTCCCCAAAGGCATACTACAATAGCCATGTTTGAAAGTGAACTTTTGATAACTCTCCATTGATGCATTACATCCAAATCACTATGCTCTCAGTCAGTTCTTCTCTCATCTAAGACCGTTATCTTTCATCCACAAGCCTGTAATGGTGTCCATTCACTTTTGCTGCTTTAGTTTCCTTTCTTTTTTTAAATTTCAGCAACCAGGATGGTCTTTTTTGTTGCATTATATCACTTCTACTTTAGATAATTGGGTTACTTTTCTATTTCTCTTCTACTAATTATTTAAATATATCTAGTTTATCTATTGCTTGACTTATTACTAAGAAATGACCTAGTGCCACTCTTACACTAAACTCTCTTAAAATGGCTCTCCATGGTCTTTACACTCATTTGCATTCTAAATCCGATGTGAGTATTCCCACATTTTCTTTGATCAGCTACCGCTGGCTTTTGTTCAGTACATGGAAGGAATATATGTGCCAAACCCACCACTTATGTCATACTCAGTGGTGAGAAATGGAAAGCTTCCCCTTTATGATTAGATACAAGATAAGGATGCTTCTAATCAGCATAAGATTTGGAAGTCCTAGTTAGAATAATTAGGCAAGAAGAAAATATTAATAGAATTCAAACTGGGAAAGAAGTAAAATTGTCACTATTTGCAGATGATAGGATGCTATACATAGAAAACTCTAAACACCCTAGTAAACAGTCATACATAAATCAATAAAATATAGTGGCCAGTTACAAAATCAGTTTATAAAAGTCATTTGCATTCCTGTATGCAATAAACTACAAGAGAACGAAATCAAGAAAACAATACATGTACTATGGCATAAAAAGAATCAAGTCCTGGGAAAATAACCAAGGAGGTAAAGAACCTTTGTAATAAGAACCATTAAGACATTGTTAAAAGAAAGAAAGAAGACACAAAGAAATGGAAAGCTACTCCTTTGCAGATTAGAAGAATTGATATTGTTAAAAAGGCCAGCTAACACAAAGCATTATAAAGAGAATGCAATCCCTATCAAATTTCAATAGCACTCTTCAAAGAAGTAAATCAGTACTGAAAATTATGTGAAACCACAAAAGACTCTTAATAACCAAAGCAATCTTGGTGAAAAAAGAAGAATGAATGTATCACACACCAAGACTTCAAACTCTACTACTAAGCTATAGTAACCCAAACAGTATGGTTTCGTAATAGCAGTAAACACACCAATCCACAGTAGCACTCCTGCCCGCCTGTGACTATGCAGGGATTTCTGTTAACAATTCTGTCCCTTTCAGAGGCAGCTCTTTCTGCCTGCTTGTGTCTGCTCAAGTGTCCTTTACTCTTCTTTCCCTTTTCATAATTAACATACCCTTTTGGATATATATATATTTAAAGAATGTAATAATATTGAGATCCCAGAAATAAACATGCATTTGTATGGGAAGGTAACATATCAATATCACACAGGAGGCGAGAGTGTGCAACGAAGAACGGAAAGTCTTTACACCAAATGAATCAACTTGGCACCTTTCCCAGTTCACATGGCCTGTATGTGCCATTTCCTCTACCCACAAGCTTTATCTCCTATCTTTGCTTCATTGAAGAGTTCCCCAGCCAATTTCCTATTGTCTTTCCTGTGATTCTTCATAGTGCTTTTCACAACTTATAATTATATATTTATATTTATTTGGCAGCTGTTTCCTCTATTAGAATGTAACTTCCATGAGGACAGTGTCAGGTTTTATATCCCAATGCATTATCAACCTACCTCAAGTGCTTCTAATAATGTCTGCTGCAGAATAAGTGCCTAATAAATGTTTTGAAACAAGTGCATGAAAAACAAGGAGGAAGCAAGCAAGCAAACAAGTTTTTCATGAAGTTGTTTCATATAGACTCTATATAGAAATGAACAAGGACAGGTGTTTTAAGCATATTTATGATTCATGAAAATTTAAATTTACATAAGACGTCTGTTGAAAGGTGATTTTTCCACTTTACAGAAAGATCCATCAAAAGATTTTTTAAACAGGCTTCCCAGGTACATGGAAAGTCAGAGTTTATTGATTAAAACCATATGTTTGCACTGAATTCTTTAGGAAAATATCTTTTATATAAAGCAAGGTTGACCTATAAGCAATTTCCTTAAGGAACCTAGCCCAGAATGGCCAACTCTCAAATTTCTAAGGTAATAGAGACTAGGAGACCTGGAATGCAATGGATATTTGAAACCCGAGAATGCAAAGCAGTAATTTCAGTCATTTAAGGTCCTCATGACTTTTCTCACACACAAAAATTATCTAATGGGAAGATGAATTAATTCATCTGAATCTCCCCACTCATCTGTCTGTATGTCAGTGAAAGTAGGAATGACTGTGGCATGACCCCCGAGGGGCTGCTATGGAAAAAAGAACAAAGGTTTATAAAATTCACCAAATTAATGCTTTCCTACCAACTCCCTCACCACCACTACCACCACTGATAATTAAGTTGTCTGACTGCAAAATTGGAAAGACGCATTCAGTGTGTTAATAAATAAAATGTAATTAACTTCTCAGGGTCTCAATTTCCTCATCTTAACAATGTGGGAGTCCTTTTGAAGATCATTGTTTTGTAATTCTGTTCTTGAACCTACCCAAACTTTACAAAATAAAGTAATTTGTGGCTGTTCTCTGTCTAATGAAATAAATTTCACAGCTATTTCTGCTCTTCCTATTAGAAATTTTAATAAGTGATTATGAACTTTAAATCAAAACATTTATAAAATTTGTAAAACAGGTTTATTTGTCTGTTATTGATGGTTCTTGCCAAGAAGGAAATTACTTGCAGGTCACAACTAACCTTTTCTTTATCAAACATATTCCTCTGTGATAGAAGCAGAGTAAGCTATTCACAAACTGCAGCACACATGAAATATTTAAGCTGCAGGAAGGAAAAACAATATATTGGTTGTTGTAAAAAAGATAAGGTATACTAGGGTATAGGTGAATTTTAGCTTTCAAAATCAGGACTACTTTTGTCTCAAAAAATCTAAAATCTCTAAATATAGGACAAAATATTTGAAACATGGAGAAAAACAATCCTATAGAATTTTTGGCAACATATTTGTCTTCATTAACTTCCTGAGGCATTATCCTATGTTTATGCCACACAATTTTGATTTTTACCCCAAATATTACTATATCTAATGACAGTTTTAAAGGAAGATTGTTTCCCCAAATTATGTACAAAGATATTAACTTCCGACATAAAGGAATGTAGATAACAATGTTGACCCCTAAGACTCTTCTGCAGGACTTGGAAAGTTAAATATTGTATTTAGGAACATACATCATTTAGCTGCCTCCTACTTTGTAGGTTAAAAAGGGATCTTAAAAATGCCAACAAATCTGAATTATATTTAAAAGCTAATGTTCTTATGTTTGCCTGTATTTTTTTCTCTTCCCTATTTACTGTTGTAAATGATATCAGATCATTTCTTCAGGAAGAAAGAGGAATAGATTCAGAAAGTAAAAAAGCAAAAAATAATAAAGGGCTGGGCAGGGTGAAGTTGGAGTTGATAGTTCATCAGCCACGGTCCCAAAAGTATAACGGAGACAGCAAAAAGGAATTGCAGTAGAAACAGAGGCAGATGAAGAGATGACAATGAGGAGAGAGAAAGATCATGGAAGAAGATTGCTAATTGGAGCTTTGAGTTGAAAACTAAGCAGAAGAGTGAAGACAGGAATTCATTTTGGGAACAGGACGCAGGCTGTACACTGGTAATGACAGAAATATGGACATCAGCCCTGTTGTCTTCCTGTGTAATCCCTGTGGATAGCAACCTCTGCTTTGGCGCGAAGCACAATTGAGAAAGAAACAAATATTTACCTATTTTTTTGAAAATTTGAAGGAAATAAGTGTCTTACAAGTATATAAATCAGGTCCTCATGTGAGGAGTTTCTAATTCACTATGTGTTTGCATTGAGATGTTTGGTGATAGAGTAAAGGACGGGGCCAGTGGACCTGGGCATGTATAAATTTTCAGATGTCCTCAGGTTGGATAGATGGATACATAGATACAGAGATCAGAGATGGGGTGTGCAGACTAAAGATACAGACAGACACACAGAATTAAAATTTGAAGTTGTATTACAAGAAGTAAGGAGCAAATGGGATTTCAAGAGATTTAAGAAGAATCTTTAACGAATATGCTTAATTGAGTGACATTTTCCCCTGGTTATTAGCAAAGTATCAAGTCATTTTCTCTTTTCCTGTGTCTTGATACCCAAGACCACATGATTGCTTCTGAGAAAATATGTACTGAGAAAAATGTCTGTCACTAAGAATCTGTCCTCATAATAATTTAATCACAGTTGTTTTTCTGTTTTGTTTTTTGGGGGTTTTGTTTTGTTTTGTTTTGTTTTTTTTCATTTCAAATGTGTGGTTTTTATTTTCCTAAAAATGCTGAGGAAACACAAGGATTCCACAAAGAAACACAGGAATACTTTTTTAAAGTAGCCTAATTGCTGGATGTGCTTTCCTAAATCCTAGTGTACTTTCAGTGGAAGTGCAAGTTGGAACAACTATGGAAAACAATATGGCAGTGCCTCATAAAATTGAGATTAGTGTCACCAAATGATCCAGTAGTCCCATTTCTGGGTGTACACTCAAAGGAAATGAAATCAGGAACTCCTAGAGATGTCAGCATCAGCATATCCAAGTTCATTGTGGTAGTGCTCATAACCAAGTTTATAACCAAGGGGAGAAACAGCATTAGGGTCTGTCAGCAGACCAAAGGATAAGCAGGAGTGGTGCACAGATAGTCTAGAATGTATGTGTGGAATGTTGTTCAGTCATGCATGAGAGAGCAGGGCATGTGCAACAACTTGGGTGGACCTTGAGGGCATTATGCTATACACAGTAAGTCAGAGAAAAGCAAATACCACTTTTTAGTCACTTTTCAGTGAACCTAAAAGATAAACTCAGAGACACAGAGATCAGGGTGGTTGCCTATCAGGGATTGGAAGGTGAGAGAAATAGATGTTGATCCGAGAGTATAAACTTCCAATTATAAGATTAACAAGTTTGGGGATCCAATGTACAGCATCGGGATTATGACTCATAATACTGTATTATATTATTGCATATCCCTAAGAAAGCACAACTTATTATTTTTTTAAATTTTTATTTATTTATGCATACAAGCACTGGGGTACAGGCGAGAGGCATAGGGGGGTGAGATTCACCACAGACAGAGCAGGGAGCGGAACAGGCAGATCAATGGAGGTACACTGCCGAGGGGAGCAGCGGGCAAGGCAGAAGAGGTCTGCTATGCCATGGTGGGTCCCCTCCCTGGGAGGCAGCAGGGATCGAACTCGTGCTGCAGTGGCTGCAGTTTGCTTCATAGTGCGTTGCTTAACCCACTGCGCCACCAGGGAGGCCCAGAAAGCATATCTTAATTGTTCTTACTACAAGAAAAGAAATGGTAGCTCTGTGATAGAACTGAGCAGGAAGCTCTTAGTAATACTCTGGTGGGAAACATTTTCCAAATGATCACCATGTCAAAGCAACACCCTGTACACCATAAACTTGCAAATGTTTTCTATTAATTATATGTCAATAAACCTGGGGAAGAAACAGTATCATAACTGCCTTTGTGCCCAGTTAGTTAAAAATAGACCCAGGCACGAGAGCACGCAGGGCATGCCAACCAAGGCCTGATTTGCCAAGCCTGGGACTACATGTGAGGGTGAAGGTGGCCTGAGGAGGGTGCTAGGCAAGAGGAACCTACATCTACTCCCAACACTGAACTTGTCAGAGCTTTGGGGTCTTCACTTGGTGTCCTGTGAGGTCCTTTGCAGCAGCAGCATTATGTGATCCCATGAGTTTAACCTTACATGTCAGTGCTACCTGAGCTCTAGAGGTCTACTTAAAGGAGCAGGTTAGTCAGCTTTCAATTATGTATTAATGAGAATCTCTCGGTTCTTTACACTCTACAACTTAAATTTAGTCTTCTCTCACAAGACTGTGTACATGCTACGTGGTCAATATCTGAGTGGAAAGAAGGAAGCAAAGAACAAGAAGAGGAACACAGTGCCTTATTTTTCTGCTTTCAATATTTCACTTTCATTCCACACAAAATGATCTTGTATTACTAGAATAAAGAATTATGCTGTAATGAGTTCATCTAAGAAGTGTCTTAAATTTACCACAAAAAGAACATGATTACTGTTAACAACCATCTTCTCATGTTTCATTAGATTTGGAAAGAAGAAAGATGTGAAGGGTGGGAAAGCTGAGCAGAAAGGAACTCTGAAGCCTGGTGGCCTGAGAGAAGAGGAGCTGGAGAAAATGAGAGAAGAACGGGAAAGGTGAGTGGCTACAATGAATCCCTCATTTGAATTGAGGCCCTTGTCTGTGTTTTATTTGATGCTTACTTCAGTCAACTGGAGAAATTTTATTTTCAGAAAGCATAGAGGTTGACTGATGCAAAAGGAAAAGGTACCTCATATAAAAGGAACCCTCCTTTCTGGCTCAGTTTTATTAAACTTTTGAGAAGAAATTATTTTCATGTTTTTATTATGTGAGTACTTACAATTTCATAATACGCCCTTACCAGTTTTGACTATATCAATGCACATTTTCCTTAACAGTTTAAACAATGAGTTTTTATTTTCAATAAAAAGGTCGTTTTGATATTGTTGTCTAAAACTATCAAATTTCCATAGTCTGTTCCTAATTTTTGTCAAGCTGTTGTATGCCTTCTTAATTTTATTCTGCTAAATCCATTTGGGTACTGTAATTTGAGAAGTACGTGTCCTTCATTTTTAAAAAGCCAGTGCCTTTTATTAGGCTATCAGCAAGTTGCAAAGTATGTTGCCCATCTGCTAAAGGGCCGGTTTCATTTACTGAAATAATGACAGTCTGCAAGGGATGAATTCTCCTGTTTGAGGGGCTTAATGTTCCATTTGGACAAGAGGTCCTTCACTTATCTTTGATGTTAACTCTGGCTCTTACTCCAAGTAGATGTGTAAATGTCTGATTTTGAAACACGTAATTGAATATTCATATTTCTCCTGAAAATTCTTTACCTTCACAACTTAGCAGAGCTTTGAAAAAGATTGAAATTATGACAAAACCATCAATAGTGTATAATTTAAGCTATTTGATTCTGACTGCATCATGTATGAAGTCAGATGTATCTAAATTTTCACTTGCTTATTAGCCACAGTCATTCTATGTTGTTTTAAAGGACCGGTTCTCATACTTATTTTAATAGTACACACACTAAGAAAATCACATTTATTATTCATTGTGTTTTCTAGCACAGGGAAGGCTAAGAGTATCTACTGTTAACCTTTGGCCCCTATCTTGTTGTCTATTCCTGGTAAGAAGACTGACTTTATCAATAGTGAGGGGGGAAAAAGCCTATTTAGTCCTTTCTCATTTTTGAGAGGTTGATAAGCTCAGTTCCAGGGTCAGTGGAGCAGTTAAAAGGAAATCAACTACTTTACATTGTTGTCGGCTATTCACCTGACATGCTGCCCCAAAGACAAGAAAGATGAAGTCTCCACCCTCGCCCAAGATTCAGTCTTCCTGTAATGTAGGGTGTAATTTGGGCTAAGATTTTAATGCATATATTGGCAAGACCTCTATGTGGTGTGTCCACATCACATCTTTGCTGCTCCCTTGACTTCAATTTCTGAGGCACCATTCCTATGCCATGTCTTCAGGAAACTGAGCTGTTCTCTGGCATTCAGACTTCACAGTTTTGCATCTCGACACTTGCTTTGGCATGGGGGCGGGGAATTACTCTTAGTAGCTGGGAAACTGTGTGCCAGCTAGAAAATTGATAACCCATAAAATAAAGTGGGTTGTCTTTAGCAAGAGTTCATTTCCTTTCTGGTTTTGCCTTTCGGAAGCAGGTGCCTCCGGGAGTTTTGTTCTTAAAAGTAGGGCTGTAAATTCACCTCAGCTGGCTATATAGGCTTCAGGTTCAATTTTCTTAAAATATGTCTAGTCAAATATGGAAAGAACTGTACCATTAGCCTTTACTTGGGCCACTTCCCACATATGAGCACATAAAACATATGTGATATGGGTTTCTTAAAGATAACATAGTCTCAATCATGTGCAATGGGAAGAAGATGGAGGAGCTGATTTTATGGTGGGGTGCTATAGAATTAATGACCAAGGGCATTTCAACAGCTTGGAGGCTGAGAGCCATAAAGGGTAGAGGTGGAGGCTGAACATTTGGCATTGCTCCCAACCCTGGAGTCCCATTTCTTGGCTCTCCACCATCCATAGGAAACCAATTCACAACTCTTAAAGAACTCAGCGAGTGTATCACTCTTCATGGCATTGCCATGAGAAAGGTAGACTACAATAAGAAATAGCGCATAAACGTTCACACAGTTGTCCTTTCTTACGAATGCATTGGGAATTTGTTACCTTAAGGTGACTCAAGCATCCTACTGCTTGTTTGTTGCATCCTAGCTGTCACAGGTATAAGAGCTTCTCATTAACAAGTCATGCTTTCAAAGGAGTTGAAATATTAAGATAGAATGTATATTGTACATTGTTAGAGAAGCTTATGACTGCAAAAAAAATGCTCATCCAAATCAAACCACATGATTGTTTCTTTTTTTTTCTATTTTTTTATTAAAATATTTTAAAATTTACATATACTTGCCTTTAATTGTAATCCCCATGTATTCCCCATCACCATCTCACCATCTTAAGTGTGCTCCACCCACCTCAGAATGAATCACTTAGATGAACTGTTAAATAGAAGATTCCTGAGTCCCACATCAGACTTGCAGAATGAGAATCTTGGGAGGTGAGACTTCAGAAATCTATGTTTAATAGGTAAGACCAGCTTGTCTCCTTGTCATTCTAAAGTCTTGGAATTACTAATTTGAAGGGACAGGATTTGGCTGACCATTAGATTAAGCTGTTTTTACTCTATAAAAAATAGTACAAAGGTTTTTTTGGTATTTTCCCCAAGAGAATTGTAGCCTCAGTCTACAACTCTGGCATCTTCCTTCATGTGCTCTTTTACTGGAAAGAGACTTATTTGGAAACAAGTGTGTGTGTGTGTGTGTGTGTGCTCACTCGCTTGGGGGGGGAGGGTGAGCCATGTTGTCCCAGACGTGCAGGTTGAAATCCCCTGTTCTAACCTTTGAACTCCACCAGTAGAAAAGAAACTCTGCTGGACGTTTGAATCGCTTTGTTTCATGCTATCCTGTGAATAATGTAGAGAAATGTACACCAGATGACAAAACTCTACAAGGAGAGTTATTACAGAAAATGTACCCAAAGATTGATAATGAACACTCCCTCAATACAAGCTCACAAGAATAAAGTTTTTCCTCAAAAATTTATTTTTAATGCTGGCCTGCTGAGCATTGGCATTGGTGATAGTGCCTGTTGATCAGATTGTAGATGCCAAGAAGCTGCAGGAGTTGATAATGACTTCAGTGACAGAATCATCTGGAACAATGGGTTGAATCAAACATGAAGAAACTTAATAGGAATAAATGTAAAGTTTTGCTTTTAGATCCAAAAATGAACTCTATAAATACAGGATGTGGAAGGTTTGACTTAATACTAAATATATGAAAATTTTGCCTGATGGTTTTAGTTGAGGGTAAGTTTAGCATGAGTCAACATGAGGATGTGCCTGCCAAAACCTTAATCCAGTTCTAGGCTGCATTACTGGAAAGTTCATGTACAAATTGAAGAGAGAAACAATAATTCCTATTTTACTGCTTAGCTCACACCTGGAATATCTTGTGCCTTTCTCACACAAAGATTAGGTGCAGTAAATCCATGTCTTTAGAAAAATGTTGAGGGCCTGGAAATGCATAGCTTACACAGTTAATGCTTAGTTGATGTCATATGATTGAAGAACTTTCACATATTTAGAGAAACTAGTCTTATTTTATAACATCTTTCTACTCTATATCTATCTGCTTACTCATGCATTCATGTATTTTCATGAAGATACTAATGGGCAGTCATGAAGATACTAATGGGGAGTATACTTAAGAGAAGTGACCTTCAACTTAATTGAAAGGAAAATGTCCTTTCAATTATAGTGCCTCACGAGGCACTGAGTTTGTTGACACTGGGAATGTCTAATAAGAAGCCGCTGATCACATTGAAAAAGAATTAGTATATCGGGGAAGTGTTAGACGATATCATAGTTCTAAAAGCATCGGTCACTGAAATATTACCTTCTTTGTCTTAATTATATTTAAATTTTTATATAAATAAATATTTTAAAAATCCAAAGTTATGTAGTTAATGTAATTAAATGTACTAAGTCATATAGTACCTAAACTGATCTTGGGTATCATTAACTGCTGCATTTATCCTTAGATGATCTTGAGCATCTGATCACGCCCAAATCTTAGGATCTGAAAGATTATAAATATCTAAATGTAGAAGAATCTACATTGATTTCCTAGAGACACCTTTCATGAACTTGCCGTGACATTGGCTCCTGGTAGTACATGTACTATACTTATTTAAGGGTGTAAGCCCAAGTTTCTTTCTCAAGATTTTGTGTTAGGATTTTCTGAGTCTCATACTTGATTTCCTGAGCTCATCATATGTCCCCTTGCGACACAAGTCAGTCACTCCATTGCAGTGGAGTCCTGCTGTAAATAAACTTATCATTTTTGTTCATGTTTCAGTGAGATTGGCCAAAATAAAACATTTGTTCCAAATGCCTGTATACATTACTAGAAGGATTAATTGAATATTATATTAAAAGATTATTTCATCTTGACATTTTTATCAAGCTAAACTAAGTCAGCATCTTCCAAACATTTATATTATGTAAATTAGTATGGTGAACAGAAGCAAGACGTTGTCTTAACAAGTCAGTAAGCATAATCTTCTTTGATTCTGAGACTTTAACCTAAATTTGTAATCTTCTGCTAAGTGTGAAATTAACCAGATTCTTAGACTTATAAAGTACCTAATTACACACATGTTGTACTTGTGTTGCTGCTAGCCTCTCAAAAGTCGGATGGAGAGTGTCTCAATAAGAATGCGTTCACCTCATTTATTTAGGATTATTATACTGAGGATGGTGAGGGTAAAAATAATCAATTTGAACACCAAAGGCTGCCTTCCAATACAATCCCATATAACTGACATTGAAATAAAAATTCATAAAATGAAACTTCTTACTAAAATGAGAGGAGGAGGTAGTTTAATAACCTGAATTTGTACTGTAACATCTTCTATTACTCTCATACCATGTGAGAGTTTATTTTGCCAGTGAGTTCATTTACTGTGCTAATGGCACATTTTTGGAGGTCTTATTAGAATCTTAGTGGGATGAATGAGGAGATGGGGGGGGAAGGCAAGCTCTCCAGCTCCAGCATTGAGAAGCAGGAAAACATATGGCTCTTGTTTTCAACAACTGGCCTGAACAGAATGCCTAAGTGAGAGTGAAGTTAAGATTTAGGAAAGTTAATCGGTTTCAGTGTCTGAATTCAAGGTTCTTAGTTTTCTTTCCTTTTAGGAAGCCTTCCAAGAACTGCAGAGGCTTCTCTCTTGCCTTATCAGCTGAGCTGCTTGTGGCCTGTTCCCTTAGTTTAAATCAATACATGTGTTTTTGATATTTGGCAAACCAAGATTTAATTATGCAGCTGCAAGTTCCCCATATAAACGGAATGCATCTTAGAGAAATAAAAACATTCAGAAACCATTTATAGTTTGAGAATACAAGTGGGTGAAAATCTATTCCCAACCTCTCAGCATTTTATTTAATTATAGGAGTTTTTTTTTTTATGTTACTGGAAATTGAAATGAAAACCAGAATAAGCGTAGAGTTTTTCCAACATTTGTTCATACTGAAAAATGAAGATGCTTATTATATTCTAGGAGAGAAAAGTATCACAGCCTGGATTAATATTTTAAGTGTAACCTACAAAAGAATTACATTCCTAATACATAGAACAACAAATGAACTGACAGAAGTTTGTCATTATTGTATCCTAAAAAGAGTGTGTATTTTATTTTAAAAAACCAGAAGGTTGATTTCTTTAATTTGCCAAGACACTCTCTATAATTAATTATTTACTGAACTTAAACTTTGGCACTAATCAAACTGTTGAAAACACCCATGTTTTGGCATGATTACATACAAATGATTAATTCAGCATGGGTTTACTCCTCACTGAATGTCCCTGTCTTTTGCAGTAGAATTTGCTAGGTCCTATGGTGTGGGCAAAATAAAATGTTGGAACGATTCCCAGTTTTAATAGTTCCAATTTATTATTACCACTGAACCCTGATCAGATCATGGACTGGATTAGATCCCAGTTTTTCAAATGCCCCAATTTATGACTCCCTTAGAATCTTGATAAAAATGTGTATTCAAATAAGGCTTTGGTTAGCTAAAAGAGATCCAGTTAATTACTTTTAAATTCTTATTAGACCTTCACTGCTTGGAAGTTATGAGAAATACTACTAAGTGGTGTCTCTCAGGACAAGGTCATGTTCTCATTTTATGTTGATGGAAAGAAGTTCTCATATTTCTGTTTTTCATAGCACTAACCATCTCGGTGAATAAGAAATTTGCTGCATCCCAGCAATTAGTAGTCATGTTTGTGTTAGAGTAAGGATAGCCTCCTTCCTTAGAATAAGAATGAGAAAAAGAGAAAACAAACATTCCACATAGTGGTTTTACCCCTCATTTGGGGCCATCTTTCAAGATTTGCCTCTAATTTAGAGAGTTGAGGGAGTAAGACTTATGGGAAGTGCAGGTGGCCTTGATATCTGTGCAGCTGCTGACCTTAGTAACACCTATCCTCTCAGAAATGCTTGTGGTCACCAACAAAATTTGGCACATTATTATATTCCTATAGACAAGATTTAGGAACACCTACATCCTAATGCTATGCCAGCATTTTTTATGAGCCAAAATCCTTTTATGGAACTTGAATCAATGTTAGAAGTGCTGTATTAGCAACTACTTGTCAGCTGAACTGGATTAATACATAAAATGAATCACTTGACTGGCATGCTTTCCAATAGTCATTTACACAAACTTCTAAGATTAAAGTACACCAGCTCTTTAAAAAATTGATTGAAAAGGATACTTTTATATTCAAATACCCTGAAGTAAAATATTATATTATTGAAGTGCTATTGAAATAATTCTAAGGCATTTATACTAAGCCACTGGAGTAACTCATAGAAATATTTAGAATACCTAATCTGATAAAAAACTTGGGAAAAAATTAAATATCATTGATCTAGATATTTGATTGTAATATATACATATTAAATAAATAAAAACATATCTGTAGCAGCAGGAAGGAGGCACACTGGGCAAGTTCAGGATGGTTCTAGCAGATGGGGGATTAAGGAAGGAGTCTTGGAGCCCTTGGTGGCTTTTATACTTTTATTGTCAGAGGTGGGCAGGTACATGGCAGGCATGGGTGCCTGGGGGCCAGGAGGCTGGCAGGCCTCCCAGCCCCCCGGCGCATCTCACTCTCAGCTGCTTTGCTACTGCTGCTGCTGCTGCTGCTGCTTGTTGGTTGGTACTGGCGTTGGTTGGTACTGGCGTCCTCATGACACTGCCCATTTAAGTCCGTGTCCAGACTCAGGAGCGCCCACTTGCACATGCCCACCCAGGCATGCGCACACAGCACAGGTGTTCATCATTACACCAAAGGCAGGAGGGTGGAAAGACCTGATAGTGCTCTGACCCTACGATAGCCAATGTAATCAACAAGCTTTGGCAATTTATTGAATTTCATGACAATCCAACATATGGATGCATTTGATTCTGCAGAGGAGAAATAGAAAGTAGCAGAATTTGAAAAGAGGGTTTCCTACAAAAGTTTGGGTAACTGGAGTTCAGAATGAGAGTCCAATACTCCTTTCAGCCATTGATTTCATGGATTTGGATAAAACACTTTTGAGGATGTATTATAATGTCCCTCATTTTATGAGCATGAAATAAAATGGTAGTAATAATAAAATACTTTTAAGTCCTCAGTTTTATATATTTTGTTTGGATAAAATGCTTTTTAGCTGCTAAGTTCCTTTGAAGAACATAATCTGAATAAATAAAAGTTAAGTGAATCCAGAATATTTACTGCGGACTAGTTGGGGCTGGGTAGTATGGAAGTAAACTTAATTTGCTAAAAGTGCTCTGAAAAATGTGAACAAATCAAACTTTTATAAATCAAATGGTAATTTACAGACTTTTTAAAAGATCTCATCTTCACTTCTCATTTGGACATATGCAGTGTTGCATCCTGCTTTGGAAAGCTTCCATGACAACACATCCACTCTGGAGGCCAGGATTAGTTATTGTTCACATAGGCTGGCAAATTCTGGGAGTTGAAAGCATATTTGGCCTATTGTCTTCCAAACTCTGCTTTACCCACCCCCCCCCCCCACATCCTTTATAGAAAAATTCTAACCTAGGTCTGAATTTGCTTTTTCCAATTTCCTGAGCAGTTTTTTTATATTGGTGGTTTTTCAACTGGGAGTGGTTTTCCCCCCAGGGAGCATTTGACAGTGTCTGAAGACATTTTAGTGGTTATACTTGGAAGCAGGTGCTACTAGAATCTAATAGTTAAAGAACAAGAATGCCTCTCACTTTCTACAGTGATAACCTCCTAAGATAAAGAATTATCTTGCCCAAAATATCAGTTGTGCCAAGGTCAAGAAACCTTGTATTAGATACAGACATAATATAGATCAAAGTATAAATATGCTTTAGATATTCAATATATCTATGTTTGGGCCTGAGAATGTTTATTTTCAAACAATTTCAAGTGATTTTCATTTATAGCTAAATGAACAAGTATGAAGGGGCAGAAGGGGGTGCATAGGTGCATGTTGGTGTGGGTATATGTATAGGGGTGTATATGTGGAGGTGAATGGAGGGTTATGTGAGAGGGGGTTGTGGGTATGGGGGGGGGGTGATAGCCCAAAGGTTGTATGTGGCCAAGTGGAAAGATTACAAAACACAGGATAAATTAGGCCTGGATTAAAAACCTCTATACATGAACACATTGTCAAGTCACTTCACTGCATCATGCCTCTGTGTTCTCATCTGTTAGGTGAGAAGTCTCTCTCTCTCAGACTGTTGTGAAAGTAGTGTTTATGAAGGAAACCCGTAATTTACTCTAGGTGTTCAGTGTTATTTTCTGACCAGTTCTGGGCAGTAAGGACTCTAGATAATCCACTCACTAGTGTTTGGGAGCCTTAGATGCTCTGAGACACCATCTGTGAAAGATGCTGATTTGGATACTCTCCTGATGAAGAAGGCCAACTTGAATGCAGCTTTGCCCAACTGGGAGTCATGCCAGGTACTTCCATTCAAGAAGCTTCTCCTCATTTCTTATTGATCACCGGTTGGAAGTTGTTCCTCAAGCACTGTGAGCTTGGCAGGAGATGGCAGCACAGTCGTAGGAGTGTTGGCTATAAGCAGTGCTTGGCAGTCGTGGAAACAAATTCAGGGAGGAGGGGCAAAAATGACATGAGCGACTGCCAACCTCTCCAAGTCCAGTGGGTGTGTGACTGCAGAAAACACTTGTAACCATGGCCATTAAATTCACAAATCCTCACATTTGCATTTCTGATATATGTATTGCATTAAAAGGGATAACTCTGGTCTGCTGATATTTCACATCCAGTCTGATAGAAAGGAAATGAAGCTGTTCTTTCCTTCCCCATCCACTCTCTCCCACCTGAATGTCCTTGCCTATAGCTGAATTATATGACTTTACAGTAAATCTGCATCGACTTCAGATAGATGTTCAACTGAACCAGACCTTTTCCCCAGGCTCATACTTCTGCCTCCTTCTGTGTGGTGTCCTTTGTTTGATTTCAGTATTGAGAGTTAGAGTAGTTGATGTGGTTTGGGCTATGGCACAAAACTGCTTTTTCAAGGAGTCACTTTAATAGATCCTTTAAAAGAAAAACTCAACAATAATAACAATTTACTGCCTAAATGGAAGCTGTAAGTATGTTCTTGGAGAAACTTAAATAATTTGCGAAATTATGTTTTCTTGAAGCAGAGGTTGTTAAATATGACAGATTGGAGATGAGTAAAAAAGAGTCATTTTAGCTCTCCTCCAAATCATCTCTCCCTCCAAAACTGTCAGTGGGTCTCCATGGCCTACTGTGTATAGTCAAAACTCCTTGACCTAATGTATTAGACCATAACCTAGCTTTTCAATCATAATTTCCACTCCTGGACAATAGAATCCATATACTTAGCCAATCCAGAATATTCACAATTTTTGAGGTTATCATGGCCCTGAACAATCTCTGCCATTCCTGATACATGTCCTTTGCCAGGAACAACCTCCTCCTCCTTCGCTTGCTCCAAATCAATAGAAGTTCAGTGAAACCTCACTTCTTCCACTATACCTTCCCAAACTGCCTAGGTTGGAAGAAAACTCTTCCACTAAATTACCTGGGTCAAATTATTGAGGATTAAATGAGACACAGAAGCAAAACACTCGGCATACTTGTAAGGCTTAGAGATGTTTAATAAATGTTGAGTTACCATTTTCCTTAGAGGCAGGGTTTATTAGAAAGAGAAAAAGCATTTTTATCCAACAATGTTGGAGTCAAAGCCTGATTTGTCTCTGCACTAGCTGTGTGGTATGTATCTTCTGAATCTTAGCTTGCTCATCTGGAACTTAAAAAAAGAAAACTAATACCTAGCCTTCAGAGATCCTAAGAAATTTACATAAGATGAAATGCTTAAATCATCCAGAGCAGTGTTTGGCACATAGTAGAGACACATTGTTATTGTTATTGTTGTTATTTTGCTGCATTGAATTGTAGAAGTCTGTGATTATAAACATGCTTTCTCTCCCTTACTAGGTTGTAATTTCCTTGAGGCAAGACCCCATCATAATCATTTTTCTATTTCTCTCAGCATCTAATACATTACATTTCACAGAGTAGACACTCAATAAGCAGTTGCTGAATAATGGATGAATGAATGAATGAACAAATATAAAACTGCACTGATTTTAATTTTATTTTCCGAGTGAATAATTGCAAGAATGGAACCAAGAGGCAGAATAGCCTAAATCAATGGTCGACAAAGCCATATAGTTTAGAAAAATAAGACTTTCCCCCGGGCAATGAAGTGGTGTCAAGAAGCGTGAGGTCATTTGTAACTGGCAGTGGAACAGTGGGATGGGTCACTGAAGCCGAGTGGCCAGCCCATCAGAACTATAGACACCTGTTTTCCTATTGCTGAACCAGATCCTGAGAGACAAGACCTTAAAATGAATGAAATACATCCATTTCACAAACAAATGAAAATGCTCTGGGCCTAGAATTTTCTTTTGTTTTCTCAGATTGGACTTTTGCCCCCATCCTCTTCTGCTGACTTAAATTGAACTAGTTGAAATAATTTTTAAGTACCATTTATTTCAACCTTTTTACAAGGAAAGATTTGCCTTTTTAGGGAAAACTGAATTTGTATAGATAAGGATACTGTCCTTGACTTCCTCTCCATCAAAAGAGGGTCTTTTCTGTGCTGCATTTTGAGTCAATTCAATCAGAATTCACAGTGCAGATCATATTTCAGGAGGCAAGCATAAAAAACTATAATGGAATTGGAGGATCATGAAAAATGGCAACAACCATTTGTAATATACCAGATGCCATAGAGCTACTCTCTCAGGGAGGCAGTATTACTAAAATCCTTGCCCATAATTAGGAGTCCACATTACCATTAAATTAGAGTCTTTATCTTATAAGATAATTCCTTATTATATACTCTCCTGCAATTTCATGTCTTTCCTTCTTGACTAAGTCTTCATTCTCTTGAGGCACAGATTGTAGCTTCTACTTGTTTCATTTCCTTACTTCTCAGTAGAGAGATATTTCGTTAAGTCCTGATTGAACTTAAAAGTATAAAATGATATCATATTTAAGTGACTGACAGAACTTAAAACGTTGATGAATTTCTAACAGTGGGAAAATACTATGTGCTATATAGTACTTTACCTAAAATCTGTGCCTATTTTTGGAAGCATGGTATTCTGCTTGCTTAAAAAATTACTGATTGTAATAGTAAGCACTATTTTTTTTAAAATGAGTAGATAAAGAGTTGCTTAGACAAATCACTTTTTAAAATAATATGGAACTCTATTATTGACAGTATCAACAATTAATTAAAAATTCTATTAGTGAAGATGTAAAAGATGGCACATTTCCAATTCAGATTGACACTGAGGACATAGACATAATTGATATTTGTTCAATAATCCTAAAATGCTTCACAGTCTCTAAAAGGAGCTATGATCGCCAAGTGCTAAAAAAATATATATTCCAGGCACTTTAAGGTATTTGCAGATCAAATAATGTGCCTTTACAAAAAGAGGATAATGTTTTAGCTGAATGAGCATCAAAGGATATTTTAATGGATTCACTTTGTTTAAGAAAAAAAATCACCAAGTCAAGAAGAGAAGACGCATATTATAATTCATATGTTTTTAATCTGGTTATAGTAGATGTAATAAGATAGTCAAAGAGGATAATTTACTAGTTGGACTTTTAAATTCCAGAACTGCATTTTGTGATGGCCACATAAAGGAATGCATATTGAAAATCTGCAATAACCATTAAATATTCCACTTTGGAAAAACAAGATCATAGCCTTAACAAAATGCTTCAGTATTATAATTGGCTGCTTTTGACATCATCAAGTCCAAATTGAATATATTGCTAGATTTTTCTAGCAATTTTTGTAGTTTTTACCAATCACTACTTTCTCCCAATGATTATATGTTTACCTCACCAGTTTCAAAGGATGAACATGTAAGGCCTGACAAAAATATTAACTCAAACCAGAAGACTTTGCAAAATATTAAGAAATGAGCAGTCAGTTCTTGAGGAGGAATAATTCTTTTCACCTGCAAACAAAAATTCAATGCCAAGAAAATAAACATTTTGCTAAAATATTCCCTGCCTCAATATGTATATTAAGATAAAAATGACTAATACATATCACCAAATGAAAAATAATCAAAGGAATGGGGCCTCCCTGGTGGCGCAGTGGTGTTAAGCAACGCACTATGAAGCAGACCTCAGTCACTGCAGCACGAGTTCAATCCCTACTGCAGGCCAGGGAGGGAACTCACATGGCACAGGCAGACCTCTCTTGCGTCACCCGCTGCTCCCCTCAGCAGTGTGTTTCAGTCAGTCTGCTTGTTCTGCTCCCCACTCTGTCTCTGGTGAATCCTCTCACCTCCCTGGACTCTGGTCTGTACCCCAGTTCTTGTATGCATAAAATCTTAAAAAAATAAAGAAAGAAAAAGAATCAGAGGAAATAAGTATTCTCTGCTGGAGCTAGTCATGAGGCCTTCACTGATCAATCGAAATAATCCCTGCAGGTGTCAGTTACCATGATTGTCACTTCTGTCATGGTTCATAAGCCTAAGCCATCTAAAGTCAAAGAATTTTTTAAGATGTGACATCATAAACCAATATGGTGTGTGAACCACAATGGAAATTTAAGTTATCAAAGATAATACTCAGAGCTGATGCTTCTAAGAAGGAAAGAAGAACACATTTTACTAAAAGCATGCCAATTAAAAAGGGAAAATTGAAGATCTCCAAATATCACAAATTAAAAATAAAATGTGTAACATGTTTTTACAACTTTTCTGGAGCATTTGAAAACATAAGAAACTCTATAGGCATGTTTATGATTCTATTTACACATTCATTTTTACATTGCCTCCTAGTCAGATGATGTACCAAGAAAATGTTTCCATCTACAGGAATATGAGAAACAGTTTCAGGCATAGACTTGCCAGAGGAGTGCTTAAGTTTCATTTTGTTACTTTGTGGCATCTGAGGGCATCTTGCTGGCACTGAGAGAGCTTGGTTGGCTGAAAATTTTCCTGTCTGCGGGAATATCTGTAATGCTAAGTGCTTGGTATGGATGTAATGCAGGTGGCTTTGTATGTGTGCCTGTGTCTTTGAAATTGATAATTACATAGATAATATGCACATATGCTTAGTAGTTCCCGGTACTATATGTCTTAGTCCCTCTTGAATGTTTAATAACCATTCATTAACTGATTAGAAAGGCAGCATTTTTAAGTTTATATGAATGATTGCACCATGTCCATATACATACTGTTTATTGGATACCCATGAAAAGGATTGGGCAGTTGGAGGTGGAGGAAAGTGTTAAAAAGAACTGGGAATGCCCAGGTAAAATGAGTGGAACACCCTTGAAGAAGGCAGTATCTCTCTCTTACACTTCATGCCTGAAATATTGTTGAAGGCAAGTGAGTAGCATGCACAGAAGTAGAGTTGTTACTTTTACTGAGTAACTACAGCTAGTTGGTTCGTAGTCAAGGCAACAGGTAAATAAGGTTACGTTATGTAAATTATATCCCTTTAATGACCCTTGGCATAATAAAATACCAGCTGAGTATCTATTATGCTGGATACTAAGGACCAAGAGATGAATTCTCTTAAAAACAGGGAAGGGGGTGATTGTAAGTATCCCATACTGTACCTCCAGCCCCATGTGAGCATCTGAACATGTTCTCTCAGACAAAGCTCTTCAAGCTCTTCAAGCTAAGAACAAGTGAATCTTTATTTTCAGGGAAACAGCAAGAGGACACTGGAGAGTGGCATCTTGATATACAAAGGGTGGCATGTTCCATCCCACTCACAGTTTATCGAGTGACCCTTTGCCCCACAGCCCCTCAGCCCTCTGACCTGGCCCTATAAGCCGGAGCCTGCCTCACAAGATCAGTTCAGTCCCTTCTAACTTTCATTGTATTGCCGAACTCTTTCTGAGACTTCTCCATGTAACAGCCCTAAATATGATCCAGGCTGGATGTACATACACATAGATTCTCAGTGAAGACCTTTTTTGAGTCCCAAAACTTGCTTTGCATTTTAAGCTCTAACAAGTGTGAGTTTCCCTAATGGCAGTGCTTGTTTGAGAAAACTGTTGCTAACCCTCATCATCTTGTAATTCCATTTTTTATTTTTCATATTTCTCATTTGAAGCCTCACTTGTAGTTGGTCACTTCAGTTGAGTTGTTGCCGAATTCAGTCCTGAAAGCATGTAGGAAAATTTGTATTTTGATGACTTGTAATATTTTTTTTTCTTTTTAATTTTATTATATTTAATTGCTTTTGACATCGTTTGTTTTCCCCAGTGGGTTCCCTCTCCGGGGCCAGGGGTACCACTGACCTGTTTGGAAAGCCTATGAGGGGGAGGCGCTTGAAACCGGCTGGCCCAGCCGGCAACATTGGGAGCACAGAAGGCAAAAGAAGTCAGAAGACTTGTAATATTTTTGATCATCTGGACAACAATTTATTTAATGTCCCAGAAACTTCTCCCTCAAGATACACCTTCATGCCTTTGAATCTGAAGTTACATCGAAGTTAGATAAAAATTTTCCAGTTAAAGGAATTGCTTTCTGTTATGATTCACTTTTGACTTTCTAATTATTTTTGATCTAAACTCTTCAATAATTCAGCAAATGTTAGATGAGCAATTAAGTGCTTAGGGGAAATAGTAAGATGAGTAAAACAGAACTTAGTTCCCCCCTCTCAACAAGTTTATGATTAAGAGAGAGGGAAAAGACCAATATACAACTAATTACAGTAAAGTTAAGCAGTGATAAATACCACAATAGGTTATAAAAACTCAATATGATCACAGAGAAGCAACCATGAAAAAAATAGTGTTGTTGCAGGGAAAATAGAACAGACCCTTTTTATCACCCATATTTCTAGATATTTGCAATGAAGTCATAAAATCAATTATAAAGTACAACTTTATGCAACAAATTAAAAAAGACTTTTAAAATTTTAAATTCTTAATATCATCAATAATATATGATTTTTTTTCTGCTGAGTAGAGAAAAATTTAAGACAGAGGAAAATTTTTCATTTGAAATCAAAGTGATTCTCCAAACAACTAGGGTGCTTTCTATTCTAATTTCTTTCTCTAAAATTGACAGAAGAGACAACTATAAACTTTAGGGCAAAACTTTCTGGAAAAATAGCTAAAGTCAGGTGAGTCAGGAAGATACCATTGGGTTATAAGTTTTATTACTGAAGACAAATATTTCTTCAAATATTTTAACCATGGACTATGATAATTTTAGTAGTAGGGAAAATGTTACCAAATTATTTTGTAAATAGATGGGTTATCTGCCATCTATTTGTACATAATATGTGATATGCATCATATATAGATGACAATGGAGAATCATAGCATATTGAGACTTTGTTAAGGTTTTAAAAACTGCAGAAGCTAAGGAGAGTGACAAAAGACCTCTATTCTCCTTTGTCACATGCACTGCCACGGGTATGAGGGAGTCGGGCTGCCTGAAAAAGCAAGTTCTTTATTCCATGTAATTCACTTACCCTTCGAACTTTTTCAAATTAGTAATGATACCAAAACTTCAGTCTGGAATCAATCAAGCAGTTTCTTTATTATCTCTTTGAAAACTCTGCTCATAGTTCAAAACAGACAGAAGAATCGACAGAAAATATGACATCCTCTCAGGCTAGGAACATGGTGGGCACTCAGGAAATGCAGACTGAATGGACTAGGCTGACTTAGAGCCAGCATGTAGTGATGCCACTGTGATACTTTAATATCTTGAGTGCCATAGGATAAATATTGGAACTGAGTGATACCTATTCCTCAGACTGCTTTAAAAAAAATTCAGTGACTTCAGTTAGGGTAAATTAAAGTATATGTTAGAAAGATTTGCAGCCGACAGATTCAAACCTGCAGCATTTGCCACTTTATTCTCAGTCAAGCTGAAAATTCAATTAACCACAACTCCCTCTTTCCCCTAAGCATTCCAGCCAATCCAGGCTCTATAGCATTTATTAAAAAGATCTACTGTCTATCTGGGGTTCCAAGTGGAACTGGAGAGGAGCTGGAGAAACCATGTGCTTTCAAGAACATTGCTAGTTGTGTGTGCAAGAGGAGACAGCTGAAGGCCCAGCCACTTCTACTTCACCCCTTCTGGTCAGACATGGACGGACATTATTACTAACAGCGTTTTTTTATGTGCCAACCACACACTCCTAATGATTTTAGATGTATTAAGTCATTTAGCCTTCTCTCTCTGAGGTAGGATACTCTATTTCTCATTTTACACATGACAGAGAGGTAAAATAATTTTCCCAAGGTCGCAGAATTAGAATGAAGCACCGCTCGGGTTCAAACCTGGACTGTGTGGCTTCTCCATTTCTGCCACAGCCGTGTCAGCACCTCCGTCAACAGCTGCCAGTCCACTCTGGGGAAAGTCCGTGCTGCAGTGGTGCTGTGCGGGTGAGGACGCTGCCTCCCATGAAGATCTTAAGGCAGAAATATACATGTAAATTTCACTCATTAAAACCATAATTAATTTATTGAAAGTGAATTGTTATTATTTCAGGGACGAATGCATATTGGAATATGCTGATTATTTTAATGAACCAAGAACCTCTTCTGGGATACTTCCACTGTATTATTTGCAAGCAGGTCACTGTAGATTTTATAAGAGGGAATAAGAAGATTGCTGCTCGTTTTCAAGTTTTACTTTATTAAAAATGCAAAAGAAAATGTGTGCTGTATAATGTGTTTTGAAGCGATAATAAGAAGATATCTTTGTTTAAGGAAGGCCTGACATCATCTGTTTTAAACCCACCATTCTCCTTCTGGGTAGTCATTTTCTGTGTTACGGATGTCAGCTCCAGAACCAGCTTGTGTAGGTATTGTACCCACAGTACTGTCTGCAATATAATTGTTAGGTTTGACCTATGGAGCCATTCATTTTGCTTCCTTCTCTTATGTTCCTTTTAATTTCTCCATGACATACAGTATGAAAACTTCCAGAATTTGAGTTGTTTTTTCTCTTTATATGCTATAGGATGTGAGGTTGCTTTCATTGCTTATATTTCTGAAAGAAAATAGTCCATACACAAATACCCAAATATCTGCCAGCCTTTATTCCATTCTTTCATCATCTCTATTAGTTTCCTATTGCCTCTCTAAAAATTTATCCCAATTTGTGACTCAAAACAACACAAATTCACATCCTCTTGCAGACCTGGAGGCTGCAATTCTGAATCCATTTCACTGGGACATAATCAAGGTGTAGGCTGGGATGATGCCTTCTGCAGCCAACAGGAGGGCCCATTTCCTTGCCTTTTGCTTTGCTGCCTATATTCCTGGCTCCTGGACCCTGGCCCCTTCCTCCTACTCCATGATACATATCTCTAACCTCTGCTTCGATCCTCACAGCCTTCTCTCCCTGTTTCCCTCCACTTCCACATCACATTCTGAGTGCCCACCACATACCAAGCTCTGCAGTAGTTACTGAGATGACATCAATACAGGGTAAGGTCCCTGCTCTCATGAAACTTACATTCTTTTTTTTTTTTTTTCGGAGGCCCCGCTGGGATGAAACTTACATTCTTATAAACAGATAAATGCATAAAAAAAAATAAAGTGGCAATACATCTATGAAGAAGATAGAATAATATGATAGGGAGAGGAGCCTGGAGGGGATGGCTCAGCTGCTGAGGTGCAAAACACAGTGACGAGCCAGCATGGGAAGACCTGGGGCAGAGAGTTTCAAGCAGCAAGTTCTGCGTGTACTAGTCAAGCCCCAGGCTCATGAAGCCACTGGAGGCTGCTAACTAAGGCAGAAGGTGGCTTAAGCCCCACAGAGGACTTGTCTAATGTTCTGCCTCATAGGTCACAGCAAGGCACTTATATTTGGTCTGAGGGTTAAAGGAAGACATGAATGTGTTTTTAACAGAGAAAGTGTGAAGAGATCATCCAGGCTGCTATTTAAAGAATAGGTTCTTCCTACAGGGAGATTATCTAGCCACTCCCTTTCTGCCTTTGACAAGATATGCTTCTGGACTGGTGTTAGATGGAGCCTGAATAATATCTAAATCTCAAGTAATAATGAAGGGAACTGAAGGCTCTTTACCTGTATTTCAAAATTCAGATCTCTGCAGCACCCTGCTAACCACAAAAATCATAATAGCCAATCCCTCCCCTCTTGCCAACATTTTACAATAGGAAACTTGAGCAATTTGTGATTCCAATAAAAAGTAAACCAAGCCTCTCTTCAAATGTTAAGAGATTACCCATATTAATTATAGACGAAACCTGGGCTACTAACATAAGACAAAACCATTACTTATAGACAAACTAGGGAGTCAGTCCAGTAAAAGAATGCTATGGTCAGAACTGAGAATGAGCACTCAGAAGACTATGCCTGGCATGATGCCTGTGGTCTTTGCGATAGAATAGATCAGACATAGCTTTTTTTATAAATCTTGAACTTTCACCCCTTACTGCATATATGACCAAGTATTTTATCCCATTCTACAGGTGTCTTCTTTTTGATGAAAAGGCTTTTTAGTTGATGCAGTCTCCTTTGTTTATTTTTATAAATCTTGAACTTTCACCCCTTACTGCATATATGACCAAGTATTTTATCCCATTCTACAGGTGTCTTCTTTTTGATGAAAAGGCTTTTTAGTTGATGCAGTCTCCTTTGTTTATTTTTCCTCCTATTTCATTTGCCATTGGAGTCAAGTCCCAAAGGTATCCCCAGAGCCAATGTTGTGGAGTGTTTTGTCTATTTTCTTCTATATATTTTGGCGTTTCAAGTCTTACATCCAAGTTTTTACTACCTCTTGGGTTAATTTTTGTTTATGATGTGAGAGAGTAGTCCAGTTTCATTTACCTACATGTAGCTATATAATTTCCCCAGCACCATTTGTTGAAGAGCATTTTCTTTCTTCATTATATACCCTTGACTCTTTTGTCATAGATTAACTGTCCATATAAATATGGGTTTAGTTCTGGGTTCTCAAATATGCCATTTGCAAGTAGTGATAGTTTTACTTCTTTTTCCCAATTTGGGAAGATAAGAATGGGTCTCCTTATCGATAACCAACCTTAGAGAAAAAGCTTGCAGTTTTTCACCACTGAGAAGGATGTTAGCTATGGGTTTGTCATTATGGCTTTTATTATATTGAGGTGTATTCCTTCCATCCCCATTTTACTAAGAAGTTTTATCACAAATGGATGCTACATCTTGTCAAATGCTTTATATACATCTGCTGAAATGATCATGTGATTTTTAATGTTTCCTTTTTTGATATAGTGAGTTACATTGACTTGTGCATGTTTAACCATCCTGCATCTTTAGGATAAATCCCGCCTATTCAGAATATATGATCCTTTTAAAGTATTTTTGAATTCTGTTTGCAAAATGACTCGCATTTTTTGATTAGGGATATTGATCTACAGTTTTGTGGGGATTTTGATGTCCTCATCTGATTTTGGTATCAGAGTAACTTTGGCTTCATAAAATGTTTGGAAATATTCCTTTTTCTTTATTTAATAAGAGAGTTTGAGAAGGATAGGTGTTAGTGCATTATGGAAGATTTGGTATAACTCACTAATGAAACCATCTGGTCCCAGGCTTTTGATTTTTGGGTAACTTTTGATTACTGTTTCAATTTCCTTGTATGTAGTTAATCTCTTCACATCTTCTTATTCTTACTGAGTCAGTCTTCGAAGGTTATATGCTTCTAAGAATTTGTTCATTTCTTCCAGATTTTCCAATTTGTTGGCATACAGATGTTCATAGACTTCTCTAATAATCTGTATTTCTGAGATGTGTGTTGTAGCTTCTCTTGAATTTTATTCTACTTGACTAGAGTTTTCCTCATTTATTTCTTCATAAGCCTACCTAGAGGTATGTCTGTTTTTCAAAATACCATCTTTTGGGCTTCATTGTTCTTTTGGACTGTCATTTTTATTTCTATCTCATTTTTAGTATTTCCTTCCTTCTGCTGGCTTTTGGTTTCACTTGTTCTTCTTTTTCTAGTTCAGGTAATTTATTTTAGCTCCTTCTTGCTTCTTGTTGTAGGTCTAGATAGCTATATACTTACTTCCCCCTTAGTGTTGCTTTTGATGCATTCCATAAATTCTTGTAACAAATATCTTTCTTTACTTTTTTCATCTCCAGGTATCTTTTAATTTTTCATTGATGTCCCTATTAACCCAATAGTAATTCAATATTTTGTTGTTAACTTTGTACATGTTAGTTATTTTTTCTGCTTTCTTTAGACTTTCATGTACAAATACTCAGTTCCTATCATATTGTATTGTAATTCTAAAGATCAGGTACATGTAGCATATCCTCCTTTAAAAAGTCTCCATCAAAGCTTCATTATACCAAATTGAACCAATGACTTTGTTGAACATTTGTCCTTAATACCTATTGGAAAAGAAGGGGACCATTCCTACTAGTTGTCTTATTACCTGATCATGTGACAATTTATCAGCAGAATCACTGCACACTGCAGCAGCTCTATCTGAATTAACTTGTTGGATCTTCTTTGATGGCTGCGTGGTGGTGATCGTGGCTGTTAGTTTTTTGTAGTTCTCTCTTGAGTTTTGTGTTCATGAAGGAGGAGATCACAAGGCCGTTCCTCTCTCCAGTTCATGTCATATCAAGGACACCTTGTCATTGTCAACTCAGAATTAAGATGTGATGAACAAGCTTGTGGTTCTCCCATATGACACGCAGTGTCCACTGACCTTTTCACCCAGCCCAGGATAGTTTTAATTTACAGTAAACACTCCATAATGTTAGAAAAGAGAGTCATATTGACTCACAGGTTCCATTTGGGGGTAAGTATCTGAGCTTCACATATTGGGAAGCTGAAAATGACAATCCTCATACTAATAAGTACTGCAGAAAATACAGTGGTTAAATACAACATTTTTGCTTAAATATTTAAATTCTCTTGTATTAAACAGGATAGGAAGGGGAAACTGTACTTTCTGTCTTTTGATTCTTTTAAATGTCTCCATCATGCAGAGAATACGACTTTTCATGATTCAAGTGCCCCTGGCATGTTGATTGAATAGAGATGTTAGGTGTAAAGTGTTCATTTTAGCCTTTTCTCAGTCATTGTTATGCAGCTTTTCCCCAGGCCTTGTGGAGGTTGGCATTACTTCTAGGGCTCTTCATAAATCCAGATTTCTTAAAAAGATTTTATGTGACTTGGGGTGGACATTCATGGCCTTGAGCAATCTGGCATTTATGGCTAACGAAACAAAGGAAATGGTGTAGCATATGCTGTGGATGTCCATATTCCTCATGCTTCAGCACATTTTAATATGAGTAAACTTTTAGAGACAAGATCAAAGGCATGTGCAGAAGAGAATTGGTCAGCTGTAGAGTTCCAGGTGACAAAATAGAAGGAAAAGAAGATTAGCTTGTTTGAAGGAAAAGGAAAGGAAATGTAGCATTTCCTTTTATTCTCTGTGTTCTCCTGTTCCCTCCCCAGGAAAAGCCAATCAACAAGTTATGAACTGTATCCATCCCCCAAGGGCAGATTCTTTCTAGCTCTTTCTTCAGTGTAAGTTTAGCCAGTAACTTGGAGAGCATCTTTTAACATCTGTAGTGCCCAGTGAGACATTTCGTACAGGCCTTATCTATAGGATTGCTAGAAGGGAACCATGCATTATCAGGGACAATAGGAAGCACTCTGTCATTTGTCCCTGCTCTCCTCCTCTTTGGGACTCATTTCCCAGTGAAAGCTAAGAATGTTTACTAAGCATTTCTGAGAAATTTGTCCACATTATGAGAATACAAATTACAGGAACTCAATACATTAGCAATAGAGAAAGTTTAATGGGTCTGGGAAAGGTATAAATTTAAGGAAAATGTAAATTGCACTAATAGGAGATCCTTCACTGAATGACAATTCTCTTGAAATGGTAGTATTTAGCAGCACTGGAAAACTACTAAAGAATCTTACATTTTGACATTGTAAAAAACTGCAATGAATAGGAATTGGAAATGATGGCCATGATTTCAGGTCATGACATATACTTGTCAAATAGGGGAGAAAAAATCACTTGAAGTGAGAAATTTGGTTGGTTCTAAGCCATGTGGGATATGGAAATCTCTGTGTTCATCCCATTTAGGCAAAGAATAAGCAAACCTGTCTGGGATCCCAGAATTAGGATGTTCTGAGACCACACCTGACTCAAGGCTTCCCAAACTTTACTCAGTTGACCTGTATAATAAGCATCAACGTGCCTCTTGCCCCAGTGACATGTAGCAAAGCAGAGGTGCAAATTCACATATACTCTTCAGGGACAACATCCAGAGACAAAATATTATTTGATTCTACAAACCATGAAGGACTCCATATGTTGTTTGTGTGAGCAAAGTGAAAACATGAGGAGGAAAGTCAACTTAAAAGACTCAATCAACAGTGTTGAAGATTTGCATGTCAGTATTATAGAATATAATATTTACTATACAGAAAATACTGATTCTCTTATTGTAAGAGAAGTGATAAATTATCTCATCAACCTAGTTTCCTTACCACATCAAGTCTAGTTTAGGCTGACAAGAAAAATAGGACAAAAGGGATCATTTAGAAAACGGTGTAGGTACCCAGACAGGTATGAGAAAATTGTGGAAACTATTATTGCAGTAATGCAGTTATAATAGCTTTGTTGAAAAATGAAACACTGATCACAAAGATTACATATAACTTTTTGGTTGGTAGTATAGTAGTAATAATAATAATAGCAGCAGTAGCTATAATTGTTCTTTGGTCAAGTATACTTACAGCTTTGAATGACATTCATAAGGAAAAGCTAAAGAAACTGGGCCTGTTCACTGGAACAAAGGATAATTGTAGTGACCTAATTGCAGCTTCTACTATAAAAACAGAAATGATAGCAGGACAAATTATCTCCACTGTCAAAAGAGATGGCTGTACAGCAGGTAGTTTATAATGTCTTCTAATGATACTACTTCTTTTACCCTGTAGCTCTCCCCTGAAAAACCTCTTCTGACCTGAAATACCGTGACCCCTACAGGTAGCAAACCTCCTTTCTACTATCTATTCATCTCTGTCTCTGTGGTTTCAGCAGCAAAGAGATTTTCAGTGCCAGGTTCCTCCCCATACTGGTCAAGTCAGTCAGAGCTAGATTGTTGACACATTCTGTATGAGACAAATTAATCAAGAAATATAGGCCAAAAAATGACATTTTATAGCTCTTTGAACAAAGTATAAAGTACAAAAACTCACCAGTGATTTTTAACTGGCATCATAAAAGGCAAATGACAAACTAAAAATATATATATATGCGACTTATATAGTAGATAAATGGCTAATATCACTACTACACAAAAGTCTTTGAAAAATTGAGAGGAAAAAACTGACAATCTGATAGAAAAATCAGCAAAAGATATGGACAGCTCACAGAAGAGGAAATGAAAATGGCCCTTAAACATACGAAGAGATATTCAGTATCACATAATAAGAGACAGGCTAATTAAAACTTCACTGAAATACCTTCTCTTTTTTTAGCTATATTTATTAAATATCCCAAAATTTGACAATGAACTCTGCTGGTGAGACTGGAGAGAAATAGGCCTCCTTCTGCACTGCAGGTGATGCCACAAAATAGGGACATTGTGGAGGGAAATTGTCGTAATCTAGGAAGGTTATATATGAGTTTCTCTTTGACCCAGCAATCCTACTTCTATGAATTTATCGTAAAGTCACAATAGCAACAATGTACACAAAATTTTGCACAAAATGTATCACTATAACAGTAAATAATAGGGCCTCCCTGATGGCACAGGAGGTTGAGCCCCAAACTGTGAAGCATCTTCTGCAAAGTAGTGGGAATTTGATCCCCACCTGGGAGGGGACCCACATGGCACAGCAGACCTCTCCTACGTCACTTGCTGTTCCCCTTAACAGTGTATTTCAATCGATCTACCTGTTCTGTTCCCCACTCTGTCTCTGGTGAATCCTCTCACCTCCCGTGACTCTGGCCTGTACTCCAGCTCTTGTATGCATAAATAAATAAATCTTTTAAAAAAACATTATATATAATAGTAAAAAACTGGAAATACCCAAATGTCCCAAAATACATGACTCATTAAGTGAACAGAAGCATGTCCACATAGCAGTGTACTGTTTTTTGAAAAATGAGAAATATCTCTTCACTAATATGGAATTTGCTTCTGGACAGTTCCGTGTGTAAAAGCAAGATAGAAAAACATGTACTGTACCTGTCATTGAGAAAGAAAGGGCATAACTATATAACCATATTTGCTTTAATTTGGAAAATTAGCAAGCATAGTTACACTGATTAGGAAAGAGCAGATCAATGAAAGCTGCCTAAGTATATGTTGTTTTATAGTTGAATTTGGAAAGATTAGATTTTATATACTTAAAAAATGAAATTAAATTTAAAAAAATCCTAACAAATGAAAATAACTAAAATGTAAAACAAACGGATTGCATGGACACTCAGGAAGAATCATTCAAGTGGTATTAGAACACAGTGTTTGACCACATATTTACTACCTATATCCACCAAAAAGAGAGCTACAGAGCCACCTTAAACTTCATTCATAATCTAACTGTTGGTGATATTGGAACTATTAATTTAAAAATGTGTATTTAAGATTATTTAATATAAATAAATAATTATGTATGTTGTATTAAGAATAAATAGTTTTCATTAAAAGAAGAGTGAGACCAAACCTTTAAAGAATTCTATAATGTTAAACTTGAATTGGAAATATGAACTGGTGATTTTCCTTAAAAAGCCATATGTCTAGAAAAAAGCCTAGAAGCTCGGCTAACCCATTGGCAGTAAAGACTTCCAGAGCCCAGATTGTGTTTTCTAGATATTATCCTTTGATGGAATTGTTTCCAAAAGAGGGACTTGAGATACTCAACATGAACCTGGGACCACTTGTTTGCCAGAGTACAACGAAGCTATGAAGGATGGCTGGGCCAGGGACCACAGAACCAAAATAAAGCAGTCTCCATTGACTGAACATGGGGATATATGTATAATACTAAATGTAAGGAATACAACTGACTGAAAACCCTAAGTATGCATTTATGTATGATGAACTGTTTATGATAGTTAAAACCACCCTTGTTGCTCTAGAGTATACCTCATTGGTATTAGATACTCTGGATGTATTAGATACATGTTTGATGTATTCAGGGCATTAACTCCTTTCCCCAATAATGAACAATTTCATCTTTATAGGTAAATTAAGCATTTATTTTGCCTTCCTTGTACTGTGTATAATTCAGGGTAATCAAAACACCCACAATTTTGAGGAAAAATTTTCATACAGAATTCTAGCTCATAAATGTAAAAAGAGTAATGATTTAGAAATTACAATTTTGCAGCCCCTAATGAAATAATAAATTCAAGCAAAAATCATCAATGTAAAAAAATGATTACATGAACAATCTGATAGAGGAACTTGGAAATGGAAACATCAGTTTGTCACCTAAGCATTACTGAGGTAAGACAACCAGAGATTGTCTGCCTCTTGATGTGTGATGTGAAACAATGTAAAACACATATACAGCCTTCAGTTTTTTGTACTGGTTTCCTCCGGTTGCTGTAACAAATTCCCACAAACCTCATGTTTTACACAGAAATGTACTCTTTCAGAGACCAGAAGTGCAAAATCAAGTTGTCACCAGTTGGTTCCTTCTGGAGACTCCAAGGGAGAATCCATTCCAACCTCCTCACTACCTTCTAGTGTCTGCCAGAAATCCTGGAGTTACTGGCTTATAGAAGCAGGACTACAACCTTTGCCTGTATCGTCACATCCCGTTTTCTAACTCTCCTCTTCTTTGTCGTTTCCTCTTTATAAGGACAATTGCCCTTGGATTTAGGACACATCTGGAAAATCCAGGGTGATCTCATCTGGAGAGCTTTAACTTAATTACTTCTGCAAAGACTCTTTACATTAACATACTCCAGGTGGCCATCTTCTGGAGGACCAAATTTCAGCATACTATACTACCCTTTCCCAAAAAATTTGATCCTGAATCTAATTAAGTCTCCAGTCACAAGATCAATATGGTAGCCACTAGCCACCTGCAACTACTTATATTTGAATTATTTAAAATAGTTTAAGCCACACTTCAAGTGTACAGTAACCACATGTGGCTGCCGTATTACTGTCCATATATAGAACATATCCATCATCATAGAAGAATCTATTGGACAGTGCCGCTCTAGAGCTACTTTTCATAAACAGGAAATATAGAGGATGGAGGAATAAGTTCAGTCACACCACCAAGAAGCAAACAAATCCTGCATGTAGGACTATCCACATACAGGAAAATCAGGCTGGTTTCTGCAATAATTCAAGTGTGTGGAGAAATTAAAAAGGAAACATTTCTATTCAGGAAATGAGACTTAAGATACATAATCAAATTTAATGTGTTGATAGTTTTTGGAGACTGATCCAAAGATAGACAAATCTTAGGCACTTACAAAATTTACTTATGACCTTGGTATTAGAAGACACCAAGGAAAATTACTAAGTGGAATAATGGCATTTTTATATAATAAGTTATTCAAGGTTTTTATATGCCTTCTGAAGTATACAAGATATCAATGACTAGGATTTGCTTTCAAAATACATAGTAAAGATTTCTGAAAAGAAAAATGTAATGGAAAGTATGACAAAATCTTAATTATTTTATATAGAATTGAGTGATATAAGGGTCTGTTCATTGTAGTATAATCAAAACTTTGGGATTATATAAATTTTGAAAATGATCATGTTTAGATTATTTCAGTCTAATATAAATGAAAGAAACGTAATATTGAAGTCAAGTACTTGACTGGAATTCAAGAGTTCAGTTCCTGCCACTTTATAAACATAAGTTCTCAGACAAATATTTAACCTCTCTGACCATGCGTTTCCTTATCTATAAAGCTTAGACTTGTATACCTTGTAAGAATTAAGTTTTATAAGCATGAGAAAGTACAGCTCAAACATTAGTGTCTATTCTTCCTGTTGGAGAGGTGAGCTACCACTTACAAAATATAGCTATGTTTGTGATAAAGTGAGAATACATGGGGTATCCCTCAAAGGTCTATCTTGACCTCATTGGTAGTTACAAATGTTTGCTTTAAATAACCATCCTTTGAGTTATATATTTGTTTATATGATTTTTTTGTATTTTTGTTTCATTGTCTAATAAAAGTTAAATAAAAAGGGTATAATAGGATTTTCCTCACCAAATACTTTAGATATCAAACATGTTACACAAAATTATAAAAATTTTCCAATAATTTTATTAAGTGTGTTCCTATTGTGAGGGAACAGCAAGTAGGTGGGTGACCCAAACCAGCCTCTCCCTCTGTCAGGCTCACGCCTTAGCACTAAGTAAAGCACGCATTTTCGTGCCCACTTGCTGGTGTCTCTCCTGATGACCAGACTACCTTACCCTCACTCCATGTCCACATGTCTTCTGAGGTGCACAGACTCCTCAGACCCTGGTTCACATGGTACTTCCGTCTTGGCTATTCCACAAAACCCCTAAGCAGAATCAACTTTTTGCTTTATACATGCAGTATCTTTCTTTTGCCATGGAGTTGTAATTACTCATTTACATGTCCCTGATAATGACTCAGGGACTGAAAATATTTCCCTTTTCACTTCCAGTATACAGTATAATATTAGTAGATATAAATGAATAAATCAATCAGTCAGCCAAAATTTAACTAAAAGAAAACTCACATGATACATTCAAGTCTATTTATGGAAGCAGAATGTCTAGAAATGAATCAAGGTTGTGTTCCCAGTGGCAAGGAGACTTCTAAGTGGACACTAAAAACAGAATTCTCACACTGAATTGAGGCAGAGGGAGGCCAGCGCTACAAAAAAAAAAAAAAAAATCTGCTACCTTGACACTTCTTTCTTAAGAGATCTCTTTTGCCTCCATCTACTCCTTTTCAGAGATTGGCTCATCCTACCCCACAGAGGAGACCCTAATGTATGTATGGCACAATACATGCCATACATGTATGGCACAATAATGATGGTTCAGATCATTTCCTATTTCACCTACTTAATGATTAATATGAAATTAGTTACCAAAACATTCAGTGATGCAGAGAGAACAGGAGAATTTGTGGTTTTGTTTTAGAAAGAAAAGGTGCAAGATAAAAATACTGCTTTGCATAGGCAGTGTACTTTTTATTCAAGAATCTTTTCATACTCAGTAAGCTTAATTAATGAGAAAACCTCGAAGAAAGAGAAGCGATGAAATAAGGAACACACATATTAGTGTTCTATTTCTGTGACTTAGAAAAATGAAACTCATTGCTTTGCTTTCATGAATGCACAATTCTAGCCCCGTGTGGCAGCCAAGAGACGTTCATCTTTCTGCTGAATGATTTCTTTTGGAGGCATCTCACTTAGGAGGGATAGTAACCACAGGAATCCCACCCTCTAACTTTATTGATGTCCTGGGTTCTATTTGCAATGGAAATCCATCCCTATCATCGTAGAGCAGCAAGCACTATCTGATAATCCAGTCTGCACTGTACCTGGGAAGGTTGTTTTATTGCAGAATGGAGTAGGTTATCTTCTTTATCAAAAATTATTCAAAACAAACATCCATGAATGCAGGACTGACATGCATTGAAAGTGGATAGGCAAGGCCTCTTAACAGGCACCCTGCTGTGTAATCTTCTTTTCATCCTCATTCAAAAGTCCCTTGGAGATTCAAGCTCCCATTTGCAAAAAATATAAACTCTTCTAATTACTTATGTGAAAAGTACATGGTTCTCATTTTTTTATTTTCTTTTCATTTATTTTCATCTGTTGTGACTTGAGGATAGATGCTGGGCTTTTGTCCTATGCCTCCTTTGTCTTTTTGATTTGTTTTGGTTTTTTCTTCCCTCTGCTTTTTATTTTTTCCTTCTCTTTACTGAACAACAACAATAAAAGGTGTTCTAGCAAAAGAAGAGAAAATACCTTGAGTGAGCAGGAATTTTAAGGATTTTTTTTAATAGATTTTGATATTATATAAAATCAAACTAACTGCCATGTGCAAAAATAGCTATTTTTGTTTGAAAAGGAGAAGATACTGAGAGAGTTCAGTTTTTGTTTTTTAGCTCATCCAGGCCTTCCATATCTGTCTCCGGGCACATAGGGGTCTTTTGCTTTTATCCCATAGCCTTCTCCTCTGAGCTCAGAATTTTCCGTTTGCCTGTCCTTCTTGAGTCTTTCTTTAGCCACCTGAACCACATCATGTTACTTCTCTCACCCGGTGCACACTACACCTTGTTTACTGGTGATGTAAGATGATTACATTCTTTCCTCATTAGTGCTGGCACCTCGCAACACAATCAGACCACCATTGTGCAATGATTAGATACCACAGTGACCTTTCCATTTTAACACATAACTGGAAATTTCAGAGAGCTGATCTAACACTTTGCAGATTGAATGTCAAATCTCAAAATTCAGATGGATTTGGAATTCATCTAAGTATATTTTTCTGCTCCCATTCCCAGTAGTCTACATAGTACACTGATGAGCAGTAGCATTTTGTAATATCACTTAAGCCTTCAGCGCTGTGGAGTTCTGCCAGTAATGGTGTTTAATTCACTTATATGCGCCAATTCATCTCTGTCAGGAGCCTATTAATTTCTTCACTATTTTACCCTGTCCCTAGCTCCTATATAATGAGACACAATGATTCCCATTTGTGTTACCAAAAATCTTAGCATCTCTTATAAATTACTTCTGGTCCCACTGCTTTTAGTGACCAGAAGACCCTGTGTTTCTTTTTTCATATTTAAATCCATTTTTTTCAAGCCCTTTTCTTAAAAAAAGAGTGATTATACTGGAATTCTATGGCACTAAATAGTGAAATCATCTACAAGGTATAAAATTCAGATGAACTCTTTAGCACGTATCCCTCTCCCAAGGAAAACTCCCATTTATCGCACCAAAGATGTGCTCTTCCCACATGCACATCCCATTTGAAGGGAGACAGTGTTAATGAGAATCAGCTTTGGGCTCTCTAATCATCCCAGTCATCAGTGAGCAAGTGTCAAACTACACAGGGCATTGCTATAAAAGTAAATTCCCTGTAGCAAATAAAGGTCAGAGATATAAAATTAATCTTGTGGAATTTGTTGTTGGCATTTTTGCATGGTGTGATCTTAAGTAAACAGAACAATAACAACTAAGTGACTAACGAGGAAGAGTTAAGGCAGGTTCAGTATATCATTGTATTAGTGTACGAAACCCACCATGTTTCTGCTTGCCCATTCATTTTTTAGGATTGGAGCAAAACATCAGGAGCTAAGGGAAAAGCAGGCAAGAGGGCTTCTTGATTATGCTCCTGGGGCAGTTGGATCACTGCATGATATGGATGATGACGAAACGGATCCCAATTACGCAAGAGTGAACCACTTCCGGGAACCATGCTCACCGGCAAATGTCTACAGGACTCCATCTCCACCGCGGACTGTTCCACTCGTTTACCCTCGGGATGGCCGTCCACCGTCTCTTGAGAGAGATCACTTAGAGGGCCTCTATGCCAAGGTCAACAAACCCTACCATCCACCGGTGCCCGTTGACAGGTAATGTAACTTATTGAAAGATGAATGTAGTTTTAATTCAGTAAGTTTCTAATCATCTCTACTGCTGAAGCAGATAAAAATATATCCTTCAACCTATTAAAGCTGAAGTGAAATAGTACCCTTGACAAGTGCCATGCTTTGACCTCTCCAGAAGGTATCAACCATTAAAAATAAAACAATACCCTGTTATAAGGTATTGAATGAATGAATAGCAGTCGTTGAGCTCATAGTGCAACAGGGAATGATTTTTGAAGGAATATTGTGACAGAAAACTTTAAAAGAACATTGTACTTTCTCCTAAGAAATCTACTGTGAAAGACTAATCCAAGAAGATGGCTGGACTCTTTCTTAAAGTTGAGGAATCAGAGATGAGAATAAAAACTTTTAAGTGGGTATATTGGAGGTCGAATTATAGATAGATGCGAAAGATTTTGAATAAGATTAGGGGGCCTCCCTCATGGCCAAGGGATTAAGTCTCAGTACTATCACCTCTACAGCTTAAATTCAATCCCTGGCCAGGGAGTTGACCCACTTACTATATAGCGGACATCTCCTATCTTGCCATTCCCCTTTGCAGTGTATTTCTGTATATCTACCTGCTGTGCTCCCCACTCTGTCTCTGGTAAATCATCTCACCCCCTGCACATCTGGCCTACACCCCAGTTCTTCTATGCAAAAATAAAATAATCTTTAAAAAATAAGTAAAATAAGACTAGGATTTTATACTCAAGAAAATTTTCCACTCATTTTATACTCATGAGAATCTGACCTGTACAGACACTCATGGAAGATAAGAGGTAGAAAAGGCGATAATCTTGGCAGTAGGGGTTTGATGAAGTAGCAAAAGATAAGAGATGGCAAGGCCAAGGATCTTTAGGCTTAACAGCTCAGGAAAGAGGTAACCAGAACCATCTATGAGTACAACTGAAGTAGGTGGGGAACAAGATGAGTCCAGCCCCACCTCCTGCCACAAGTAAAATGCCTCATCTCTTGATAAGCTGATATAAGAGAGTTTTAGTTAATATACATTGTTAGGTGACCCTTGGAATTACAAGTGCAAAGAATGAGTTGACTGACCTTCATTTAATCTGATTGTAGCTTGAAGGGGAAAGAGAAAAGGTGAGTGGGGAAGGGTGTCAGGTACAAAGAGCTCTCATTCTAGGTGAGAAAAGGACTTGTTTTCCAGATCTCTTTTGGTCCTGACAACCACCTAGTCCCTATTAGTAACCAGTTTTTGTGTGATAGCATGATATATTGCATATGTTTACCGTTTACATTTCCCCAGCTGGGTGATATTATGCACTTTCAATTAGGTTGGGGAGAGAAAGGGAAATCATGGCATTTTTATGCAGACTGTAAAGTGTAGCTTCACAAGACTGATTACCTTTCAGAGCCTTTCCAATAACCAAGTGGAAAGGAAGGAGCAATTTTTAATCCTTACTGTCAAGCTTCCAGGTTGATAGTATTAAAGAAAGATGGCCAAGTTTTTCTTTGGGATAAAATGAAAGTATAAATTCCTGTGACTGTGTGAGACAGCCATATTAACTAAACTGTTAATTCAAAGGACTGATTAAGAATTGACCTTTTCCTCTCCAGTCTTCATATAAGGTTTACTTTTTATCATATAAATGATAATCCCAGGCATGAGTCTCTTCTGGCCTAAAACATAGCCAATCTTACTTTTCCTAAATCAGGTAGGTCTTCATGGCAATTCACTTTGCATGTTCCCAACACTAGAATCCCAGTGCAGAGGACTACTTCTGAGGAGCCCTGAAGCCAATGTCTCTCCACACTAATTCCATGAAAACAAGTATGAAGCATTCTATTAAACATTTACTAGTCAGAAACAATTAGAGATTTGTGCATGAACCTGTTAGCAGGCAGAATGAAGACCTGAGACCCCCAAAATGCATACTCTAATGGATTCTGCCATCTCCCACATAAGGGCAAAGCATACTCTTAGACCTTCAATGGAAAAGAACTGTAATAGAATTAGTATGCACAGAGAGAAGAGAAAGGATACAGTTTTCCTGTTAAACACCCAATGGTGCCCACCCCCTTGTGACTAAATGTCTATCCAAACAGTTTGCCCAAAGCAGGGCCATTGAGGTCCAAAAGCTTGCCACAGGGCCCTCCTTGGTGGTGCAGTGGGTTAAGCAACACACTTTGAAGCAAACTGCAGCCACTGCAGCATGAGTTCAATCCTTGCTTCTGGCCAGGGAGGGGACCCACATGGCTCAGCAGACCTCTCCTGCCTCACCTGCTGCTCCCCTCAGCAGTGTATTTCAGTAGCTCTGCCTATTCTGTTCCCCACTCTGTCTGGTTGTCTGGTGGATTCTCTCACCACCCCCACCTCTGGCCTGTACCCCAGTGCTTGTATGCATAAAGAAATAAATCTTTAAAAAAAAAAAAAGCTTGCACAAGTCTAAGGCACCTTCTGGCAGGACCTAAAGGAAAGAGACAGAAGGGTCAGACATGCCTGGAAGAAAAGGAGTAAAATCAAAGTACAAGTCAAAATAAAGGCTGCTACTGTCAGTCTCCCCATGGGTCTCTCACTCATGTCTCTTTCAAGTGTCTCCTTTCATGTCCACTAAGTACCTGTGCAAGTCTATGTCGGAGAAGCATAGTTTATTCTTCCCATGTCTCCCTGTTCCAAATGCCTGGTCCAGGTCGCCTCTCCCAAGTTCTCTTAAGCTTCCCCTCACTACTCAGCTCCACATGGAAGCTTCCCTTTTTTAGATACACTGTTACAAAGGCACACTGAACAGGTTTTCTTACTACAGTCTTTTTATCCCAAATATGGGTAACATCAGCTGTAATTCTCTAAGAGAAGCATCCAACTATCAACACGTATCAATCCCCCGAATTTTTGTTACCTCACACATTTTTTTCTCATATCTTTTGGTTCTCTTTAAAGTGCTTAGAAACTATTGTGTGCTAGTTTTTGCCCAGGTAGCTTTGAGTAGGAAATGTCTTAAAATAATCTTAACTGTATCTGTTATAATATTAGGCAGAAAATATGTTAGTTACTGCCCAACCCAGATATGTGTGTAAGCAATAGTTTTTCCTTTCACTCTAATGCTTTTGTTTTGATAATTTTCTAAAATTCTTTCCGGAGAAGTAGAGTAATTCATAGTTATCATATTTTTGTATAACAGATCAAAATGTCAGTGTTCATTCAAAAATCTTTATTATGCTCTTTAATTATACTTAAAGATTGTTCTGCTCCCTGTTCTTTGTCTTAAGTGTTAAATTATTAGTATCTTAAACAAAGCAGGTATTGGGTAACCATTCAATAATGTTGGCTATCATCATCATCAAAGTTATTGGTATTACTGTCCTTTATCAATGAAATTAGAACTTTTTTAGGACCAAGGGAATCTAAGAAGAGAGTTGCTGTGGATATTTCTGTAAGCAGGAACCATGATTTCTAATCATAACACATTTACAACTGGAGACAAGGCATTTATTTAGCATCTGTTCAATCTTTCACTCATTCAGTAAGTATCTGTGTCATACCTACTGTGTTCCATGTATAATTTCCAGGGACGATGCAAAGATGACTAAGACATGGTCTCATTTCACAGAGCATCAGTCACATTCTAGTTAGGGGAGAAGAACATGGAAATAGATACTTGAGGGCCTCCCTGGTGGCACAGCAGGTTAAGCGCCACATTGTGCAGCATCTGCTGCAGTGTGAGTTCGATCCCCGGCCAGGGAGGGACCCACATGGTGCAGCAGACCTCTCTTGCCTTGCTCACTGCTCCCCTCAGCAGTGTATTTCGGTTGATCTGCCTTTTCTGCTCTCCACTCTGTGTCTGGTGAATCCTCTCGCCCCCCTGCACTTCTGGCCTGTACCCCAGCTCTTGTATGCACAAATAACTAAATCTTAAAAAATAAATAAATAAAGTTCTCTTTAAAAAAAAAAAAGGAATAGGGCTTCCCTGGTGGCGCAGTGGGTTAAGCAACGCACTATGAAGCAAACCGCAGCCACTGCAGCATGAGTTTGATCCCTGCTGCCGACCAGGGAGGGGACCCACCATGGCATAGCAGACCTCTCCTGCCTTGCCCACTGCTCCCCTCAGCAGTGTACTTCAGTTGATCTGCCTGTTCTGCTCCCCGCTCTCTGTGGTGACTCCTCTCACCCCTCCCCACACCTCTGGCCTGTACCCCAGTGCTTGTATGCATAAATAAATAAATCTTTAAAAAAAAAAAGAAATAGATACTTGCAATATAATGTAAACAGAAGAAAAGAGAGTTTTCCTTTTCTAATTCTGTCTATACAGGTCAGGAAAGATCTTCAAAGGAAGGTGATATTTGAAATGAGTCTGGAAGTGTTGATAAGAGTTGACCAGAGTCAGTAGAAAATGGTTTTCTTACAGAACAATTAGCATGTTTAAGAGAGGAGTCACCTGAAAGAGGATGGCATATCAGGGAAGCGCAGAAGCCCTCAGAGCATGGGGTGTGGATGGGAAAGATTTGACAAGAAATGACCTGGAGGATGGGTTAGAGCCACATTGTAAATAAATAGGCTCCTTCTAATGCTCACACTTATTGATTGATACTGTCTGGAAATCTGTGTTAAGAAGGATTCTGAAGTTATGCATGAACAATGGTATCTTCCCTGAGCTGCAGGGAATTGGTAGTGTGTCTATGGAGGGTGTTCAGGTATTTGCTAATCCTGAGGACAGATGGAGTCATCAATCAATAAATGACCTAAGCGTATTACCCTCTCCTCATCTGCAATGAAGGATTACAAAAGTGTCCTCACCTTGTTGTGGTGATTAAATATTATCTATTATTTTGCATTGTTTTGGTGTCTCAATATAACACATACCTTACTTGTACATGTATCTCTGTATTGGGAAGCAGGACATTGGCACAACCCACCGTGGCTTCCTAATGGGGTAACTTCTGCCTCTTAACTCCCTGCTTCTCAAGGGTTGGCCCTAAACCATCAGTACTTCTGAGAAAAACTTAGCTTACAAGGGATTCATCTGTTAACTATGATGGTCTAAAGACCACTCCATACCACCATGACTGAAAGATAGGACTAGATTCTCAAGAGTGTTGGTTATCTGGAATTTGAACATAGCATTGATGAAGTTCTAATCCCAAAAACCTAACAACTATTTAGGGTTTGTAATGTGTTAGTCTCCCACTGTAACACCAGCATTTAAAGACTCCCAACATTATATGAACAGTAAAGCTTTAGGTTTTGATGAAGATAGAAAAGTCCCAAAGAGGATTCATATGGCTCTTAGCTGTGTTTTTCTGTCTCCCCCTTCTTTGCCTTCAGGGCTATGCTGCTGTGGGTGGGGCTTCTACTGGGTGTAGTTCTACCCACCATAATGGTCCTGGGGACTTGGAGGCAGGATTGCTGGTGCTGGATGCAGCCTTGGGACAAGAAAGTGCACGTGGTACTTGATATAGCAATCGCTTGCATTCCATCACGTGACCATTTGACATTCTTTACTGAAGCTTACGGAAATTCTTTCATCACATGCCCTATTTGTAAAAATAGTTTGGAGTGCTACTTCCCCAAATTATGTGTATTTGTTTCTCAGTGATCTATACTGACTTACCTTACCTTATAATGTATATTGTATGTGTTATGAAACATACCAAACATAGAAATAATCTACACAAGTGAGATTTATTTTAAAAAACTTTAAGTACAATTATTTTTAAATGTAGGGTGTTTTCTTTATCCAAGTTAGATATGTGCTTGCTAATTATATATTTAGCCCATTGTTGTAGCTATTAAAAAATTTTAAAGTTTTTTTTGTCCTTCAATATATTAGTTATTCTTAGTTTTATACCATCTTCATATTTAATCCTTGTGGATGCATTCATGTCACTGATAAGATCGTTGATCAATGTCAAGTACAATTACTGCAACTCATCACTTAAGACCTCCATTAATCAACACTTTTGGGATTTTCAGTTAGCTCTTAATCCAGTCTGCTGTTATCCCGTATGCATGAACATTGTGAAAGATTGTCAAATTGTCTTATTAATCTTAAGGCATGTGTTTGTAAGAATCCCCTAATTTACCAGTCTAGTAAAGAAAGGGTATTACTTGCTCCTGATGAATCTTAGAGCTATTTTCTCTTCCAGGTATTTACAAATAGCATGTCTGCTTAGACTTAATTATGAAAAATAAGGCTTTCTGTGGTTCATTGTAATACTGAACATTTAGTATCTGCTTAATAAATGCATACTTATTGACTGATATACCATGTCTGTGGGGAAAAAAAGTGACAAGCATCACAAAAATCCTCAGTATTCCAGTTAAGTGGCTTCAGTTTCCCAGAAGATTTTCAACAATGTTTGCAAAAAACTTTTATTAAGTATTTGTTATATTCTGTAGATCATACAAAGAAGTTTAGAAACTAGCTCTACCCTCAGACATTCAGACTCATGCTAAAACTGTCTCATAAATAAGTGAGTAAAGTATAATGTATTGCATTAGAATAGAGATATAGTGAATATATTGTAAAAAGTGTGAAACTGCATGTGCATTCGATCTGTAAGAGACCTGAGATTTTGGAGAGGTCTTCTTAAGACCTTGGCTCAAATATTTCAATTTTTCAAATCCTTAGTTTCTTTGTGGTAAAATAGGAATAAAAGTATACAGTTTTCCTAGAAGTTTTTTGCATTAAATGAAATTATTTTAGTGCCTCATTTAATAAAGGTTAACAGTAACTACTTAGGAAGTTTATTAGACTATATATTATTTGACTACATTATAACTTATTTGACTATACATTAAGAAGGTTGTTGAATTAAATGTAACTAGAAAGGTTATTGATTATGTCTAGCTGCTGGCCCTAATGTGATGGGTTTGGAAACCTGATAGATTCCATCTGTTCCATGGTCACATGGTTAATGGTTAATTCCAGTCCAAACTTCTGCTGTTGTATTTCAATCATCAGAAACAGGAAAGTAGAAACAAAAAACATAGTGGGCGATAAAAGGCAAGAAATCTAGAAACAGCATAGATTAGTCATAACATATGCATAAGTGAAAAGAGTAATCACACATTTAGCTACTTTGTCAAGTGCTTGTTAAAAAAACAGCATTCATTAGATGTCCCCAAGTCTGTCATCAGAATGAATGCTGTCTTCCTGCCATGTCACTTCTAGGTCATCTGGTCCTGAGTTGGACACAACAGTTGTCCAATTTGGATTAGTCCAATTTCTATGGGCCCCAGAAGAGTTGTCAATAACAATAGCTTATCACATCAGATCCTGTCTGGCTGCATCAACAGAAAACCCAACTGATAACATTGTCTCACCCTTTCAGTACATAGGTGCACCTGGCCACATTGAGGTGTCTCTTTGCATTTTTCTCCTTTGCTTACCTTGTGATTAGGTCTCTTCCTCACGTTGTGTCATGATTCTAAGACGGCTGTTGCCACTCTAGTTTTCATGTCCACTTTCCAAGGAGAAAGAAGAAGAAAGGGGTAAATGACCAATAGAATATGCCAGTCCAATTCTTCCCTCTAAGAAGACTTCCCAGAAGACCCTAACTACTTCTCTTTGGAAAAAAAAAAAAAAAACAAACCTATATTTAAAAGTCTCCTCTAGTTATGAAAGGTACTGAGTAATAGTACCTTTCCAGTAAACAAAGACAAGAAGAAAAGAAGTTTCGAGTGACTTTTAAGGAGTCAGTTATGCAATGCACCACAAATTACCTCTAGATGATCTCTTCATTTTTTCCATTTCCTTTTAATAATGCAAATGTTATAGATTAATACTACATAGCACTCTGTCTTCTTTATTCTTATTAACTCCCTGTGAGAGCTATCCTTATTATATAGACCCTCTTTTATAGCTGAGACAGAAATATTTCAGTCTAAATAACTTCTGGTGTCATTTTAGTAAAGCAAGTATGAAGACACATATTTTTAGTTTTTGTGACCACTGAAAAAGTATGTTTGGAGAAATCCTAAGATAAGGGTGATGAAGGGTAGAAAAAGTGTTAGCAGGAGCTTCATAGGCAGGTGTGAGCTATCAGGTGTGAACATATCTTATGCTATGGGGTAATGCAGGATAACTGAGGTCTCTTCACTGAATAGTTTCATGATTTGAGAGGTTCAGCATCTCTTTAAACCATCGTTTTGTCATGTGTGGCTCATGCTTCTGTTGGTGTCTATCCCAATCATGTCTGTTAATTTTACCATGGTTTTAAAGACTTCTCTCTTGTTGTTCTCACTTGTGACTTACAGCTTTGTGAGGCTGTGTGCAGGGACTTGCACAGGGAATACAGTAGATTAGTTGGAATTTTTTGGGTTTTGTTTTTGTTTTTTTTAGTTTCTATAAAAAAGTGATCTCATTTCAATTTGGGAATCCCGATAAATGCCATTTCCATAGAGAGTTTAAATTCATCAGCTGAAAAAAGCAATCAAAAAATTTTAGAACATATTATCATCAATTTTTAAATGACTTTTAAACAATAATGAGAAATCTCTTTATGAAAGAATCTCTATGGCCAGATAAGTGCTAATAGTAACCAATATGCCATTAACTTTACTTTCTTCCATTCCCTCTCTTTAAAACTTGATGTTCTCATTAATTTTTTCTATCTTCTGAGAGCCTACTCTTGGGACATTGCTAGACTTATGTCTGCCTACAGTGTCAGCTTCCTGGGGTGACAAATGTAGATAACTTTCTCCTTCATTATACATGAGCTAAGCAAGGAGGGTTGTTACACGGTGAGCATCCATCTTCAAGACCTCCACCCCCTGCCATCCTCAACCTCTAGGTAGATTTGAAGAATGTCCAAGAGTCACTCTGATGTCTTAAAGCTGTCATTTAAGCATCGACTTGACTGTTTTTCAAAAAATCACAAGTTCCTTAGGACAAATTTTCTAACTTACCCTGTTTAACAAGAAGAGGTGAGAGTGTGGTGTACAGAATTTTTCTTAGACATATAAATAACAGAGACAAAAGCAGATTGTAGAGTCTTCTGCCCTCCAAAGGGATGCAGCCAATGTTTTGGATTAGTATGGTGATATGCTCTCAAAAGTGTAAGCCAAAGATGCCATAGGAGCACTAGAGGGGCGCTGAATACACATCTAGGTAGTTGAAGAAGACTCCTTGAAGGCACCTATATTATGACTTAAGGAACAAGTAGAAATTAATCAAGCAGCAGAAGAGCATGTGCCTGAGACTTAAATAGAAAACATGGGTTCTTCAGGGAGCTACATATATCAGAAGAGCTGGAGTATGGTGTGTAAAAATTAGAAACAACTGGAAGCAAGAGATGGAGGTCAACACAGATCATCTTGCTAAAGGTCATATAACCTAAAGTACAGCATTTATACTTTAGCTCAAGAGCAACAGGAAATCCTTGGGATGACATGTTCAGATTTGTGCTTTAAAAGATGACAGGCATCCTGCAGGGCAGATATCTATTTTACAAATGAGAAACTTGAGGCGCATAGAAATTAAGAAATTTACCTGTGGTGAAGCAGGCAATAAGTTGGCAGAGCCAGGATTCCAACCCAGGTGTGACTCCAAAATCCATGCATGAGCTTCCAGCAATGCTAGCGTTTTTCATCCTTCAGGTTGTAACCTATAAGTGCATGTTGAAATCAACTTAGCAGGGTCAACCAGTTTTGTTTTTTTTTTTAAGAAAATAAGATTGGAAAAAATGGAAAAGATTATTGCATTGATTGTGACAAGCATAAGAATTATTTCATAATCTTTTTAAGTTTTATATGGATGTAAAACATACATGCTCATAGGTATAGGGTTATGAACATATGTGTACTGGAAATTCATACAAAACACATTTCTTACTATGGATTGCACTAAAAAATATTGGAAAAAAAATCAAACACTTGCAAGGTATATGCATATTGCTACTCACTTTCCAGGCATCCTTACCTCCTTTTATTTATTCATTCATTTATTCACTCATTTATTCATTCCATTTAAAAATATTGGATGCCTGTTATGCGCAAAGCACCCTACTAAAGGCTATGGAGGTATAATGACTTATCAGAAGCCATGGGCTTTGACCTACTTCATAGTAGTGCTAGAGTGTGTTAATCTACCACACACTCCAGGCCTCTTGTGACCTGTGGTTTGCATTAATCTATTAGGGCAAGCCACATACCTTTTCATTATACAATCTTTGCTGATGCTAAAGACAGATTCTAAAGTATCCTCTTTGTAATTTCTGTATTTAATGCAATGTGTAATCAAGAATAGGCCATTGGTAGGTCAATTGCTTTCCTGTATTTATCTTTTCAAACAATAAATAATCAGTGGAATGAGAAAGGGCAGTAAAAGATAGTTTTAATGTTAGTACTCATAAATATCCAACATCTTAAAGAGATGTTTTAGTATTTATATGCTGCAGAATATCCTCCCCTCTTGAGAGTTGATTGAGGATGATATGAACTCACCCAGAAATATAATTCAAGAGTCATTGTTCTGTAAAGACTTTCATTCTTTCCTGAACAAGCACTCTGAATTCCTTCAAACTTGGCCATTACCCGTCTTTTCATTTTCCAAATTGCCAAGACCTCTAAGCACAAGAGTCAGAATGCAAACACAGTGGATTTTCTGTGCCAAGGTCAGCGGGTGGCCTGGGGCTGAGCCATACCCATCCTTAGAGTAAAGCCTAACTTCATCTAATGCCACTCTCCCTACTGATTTCTTACAGTCTCCTTGGATTAGTTTCCTCATCAATAAAATGAATATAATCACATTACCTAGATAAGACTGTTGTTACAAGAATCTAACAAAAACTTAAAAGTTAAAAAAAATCTGGAAGTTAACAGGCATGATTTAAATTCATATTATATAAAGTGCTATCTGGACATTTACACTATTTTGTTATTAAGATTACTATCATCCTTCAGTGAATTGAAGCTAGGCAAAGAATTATAAAATGTTCCTACTTCTCCATTTAGTAGATATTTTTCAATTTGCATGGACAGTACTTATCAACATGACTTCAAATATTTCTGTTTACTTTTTTCATAACCATGTGTTTATAGTTATTATATAAAGTCATAGTTAAATTTTTAAAACTATTTTAAAGTTTTTAGAAAATCATCAGAAGATGCAAATATGGTACAGAGAAGTTCCTTGTGCCCTTCACCCAGTTTTCTCAAGCAGTTACATTTTGCGTAATGATAGTACAGGGTGAAAATTGGGAATTTAATGTTGGTGCATATATGTGTTTAGTTTAATGCCATTGTATCATATATGTAACCACTTCTGCAGTTCAGCTCTTTCATCAGCACAGAGATATCCCTCATGCTACTCTATTAAAGTCATACACCCATCTTTCCACCATCTCTAACCCGTGGCAATCTCTGATCATTTTTTTGTCTGTATAAACCTGCCATTTCTAGAATGCTACACAAATTGAATCACATAACTCAAGGAGTTGGTAACTTTTTTTGTTTTTCACACACCATAAATCGCTAGAGATCCATTGAAGTTGTTGTGGGTATCAACAATTCATCCTTGTTGACCACTGAATAATAGTCCATGGATTGGATATACAACAATTAGCTTAATTATTCACCTATCAGGGGATATATTAGTTGTTTCCAGTTTGGGACTATTACCAATAGAGCTGCTATAAACAATCATCAGAAGTTTTCATATGAATGTAAATTTTATTTCTTCCTTTCTCATCTATATAGCTCTATTTTCTTTTCTAATATGATGGCTAGAACTTCCAGTACTTTGTTGAATAGATGTAATGAGGGTAAAAATTCTTTGCTTGTCCCCTATTCTTGGAGGAAACCATTTGGCCTTTCACATGATGTATAATGTTAGCTATAGGTTTTATTTTTTATAGATGTCTTCATAAATTTTAGGAAGTTACCTTAATTTCTACTTTTCTGAGCAGCTTTTCTTAATCATAACTGGGTAGAGTTTTATGAAGTTTTTTTCTGCTTCAATTAATATGATCATCTGACTTCTCCCCTCCAGCCCATTATTGTATTGGGTTACAGTTCTTGGTTTTCAGCATTGAACAAACTTGCATCTTTGGAATAAAAACCACTGGGTCATGGTGTATAATTCTTTTTATGTATTCCTTAATTTTATTTGCTAATAATTTTTGCAACTATATTCATGAGGTCTATTGGTCTGCAGTTTTTACTCTGTACACTTTCGTGTGTATGTTCACTTTAGTCTTGATATTGGGGTAATATTAGCCTCACTGACTGACTATTCAGTAAATGATATCTCATCTTTTCCTGTAAAGAGTGTAGTAATTCTTTAAATAATTGGTAAAATTCTCTAGTGAAATGATCTAGACCAGAGAATTCTTTTGTGAAAGGTTTTTAATTATGAATTCAATGTCAGTAATAATAAGACTACTAAAATTATGTCATATTGTGTGAGTTGTGATAGTTTTTACTTCCCTACTTGATCTATTTCATCTACATTGTCAAATTTATGTATTTGGATTTGTTTATAGTATTCTTTTATTAGTCAGTTGGTAGACTATTGCCTTGTTTTATTGAATTGCACAGTTTGTAGTAATATTATATTTCACTGATGCTATTTGTAATTTGTTTTCTTTCTTTTTATTTCTTTGTCTGTATGGTAGAGGTTTGTTAATTTTATTGATTTTTCAATATAGTCAGCTTCTTTGCTTTATTAATTTTCTTTATTGTTTTTCTGTTTCTAATTTAATTGACATCTGGTCTTTATTATTTTCTTCCTTCTGCTTGCTTTGTTTCTTTTCTCTCCTATTTTTAGTTTCTTGTAGTAGGAGTTTATATTATTTATTTTAGATTTTCTTTTTTTCTACAGTAAGTAGTTACTACAATAAATTTCCCTGATCCACACTGTTATAGCTGTATCCCATAAATTTTGATACGTTCTATTTTCATTTCATGCAGTTCAAAGCAATTTTTTATTTCCCTGGAGACTTCTTTTTTGACTCATGGATTTAGAAATGCGTTGGTCAGTTTCCAACTGTTGGAATATTTTCCTATTATCATTCTGTTGTTGATTTCTAATATAATTCCATCATGGTCAAATAAATGTTCTATAGATTTCTTTACCCTCTGTTATAAAGTTAAAAATACACTTTTGTGATTGTGGATCCACCTATTTCTCCTGTTAGTTTTGTCATTTTTGCCTTAAATATTTTGAAGCTTGGTATTGGCGCACACAGATTTATAACATTGTCATATTTTACTGGATGGCTGACCCTTTAATCATTGTGACTCATCTTACTTTGTTTCTAATAATGACTACTACTTTAATGTCTTCTTTGTCTGATTTAGATAGTTTTGCTATTTCTGTTTTGCTTAATTTTTGCATGGTGTATCTTTCTCATCTTTTCACTTTTGATATTTCTGGATCCTTCTATCTTTTATAAGAAGGATTAGTTTGGTTTTGTTTCTTGTTCATATCCAATCAGACAGTATCTGTATTTTAATTATATGATTTAGACTATTTACATTTAATGATACAAGTATAATTTGATTTGTTTTTTCTACTTGTTCTGTCTATTTTTCTCTACCTTTTGTAAATATATTGTCAAATATTTTGTATGATTCAATTTTTCACCTCTGTGGGGTTTTCTTTTTAAATTTTTAGTATCTTTAGTACTAAGACATGACAACATGCATTCTTGACTTACTGTAGTCCAGATAAACTAGTACTTTTACCATTTCTTGAATTTGAGTGCAACATGAAAAGGTTACATTTATTCCCTCCTTTTTAGACTATGTTCTCATATTTTAAATCTAAAATGGTTTGAGCTTTATAATATGTTGTAATTTTCATTTTATATGGTAACTTCACTTATTTTAATGATTACTGTTTCTTGCTATTTCTTTCTGAATAGTTCTGCTTCCCTTTAGAACCTCCCGAGGTATTTCTTCTAATATGAAAACTCCTCTCCATTTTCATTTGTTTGTAAAATATTTATATCCCATCTTCATTTTTAAGGATATTTTCTCTGGATATGTTATTGTTGGGTTTTTTTTCTCTAACACTTTGAAGATATCACTCCATTTTTTCTGGCTTTCAGTGTGTTCTTTCACCAGGCTCTTTATCAGACACCTGTTATACTTTTTTATGACAATGTATCTTTTTTTTTAATGGTGTAAAATTTTCCCTCTTTGTATTTCAGTATTTTTACTGTGGTGTATATATATGTGTATTTAAATCTGTGTTATAATGTCCTTTGTGAATTTTGGAAAACTCTCAGTTGGTGTCTCTTCAAATATTTCTGTCTCTCTCTTTTCTGTCTGAGATTCCAATGACACAAAAATATTAGACCTTTTTGTATATGTGCATGTCTCATGCTTCCTGTTTTGTAATTTTTTTATTTTCTCCCCTATGTTTCAGTTTGATTATTTTTGAATGTTCTGTCTTATAGTTTATTCATTTTTTTCTTCTACTGTGCCTAATCATCTAATTAAACCCTTTTGTTGAGCTCTTAATTTTAATTATTGTAATTTTCAGTTTTAGAGTATACATTTGCTTGTTTTACCCAGATCCTGTTTCCCTGATTAATCTTATCATCTTACCATCTCATTTTACCATCTTTTTTCTTGACTGTAGGAATTAAGATTATTTTACGAAGCATATATAAAAATGTAATCATCCATGTTAGCTGTGTATTTTTTAAGATTTTTATGTTGTTTGATTTTTCACATGATTTAGGTCACTTGATTCTATCTACTGCTATATATTGATTGAACATGAGACCCCTTGCTTGAAAAATTGTAGAAATAGTTTCAAGTTGCTGTTATCTATCTCCAGTAAAGATTTATTTATTTATACATATAAGAACTGGTGTACAGACAAGAGGTGCAGGGGGTGAAAGGACTCACCTGAGACAGAGCGGGGAGTAGAGCAGACAGATTTACTGAAACATGCTGTTGAAGGGAGCAGTGGGTGAGACAGGAGAGGTCTGCTGTGCCATGTGGGTCACCTGGCCGGGGATTGAACTCGTGCTGCAGATAGCTTCATATTGCTGTGAGTTAACCCCTTACACCACCAGGGAGGACCAACAAGAATGTATTTTTGAATTTCTGACCTGCTTTCAAAGTAGGGGTATATAACCTTAGTCTAAACTAGACTGAAACGACTAAAAGTTGGGTTCAGTTGTTACGATTGGTAGTCTATTTGTAGTTTACCCTTCCTCCTGGGGAAATAGCCTTTCTGTAATCCAAACTGAGTCTGAATTGTTTACTAGCCCATTTTTCTTAGAAGATCATGAACTCTGATATCTATTTTACTAACCATATGGGAATATCAAAATTTCTGCTCCTCTCCAAGTCTCTTAGTCAATGAACTCTGCTCAGTTTTTACACTTGATCTGTGCCACTTAAGAATTACCCAATGACTTGCAAAGGAATATTCTTACCTACATTTCAGAATCAGTCTTAGCTTCTCAACTTCTAGCTGCTTTGGAAGTTTTTCAAGGTCTTCAGGCAATTTTTTTTTCCAGTTTGGTCAGCTGTTCTGGTTATCCACATGAAAGTGAGAATACAAGAACCTATTCCATCATTATTCAGCTTTCTCATTCTTTTATAATATTACATTAATAATGTCAACTTATTAATAAACTTTGTTGTTAGAGGATTTTAAAATTATATATACATGCGCGTATGCATATATATGAAAGTCACATGTATAGTGTCTCATGTATATACTCATAAATGATTATAGATTTAGATGTAAATGTATACCAGTTTTGGAAACATTGTGTAAGTGATTGTTCATTAGCATTCAGTGTTCTATGTTGGTCTTTCTTGTTGAGGCTCCAAAGAATAGAAAACACCCTCATGTTTTTCTTGAATGTAGTCTCTTGATCTTTACATCATTAACATTTCTAAGACTCTCCCATCCATGCCCTCACTTAGAAAACATATAGACCATCCTCATCAACCCAGTGAGCACATTTAGCAAGAGAGAGAATGGGTTTATTTCATTCTTTTATGGGTTTATTTCATTCTTTTAAAATTTATGTTCTTCCATAGAGAACAACTAATCTGATGGTGCTTAACTTCAATCCTCTGTCTCTCATTGTCTGTTTTCCTGTTTTCTAACACAGTTTTCCACTCACTGCAGCTTTATTCCAACCCTTTTCCTTCTGGCAGTGAGGCCAGTGTTGGTGAAAACTGGAAAGTATTTTATAAATTGGTTTATCTGGGCACTTAAGTGAGTGAAAATTAAGAAGTGCCAAGAAGAGAAGCAGAACTAGATCTAAGTGTTTCAGAAATTAAGGAAATTGCTGTGCCAAAGACTTATATGTGCTTAATTCCAATTTAGAGTCTGAAAAACAACTTTTTATGAGTGTATGTGACTTCCAAGTCTCAAAACTAATTCGCTGGAAAACATGAAAAATATAAAGCCATAGACTTCAGTAGTAATTTTCAGATCAGTTCAGTCTACATGCAGTTTAGAAGAAGCTCAGTTCATAAACTTCCTCTTGAACAATTTTTCTCTTGTGTCATAATTCCTCCAGTCTTAGCTATATCAGAAAAAGTGTGCCTAAAATCTGTGCATATGTGGATTTTAGAATTTAAAGGCATAACACTTATGGGAATTTTCAAGGCTGAGATAGTGATAGTTATGATGACGATAGCTATTAATAGTATTTATTGAACACTTAATACATGTCCAATATTGAGATTTTTACATGCATCGCATTGCCTCTTAAGCAGCATTTAACTATTATTTCTCTTGAGTTTATCACCTGTTTTCATAGTACAATAGCATGAAATTTTAAATGGGCCATAATCTTAGCTACAATCCTAACTCTACCTACTCTGTGGTCCTTGGCCATAGCACATAGCATCTTTGAGCTTGTCTTTACCTCTTGGGTCAAGATACCTTGCCATCTTAGGATTCTTGAATACTTCAGGAGTGAAGGCATGGTAAAGCTGCCAGTTTTAGCCATTATTTTTTTTCTCGCTTTTCTACTATTCTTGGTTGAAATACCCTTCACTAAACCAGTCAGGTAGAGAATGTAGGGAATAGAAAAAGTTCTATTCCCTAGAAAGAAAGTTCTCAAGATAAAAGAAGAGGGAATTAACAGGAGCTGATGATTATGTATACTAAAGCAGTTTAACTCCTAGACCAGGTATTAGGAAACATGTTTTTTAATATTCATTTGAGTTTTATAACTTTTACTGACCTAATGAATTTTCATTCATTTACTAACACTAAGATTTGGACATAATCCTTACTGTCATGGAACTTTAGATCTGCTAGGGAAACAAATATCAAATATTTGTAATTGACACTTGAATATTACCAAGGAAGAGTAAAAGGTGCTGTAAACATATTTCATACTAAGGAGGATCAAGGAAGAACTCATTGAGAAAGTAACATTGAGGTTGAGACTTGACAAATGAGTAGGTGGAATTTTGATGGTGAAAGGGACATGAAAGGTGTTTCAGACAGAAGAGCAGCATGGAGAAAAGCCGTAATGTAGAAAAGGGATTGAAAAATATATAGAAATGAAAGAAAGTACTCTTGCCAACACCAATCAGAGAACTAAGAATGAGGATTCAGGGTATCTTCCTTCTTTCTGGTGAACTGGAAGATTTGCCCTGGAACAGTTTCGCCATTTCATGAAAGTGTATATAAAAATTTCTCCATTCTATTCATAACCACATCTCAGGGTAACTGTAATTCTCAGTGTATCCAGGAACTTTTGCTTCCTTGTTCCCGGAGATCTAACCTATTTCCACAACCATCACTCACTCTAAGAAATGTGAGAAACCATATTAACCTGATAAATTTAAGCTCCTGAGGTTAAAGGTCAACTTTTAATGGTTTAAGGCAATAGTCCTCAAACTTAAGCCTGCATCAGAATTACCTGAAGAGCTATTACACTCCAGGTCTGAATCTACCACCAAAGTTTCTAATTTACTAAGTCTGGGTAGAGTGCTAAATTTTGCATTTCTATCAAACTGTTGATATTGATGCTGCTGGCCTAGAATCCATACTTGGTGAATAATTCATTTATGGTGTCTTTCTTCTCTCAGCATTTCAACAGTTACCATTACTTCCTTAGCTCAAAGAATGCTCGAAAGGGAAAATACTAAAATCAGAACTAAACTTTATAGGTAATTGCCATATTTACACAATAGGACTCTTAACTTTTTGTGGACAAGACTTAAATATCTGCATTCCCAGTGCTTAGCACATAGTAGTTATCCAATACATGTTTGTTAAATGAATTGAACAGTAAAGGAATCAAAGAATTGATATAGCTCAGTGGGTTTTATATATTATGCTTTGGAAAGCTCTCATGATTCCATTCAGCTTGGAAGGCGTTCTAGGAGAATAAATTATTGTCATTCTCTTGGACTACAGCCTCAGAAATTGCAGAGTCAAGATATGCTGGTATTTTAAATACTTACTTGGATTAAAAATTGAATTGCTAAGAGGATTACAAAATGCCAAGTTTTCTGAGACTCAAATAGTGTATGCGTGTGTTTTGGTCTAAGTTCATTCGTCAATCAGTACATTTCTAATTATGGTCTTAATTTTTTTTTTGACACCTGCACATGTACTTTCAGTCAAAACTGGCTTCCGTAATTTGCACAGGTAATATAACTAAAACAATCTCATATCCACCGACATATCACCTATACCATGTGTCTAATGAATTCAGAAATGCTGTAACTCATGCATATTGTAATTCAGAAACAGCCTGCTATTTTTTTTCATTTTCACTCCCATGGTGTTGTGAAATATTTTTAATGAATACTCTTAGCAATTTTCCACATTCCAGGAGAATGAAGTTTTAGTTGCTGATAAAACATAATTTTCATTTGTGATGATTTTGTCCTTAGAATCTGTGTTTTTTGATATTAAACAAAGGAAAGACTTCTAAAATTATCATAATTCTCCAAAATATAATGTGTACAATTTAGAAGTATGTTACTCCACCAATCAAATCTATTACAGGGTCATGGACTACTCTCTAAAGTTTGGAGCTAGATTTGATGTAAACCATCCATCAGATGTCAGATATGACCCAGGCACTGGCTCAAGGTTAAAGCTATCCATGTAGTCTGATGAAACAGCCTGCACAATTCTGTACCCAGTTTTTAACTTGGACCTTGACCTTAGCTGGCACCTATAAAATTACGAGTTCCTCCTGTATAGGATCTAATAATCAGAGTCCTAGTTAGAGAAAAAGTCATTTCAGTGTCAGCTGACAATTATTTTTTTGCCTTGAAAATCCTTCCTCGGCCCCTTACCTGGTTTGAACTGACTCATCTAACAGGGGTCCAACACCCCAAAAGAGATGTGCTGCTAGATTTGTCATTTCTGAAGCCCTGTGCTAAAGAATGTCTTGGGGAATGCCAATTCTTATCTCTTCAACATAGAACATGACAATCCATCTCAAATATCACTGCAAGAATATAATCAACTAGGGAAACTCAGCTGAATGAGGAACATTCCCACAGGTGTATCACTTTCAGGCCTCCAGGGCCGCCCCTGGCTGGCGCTGCCTCCCAGCCTCTTCAAAAGGCAGTAGGAGGATGCTGGTGTTAATATTTCACTGCGCATTAATTCTTTTTTTTAAAAGAACTGTCATTTAATTTTAAATGCTAATATGCATATGGTTAATTAAGAAACCAAAATTGGCTATAAGCTTGGTGAGCTCTAAGAACAGGGAGAGAGAGATCATTATGCTTCTGCTCATGGTTAGCTATTTGTGAACCAGCTGATAATGTGCAAAATTAAGATTTCGTAAGTGGCATTTTAAATGAATGGTTAATGGCTGAAGATTAATTAAACAGTCAGAGTAGCTGAAGAAAAGCTGTTAAAAATTATGTTTATAGGCCAGTCACTTGCACACTGAAACTGAAATTTTGATAGATTTTGGCTGTTCTCTTTTCCAAGAGAGCATGTAAAGGAAGCAAGCCTTCCTCTAGGAGGAAAACCCACCCTCTGGCACACCAAGCAGTCACTTGAGTAGCCTCAGGGACGCTCCTTTGGAGTAAAACCTGCTAAGTAGGAAAATGGACTAGAAAATGTTTTATTGAAGGGATCTTCACAAAGCCTTCATCCCAGGTAACCAGGGATATTTTATTTCCTTCCTGTGTGCAGTGTAGTTCTGAGTGAGAGTGGACAGAACCCATGGGGGGTTTAAAAAGCTACTCAGTGATTCTGTAAGAGAGACAAAGAATTGCAGTATATTGTTTTCAACTTGTACTGAATACTTTCTGGAGGCTGAAGCTGCTAGGCATTTTGGTAGTGCAATCATGGGTTTCTGTGCTTCTGGCTTTACCAGAGGTATCCTGGGGAAAGGTTTGCATCATGCATAGAAGGTGCTATCAAAATATTTTTAATTCATTTGTGCAAGCTCGGTTCAATAAACATTGAATAGATAATGAATGAGTGACCTAAAAGTTGGGTAGTAGAACAGTAAAGACCCTTTTAAATGTCTCTCCATCTGTCCAACTGAACAGCTGCCCTGCTTCTCTCATGCACCAGTGCAGTCCCAGGACGGCACAGAGCAGGTTCTGGGAGGAGTCCTGGAGCCCTCAGTGGCTTTTTTTAGGGTTTTATTGCTCTTTGTATCATTAGTGACCAGGTACATGGCAGGCAGGAGTGCTGGGGAGCAGGGGGTGGGGAGTGGGGGGGTGGGGGGAAACTGGCAGGCCTCCTAGCCCCCAGCACATCTTCACTTTCTGGGATCTCTAGCCTCTGCTACATCTCTTCCCTCTCTCCCTCTCTCTCTCTCTCTCTCTCTCTCTCTGTATCTCTCTGTCTTTGTCTTTCTCCCCCCCACCTCCCCTAACTAGTTAGTCCACATTGGTCTGCCCTCTCCCTCTCCCTCTCCCTCCTGGCATCCTCTTGACACCACCCTTATACACCATGTGTCTCAGCCCAGGTGTGGACTTGCGCATGCCCACACCCTACCTGAGGTGCCCGCCATCAGGCCTGTGTGCAGGACCGCAGGTGTCCATCATCGACACCAACAGCAGGAGGACAGAAAAGCCTGATGACTTTTCACTGACCCTACAACCAGGTATCGTGTTCCACTCCAGGAACTGTGTAGGCCAGTGGAGAAGTCACAGCATGCGAGGAAATCACAGCCATGCTGAGTGCAGTCAGGGTGGCCAAGAGGGGGCTTAGGAATCTCAGGGTGAAGGTAGAGGAGTTTGTTTTCTTGTTTATTTTGAGGAAATTAACTTCACCAATGGAGAAAAACATTAGCATTAAAATGTATGTTTTCTTTGTGAGTTTGTTCCATTCAATCTCCTGCCTCCAGGCAGAAGATCCAAGTGATACAGGCCGGACAGTTAGTACTCTCATTTAAAAGTTCCCCAGAGAGGGAAGTCCTCCAGGCTCTCTTGGTGTCCTGTTCCAGTGTCTAATCAGCCTTCTAATCAAGAAGTTAATCCTGTTTCCTTTCTCCAGCTTTCTTTGGGCTGCTGGAACCTGTGAAACACCCATGAGACCCCTTGGAAACTTCGAGAAGCTAGTTAGTCCACACTGGTCTGCCCAGAGTGAGCACAACTCAGCCACAGGCCGGTCAGGAGAGGCTCAGAACCACACTGCAGTGGCCGCCCCATCTCTCATAAGAGAATTCCTTCTGGTCCAAAGAGGAGAGCAATTTGACATTATTGCACATTAGAAAGAAGTTGTTTTATCACATTTTCATCTATATATCTTGTTAAATACAATTGAAGTTTGGCCTAATGTCGTGTAACTCAGAAACCGAATTGCAGTATTTTGACAAGAAGTGAAATTAAAGATTCTTACTAAACATTATTGAGAATCTGCTGTAACTAAGCACTGTGCTAATTGCTTTGCATGTATCATTGAATCCTCTTGATTACCTGACCAGGTGCTATTACTATTCCCAAGGTACAAACCTGACAACTTGAGAACCTGAATTGCAAGGGAATAAGGAACTGGTCATGTCATCGGGGTGGGCCAGGCTTTGTATGTAGTTGGTCTGAATCCATAATCCTAGATAGTTAACCAATGTATATCTTTTAAATATATATATAAAAGAACACAGTAGTCAAATAGCACATATACACACACATATATTTTTTTTCTTTCTCTAAAATTCTGTTTCATTATCTGGACCTTCCCCTCCCTCCCTCCTTACCCCCCTCCCCCCCACTGTGCATAAAGTTCAAATCTATAACTTGCCTTGTGGAAAGTAATAGCACTCGGCTGAATAACAGTCCCCAGGTCGGCAGCAGCTCTTACTGCAATTACAGGCAGTTGAGTGGCAAGTACATTCTACTTTAGGAAAGGAGCAGCAGCTTATTTTAGAAAAATTGATAATTCAAAGCTTTTCCATTCTGGCAAAAATTGAATGATGCAAAAGGAAAGAAAACAGGTACTTCTGGACGAAAGCCTGCCCATTGAAGGAACGGTGTGAAACCTGTCTGCAGTTGCCAGAAGCATCTGGGGAGCACTGATGTCCAATAATTGCAGCTAAAAGCTGCATTAATTGACCAGTGATGGGTTGAAAGCACCTCCAACCAGGACCCCTAACATTCTGGTGCTCTTTTCACAGCACAGTGAGAGGCGGGAGGTCACCTTCCATGGGGTCTCCATAGAGCAGTAAGCAGCTGTGACAGAGAAGTGTGTACCCACCGAGGAAAAGCTAAGCTTTTCCAACCACTGCATTCAAACCACCTGGGGATCTTGTTAAAATGCAGATTTTGATTCTAAGAGGGCCAAAGTGAGGCCCGAGGCTCTACATTTCTAAGCAGCTCCCAGAGATGGTCACACTTCTGGTCCATCTGGGGACCACAAGGTGATTAGCAAAGGTTTGGACTTGAGGGAGACGGTGCCCCATTGTCATTGATTTGAAAAACTATTTTAAATAGATAGGTGGCAAATCTTTTTATACCTTCCAAAGTTTCAGCTGTCATTTCTCTTTATCTGTTGGTGCGATAGATGAGAAAGCTCATTTCTGAACAGACCAGAATATTCTTGGTGTTGCTCATTCTGTCCCAGAAGGGAGAGTATGGCTTTCTTTTGTCTTATTTGTATTGTCGGTGCTGTGTTCCTGTCTGAGCTGCGACCTCCACTGCCTGGGAGAAGTCATTTGCACCTTTGCAACATGCTCTGGCTCCACAGTTGAATAAGCATAAATTTGAATTTCTTTCCTCGAGCATTCTTACAAACCTGCTAGAAGAAGGTTTTCAATACAAACAAATAACCCATTTTTCCCATCACACCGACTCAATGAAGAGCCTGGTGGCTGTTTATTGCATCACTGCATTTAAAGCCAACCGTTAAAGTGATTTACTTTACTCTCCTACTTGCAACTGGGTTTTATTTTAACTAAGTACTGTCTTAACTTCTCCAATAAATGATACCATTTTTATTGGTCTGTATCCTAAACAAGCACAAAGATTTCTAGAGTGTCTTTCTGAAATTGTTTTGCATGCCAGTTTTTTTTATTAATTATTTGTTCTTTCCAAGCAACGAAAAGTGGACAACTATAGAACCATTTGTGACTATTCTAATTTAAATTATTTGAAAACAAGAACTTTCCTGTGAAAGTCATGTTGCATATATCAGTGCATCGCTTAGTTAGGGACATGCCACTGAATTACAGTATATGAGAAGATATTTCTGGGAAACAGTCAACACCAAGAACAGAACCACCAGACCCACATGGTTTAATTTACAAGTACCAGTGACAGAAGACCTGTAAGCATCCTGCAGCTTTGTATTTCCTCTCGGCTTTCCCACCCTTTCTTTTCTGTCTCTATTCTGCTTTCCCTTGATGGAGATGTCAGATGAGTCACTTAATGTCTCTGTGAATCTTTCATCACCTGTAAAGACAGGAGGGTGGGACTAAGTGATCTCAGCATTCTTTCCGGCTCCAAAATTATATGGTTCTGCTATTCTTTAATGGAAGCAAAATAGGAGTTCAGGTTGCTCTGCCTTTTTTTCTGGTGCTGTGAGCATGTCAAAGCATCTCCTCCCAGCAGTGGCCTATCCTTTCTTATTCCTCTTCAAAATAGATTTACAATTAATTTTTTTAATAAATCTTTAATGTCATTATCATTTATTTCACAAAGTTCCTTAGTTCTCTCTGAGCTTTGCTTCTCTGATTATCTCATCCCTCTTTGCTACTTTCTTTGTTAACCTCCATGCCCGTGGATCCCTTCTCAACATTCCTCTGCTTTCCCTGCAGGAATGTTTCACTCTGACTCCAGATTTGAGGAATCAGAACACTAGTCTGATTTTCACTAAACCCTCACATTGGAATTCACTTTTCTTTGTCATCCAGGTGGTCCTGATTTGGGATAATGAAAACTTGGTTTATGAGACTTGCACAAAGCTTTGGCAATAGAAAAATACATACATAAATACATATATATGTATGCATATATATAGACATATGTATGAATATATACATACGTCTTAGCTATAATTCTTCCTTATACCAGTTTAATATCAAAATTTATAATTATACTATATAAACTTGTTTTTGCAGAAATAGTCCTTCAAAAACCACTAAAAGGAATCTCTCATTCAATAATAATATCTAAATCTTTAAAGGAGGAGCAGGGGCTATGTAATAAAGGAATATAGGGAAGTCACTATCAGTTTTTCCAAGACAATCTTCATTTAGGCCCTCTGGCTTAGAATCTTCTAAAGAACTACCTATAAACAATAAAGACGCAAAAGCCAAAAATGAAAAGACAAAGACAAATTGGGGACACTTGGTGGGGGGGGGGAGGGTTGAGGGAAGATGGGAGCACGGGGGACTGAGGTGATGATGCACTGGTGATACGGTGATGGGGAATACATGGGGATTACAATTGATATCAAATATATATAAATTAAAGGGAAAAAATAGAATAATAAAAAAAAGAACCACCTATAAATTAGGAAGGTTCAAACAAATGTGGCCCTTGCCCTCTTGATGTTCATACCATCCTTTGTGAGACGAGCAGAAAAAGTAATGTTTGGGTCTCTATTAAATAGTATGACAAAATTATATGGAATTTAGAATTTGGGGAACTATTAAATAGATTTCTTAGCATCCCGACCTTTGATAGACAGGTGGGCATGAAAGCATTCTTTAAAACAAAGTCTGTTATGATTTTTCAAGCCCAGAAATGATGTATGTCATACATCAGAAGGGAGAATTGATCCTTCTAGAATTGATCTTCTAGAATTGATCCTTCTGCGAGCCATGCCCTTGCTCATACTCTTTAATTCAGAGACTAGAAATGTCGTTCTAGTTTTATCTTCGTAGGTGGATCCACGTAGATGTTTGTGATTAAGATTGGAATGACCTGAAAATCTCAGGTAAACTTTCCCAGATACTTCTATGGCTCTGTAAAGACACATGATTTGTCATTTTGCGTTTGTTCAGTTTTATATAGCCAGGGCCAGGTTTTTGAATTAATACATTCACATCACTTTTTCTACATATATGTTTTTCTACAACTAAAGGCATTGGCTTAAAAAGAAAGTCATTATCAGTGAATACCTACTTTTATTTCCTAGGTTTAAGAATAGTAACCTGTGAGAAACTCATTAGAAAATACCTTCATCACCAATTGGACAAACGATATTTACGTTAACCTATCGCATTGTCTATTTATGTTGCAAGTGAAATGAAACTATTTTGGTTGGGACTGTCACTGATAATTTCTGCACATAAAATACATCTAGGGACAGCTTTCAAATGGAGTTGTCACTTTTTGTTTAGGAGGCAGGAGACACTCCATTGTTGTCAAAACCGCTTTACAAAAGCATCACTAACCCAGTGATACCCAGTGGTAGCGACGGCATCCTCACTCAGCTGATGTGGAACAAAAAGAAGCAAAGTTGGTCCCCGGCAGTGTTCAGTGTGGCTGGCGGCTCTTTTGCTTGCCTGGACTTCCCCGAGCCAGCATCATTTCAGAGTCTTGGAATTAGAGTTTTTCCTCCTGTGCTGGCTTTTGAAAGGTATAAATCGATGAATGCATGTTACTCTCAGAAGCTACCACAGGACATGTACACTATATAATTTGAGTTGTCTACTCTGTTCATGAAGTCATGGAAAATTGAGAACCAAATCTCTTCTGGATTTACACACATGTGCACACATGCACACATGTTCCTGTTAGTGCTTTTCAAAGCTGTCCTAGTTTTGTTTAGAGCCAAACTATTCACTTTTTCAAGAACTAAGAAAATAACAAGCTAATTTTCCCCCTTGTTAAAAAGAGTGAAGTTTTTCTTTGAGAGTACAATTGAGTGTTTTAATAGTAAATAGTTTGTATTTATAAAATATTTTGGTGATATAGAAAATGTGATATGGCAATAATTAAATCATAAAGGAAGAAGGAACTAATTATTGATTTCTTTGTGTTTGTCTCTCTCAATACTTTACCAATTACATTCCCAAGGAACCAGTCTCTATTCTTGAAACTTACTTGATACTTAATTCCCAGAAACAGAAGCCAAATGGGACAAAGCCAGATGTTGAGAAATGGTTGTCTCTGCCAACAGGGTCTAGGGAACATCGTTTGAAACCCTGCCTAGCCATCGACCTGGGGTACTTAGAGTCAGCTGAAGTTCTAGATATCTCTTCTAGTCCCAGGAGTCTGTGATTCTCAGAAGGGAGAAGGGAGACCAGTGAGGGTACAGAAAATTTTATGCAGAGGAAAGGAAAAGAAATAGAGAAATGAGGTGTCACTGAATTACAGTAAATGGCAACTGATGACCAAAATATAAAGATTACAAGGGAAAAAAATAACGAACCATGAAAGTGGAAGTGTTCATTACAGTCACGGGCCTGGCATTTTACAAATGCCAACAACTCTTTGGGAATCTCACAAATGAGAGCTCGGGGTTAGGGAACCTCTACTGACAGTTTTCCTGCTAGATTGTTCCCACTTCCACTATAACCACGCCCCATGACAATTCCTAGCTGCCAGGCCTCTAAAGCTCTTCTCCCATTAATAAAAAGAGGACTTCTTTCATACACTTGGCCTATTACCCATTGCAGTATCCTACCTTTCAAATCACAGGTTAATTTTCCATGGATCAGTTATGAAAAATACAAGTAAACTTAAAATTCTGTTTATGACCTGGACAACCAACGCAGTAATGAGACTCTGTGTTGTGGTTGCTGTCACATCCTGTCTCAGCCCTGTTGTGTCTAAATGTTAGCTCTCTTATTAAGCTCCATTAGAGAATTTTACAATACCAAATTGTTTATACACTACTGGTTTTCTGCTGCCTGACAGTAGGGCACATTTCACTCATTAATAATGTTGGTGATATTTTACATTGTTAGTAAGAGCTAAAATAAAAGTCAGCAGGAAGGTGGCATGCACTAACTGATAGGCTTCTGTTCTATGTGCTTTTCTATATACCATTTTGAGTATGTTTTTCAATTTTCGATTTAGTCTGCCATCTTGTAAGTGGGGAAATATCCTTTTCTTTGTTAAATTTAAATGACCCCCCACACTACCAAATTAGCTTATTAGTCTTTAGCCTCACATCACATGTGAAATGCTTTCTTGCTCTTCCTCTGTTAACTATAAAATGAACTATTTGTAGCTCCCTGATGGGTTAACAAAACATTTCACATACATATTGCCACGTCATCTTTATCACAGCCTTTCTTCCCAATGAGAAAACTAATTCTAATGAAAGAAAAAATCTTTCGCAAAGTCTCTCATTAACAAATCCAAATGTCTAACCAGTGTGATTAGTTCTAACTCCAGTGCTATGTACTTTTTACACCTTTATTACTTAAAGATATACTTTTACTGTCTGATTTTCTACAGATATTTTATATTAAATTTAATATCTAAAAGGTTAAAGAAGAAAGCAAAATAGCAGATTACCAATGATCCCACAATCAGCAGTTCACCACCCTTAATATTGTAGAGAATTTTTCTAGTCTTTTCTAGCATATAGATCAGTATAACTGAAATATGTAACTTGCACATGGATGGTAGTCACACATTTATATACATAGTGTTGACACACATACATCATTTACGTTTGGGTAGTACTCTCACGTTTATATACATATAATGCTTACATGCATCTGTAAGTTTTGGTACCTTCCCTTTTTTGCCATTATACTATTGATCTTTCCTTTCCAATTAATTCTTTTCAAAACCTCACTTTTAATGATTACATAAAGGGCAGTTGTATAACTGTACATTAATTTATGTAACTTTTTCCTTAACACTAGACATTTAGGGTGTTCCAGAGTTTTCTGTGTTATACGTTACTCTCTGATAAGCACTTTTGTACATGGACCTTGCTCTATAGCACAGATATTTCCTTAAGATTGCTAAAGGGAATGATGTATCAGGGCTTGGAAACATAATAACAACAATTTTTCAGAAAAATTGAATATTAACTCCCCCCCCCTTTAAATCTTTGCTGATTTGATTGGTGAAAAATAGTCTCTTATTTTTCTTTTAGCTTCTCAGCTTCCTAGTGAGGTTAGGGATTTTTATGGAAGCCTAATGCCTATTCCAAATTACCACTAATTTTTTTTTTTTCTTGGTGTGTGTCAGCCCTGTTCCATTACCAGGAAGAATAGTTACTGGAAAAAACCTCTGTTTCTTCCCTCAAAAAATCTACTGGGGTTTATCAAGATGTATTCGGATGCAGGTTTTTATAACACTCTTGACAAAACTAAATGATCATACACCTGGGTCTTTTAGGCACTGAACTAAACCACATCATTTGGATCTTCTTTTAACTGATTCATCCTTGCCCCTAATGGAATAGCATCAATAAGCAGTATTAGAAAAATAAAACCCTCACACCAGATAGTTAAAGAAATGCCACACCAGGGTCTGGACATTGCTATGACAACCCAGATTTCATCTATCACCACTCCCATCAGATATGTTGCAAAGGGAAACCCCTTTGCAATGTTTAATTTGGAATTTTAATATTATATATATATGTGACAGTGAAAGCTCACACCTTATTTGCTATTGTCAGGCTCAGTTGATAGACAGCTAAGTCAGTCTCTTTTTATGGTCCATTTCTGAGATGAAACTATAAATTTTGAAGCTGGGCTTCATCATTGCAGAGAGAAAAGCTTTTCCAGCCTATTGTTGAAATATAACATTTTATAGGATTTATGAGGTCCAGATTCAGGAAGATCATTTGCCAAGCACTTAAGGCTGGTTTTGCTGCCCTTTGCTTTTCTTCCCCTCCTGCAAACATCTATAGGGGGAAAATCCATTAGAAAAGAAAAATTATGAAGAACTTGCTTGATTCAATACAAATGTCAGCCTAAGAAAGAAAGAGGCCTGAGCATTTACTGCGGGAAGCCTCGCTCACGCAGGCTGCATCTTGGTGATAGGCATGCAGTTCGCCTCTGCAGATGAAATGGCATCATAGTTGTTTTGATATGAAATGAATGCCTCTGATTCAGACCAGTGTTTTGAATTTATGTGTATAATACAAATCCTGTCCAGCGTGTTTCCAGGATTCTTTTTGAAATTCCATGATAGGACAATAAGCTCTGTGATTTGGTCATATTCCATTTAGCTTGTTTTATTGGTGTTAATTTTGCACAGGAAAATAGATTCTCTGAAACTTGTGATCACAGTAGCTGTCAAGTGATTGAAAATGAAGAAAACCACCAGACAGTATCAGATTTATTAAGCACTCTAGAAGTACAAAATTAATGCAGTTCTTTGTCTCTTAAAGGTTCAGTGTCCACAAGCTGGGTTTATCCTAACGGACAAGCAGTGGGAGGAACAGTTGTCAATTAGCTATCTCTCTAGCCAGACGACACGTGTTGGAACGCGTGTAGGGTGAGCCACCGGTGCACCTAGGCAGACCTCCAATTTGCTCATTTTGACTGCAAATGACTTAATTTAACATTTTTCTAACAATTGTATTGGGTAGAATGGGAAAAGTTTCCTTTTTTATTTTTTTCCCTCCGAAGACTCACTGGTGAAATACCATGTTAAGTAAGCTTCTCACTCCATTTGTTTTCAATCACACTCTTAATGCATGAATTTCTGAGTAGCCTCTGACACTTCCAAGCACTAACCTCTATGTCTAGGCAGCAGTGACTACAGAATGAAAAATTTCTAATGCAGCATCATTTTGAACTTCTGTTTGGTCTGAAAGGTTTTACAAGCACGGCATAATTGTCCCTATGCTGGATCATCTGTCTGTAGTTCTCCCATTTCTTTTTTTCCTCGAGTATGAATGAATTTTGCATTATCATCTTGTGAATGTTACAGTGCGCAAAAACCTCTACAAGTGAAAATTTGACTTTTTGGTCCCATATGGACCATTTCTATCTCCCTATAAGACATGGGAATCATTTGTCAAATTTATTAGCTGAAAAATTCATCTCCTAATCATGCCACTTGTTTCATGTTATTTCATGTGGTTATAGCATTAACATTTTTCCCTCAAAAATATTAACCTTTCGCCTCTTGTATTCTGGTGGAGTCATGAAAACATCTGTTGTTTGTCTAGAGCAGTGGTGTCTTCACATTTCTTATTATTTGTGGATGGACTGCAAGTTGGTTCTATGTGAAGATGCACTTCAAACAAAATTCCGTCACTATATGTCGAGCCTTTTGTTTGTCAAATTGCAGTGCTTTAAGCAATGTGAAGCCCTGATGTAGGACTTAGTCCTGAACTCTGTAAACATTTGCATTTGTGCTTTACCTGCCTTTCCCCTTTCTACAACAAGGAGTGTACTCCAGGCTTTAACATAATTAGTTACCTAAAATACTTTGTGAGCGGATAAGCATGCCCATGCTGAGGCTGGCTCATATTATTTTCATAACAATTCTGGTGAATATTCTCTTTGGTACAGACTAAAGGATGTGTATGGAAACATTACTCCTGAATTTTTTATAGGTTCATTCCCTTTGCCATCCTAGCTGCTGTCTCCCACAAAATTTGAGTCATGCCTCAACTGGATGAATCCTCTTTTAATGTTCAGTTGCCCTGAAGTAGGTAGTTGTGGAATATGTCTAAATGTGTCAAGTGAAGAAATCGGAGGTACTGATTTTAACAAAAGCAATAAAATGGTTACAAGTGAAAAGCCTTCTGGAGGTAAACAGATTCCTTGTTGTCAAGCTCTTGCTCAGTATAAACACCTTTTGAAACATGATTTTACCCTCTCTTTCTTGCTCTGTGCCTAGGCAGGCCAGACATAAGGAATCCCGTGTTCACGGGCTCTAAGATTTCAGTAGAAAGCACTTCAGTCTCAGAAACAGCATCCACCTTGTCACCCCGCTGAATTATAGGTGCATTTTTAAGGAAGTGAGTGCTTCGTGAGTCAGATCAAAAAAGAAGTCATATGCATGGAAAAAGATTTCTTGGTTGCTTTGAGGGTAGTTTTTTTCTTGAAATTTTATACAGAGACCAGAACTCTATAGGTCGTAGCGACTCAATAAATCCTTTTTGATATCAATGGCTAATCCTCAGTATCATTAATATCCCAACTCAGGGAGACACTTGGAGATGAGCAGAGAGGAAAGAGAGATTTTGTATGAGAAGACCCATTCCACCTCACGAGCCTCTCATCAGGTCATCAAGGCCCTCGGGTTCAGCAGCTTTGTCTCCTGGCATTAAAACTTATCCATGAAGCATCAATCACATGCAGATGACTGGTATCTTAGAGAGAGAGATAATCCAGAACCTTCACTATTTTAGTGGAAGTCAAAGCCTTAAACTAAAGAAGATGAGGTTGACTTTCTGGCATCAGCCTGTAGACAGTGTAGTGCTGTGCATGGCAGGTGCTAATGGAGGGTCTTCCCAGTTACTCTGAAAACCCGATGCTAAGGTCTTCCCCACAACTCTGAAAAATCTAACCCATGTGTCTTTCTTTATAGTCCATAAGCCTCTTTAACTTTGTCTACTGGTTCCTTCTGAAATATTAAGAGAACTTTAAAATATGGGTTGTTGCATTCTAAATTAACCTGGAGCAAATTACATGGATTTTTGTCATTTTCTCCTGCTAGACTAACTTCAGAGGCAATGACTATATCCCAATCCTAATGTCATGGTCTTTTCTCTCTTACTCAGAGCTGGACTTCTCAACAACAAGGAGGATGCTTTTGCTTTTGTGGGACATGGAATATAACATTTCCATTTGGCAGTTCTCCCTTTAGCCCTTCAGCTACCTCGGCAGAGTGCTGGAAAGTGATGTGCTTATTGGGAAATTTTATTAATCAGAGTAGAGTGCTGTTTGGCAGTTAGATTCTAATGAAGATGAGGAGCTAAATTTAATTCAAAGTTAAAGGTCAGCAAATGGTGTCAGCCTGCCTTCTCTAAAGAGTGTGAGCTTGGATATCTTAGTTTCCGGACAGTTTCACCTGAAAGTGTTCACACTATATTTAGAATAAAATAGCAGGGGAAAGGTTTCCTATAATACTGTTTCATCGCACATGTATTTCATGAGCATTAATAAGCCAAATGCATTGCTGCTTGACTAGACAATTTTATGGGAATGGATGGCACTGGAATATTATAGCAATTGCTGCCAGAAACAGGACCCCATGAAAACATGATGTAGTGGAGAAAACTTCTAAAACTCGAAGAAGTTTCCTTAAATAGTGAACTATATGTGCAGCCACCTAGAAATGGCAAAGTAGCTTGCACACAGCGTGGGGAAATACTTGTAGCATTCAACTTATGAACCTGCAAAGGAGAAACAGAGAAAGGAAATCATTTTCTGGGCAGCAGCTAAAAGTGTTGCTAGTTGGTTGTGGCTCCACATTTATATTCCCACCTCTCCTCACCCTTAAATAAGACCATTGTTTCCTCCCTTTTCCTCCCCACTTCTCATTATACACATTCTTAAATCACACTCTGGTTTTCAACTCCCATCAAAAAAAATTTGTATTGCACACATTCTAGGTGAGCACACTCCACCAAACAGATATGCAAGAATAATTAAACTCTTTGTATTGCTTAGCTGCTGGTGTTTGGGGGACTAAGCAAAGATTTAGACTACATAAAACATATCAATGGTCACAGTGCCACAAAGAGGAAGGTAGGGGTCATAATAATAGTGCAGGATCCCATGAAATTCCAAGACAAGAACAACTGCTTTCTGCCAGGACAGGTAAGTAGAACAGCCAGTGCTTGGGCCAAAACACTTCCGAACTCCCCTGGACTCTCCGTTTCCATGACCACCAGCTGAGTCAGTGTAGCGTCATCTCTCAGAGCTGTTGCAGGCCGTAACAACCTCTGATCTGTCTTCTACAGAAAGAGTCAGGTTGTTGTCTAAATATTTCAATTAGATCATGTTTTTTCCTGGTTAAAATCTTCTCCTATCATGTCATTTCACCCAGAGTAAGATCCAACGATTTATCGGGTTCTTCAAAGCATGTTTGATCTGTGGTGCCCGTCCATTTGACCTCAGTGCTTAACCACTTTATCCCTCGAGCATTAAGCTCCAGCATATGCACTCTTCTCTGTTCCTTTAACTCATCACACTCATTCCTTCCTTCCAACTTTGACTCCCACTGTTTTTTCTCTCCCTCTAGAATGCTCTCCCTCTAGAATACTTCTGATGGTACCTTCTCATAATTCAGATCATAGCTTAAAAGAAAGAATTTCTTGATGACTCAATTGAAAGTAACCATTCAGGCACTATCTTATCCACATACTGTATTTTAAGAGTCTAGGTAGCACTTCCTTGTTGTGTGTACTGTATTCTCCCTGTATCACCAGGGCCTAAAAGCATTGCTAAGGTGCTTGGTAAGGATTTGCTAAGGGAATGTAAGAACCTTGAAGAATCTCAGGTAAAGAGTCATTCCTTTAAAATGCGCCAGGCACTGACACTGAAAAAACAGCTGTCAGCGTTATATATAAGGTCTTGCTTTCACACACCTTATACTATGGTGGAGGTAGACAGATAGAGATAAGTTTACAAACAGTGAAGGTTTATACAGAGAGTGGAGGCTGCAAAGCAAACAAACAAGCTGACTGGGCAGGGAGGTGGCTTGAAGGGTCTTAGATGAGATGGCCAGAGAAGGCCGCTTGACAAGGGAGAGACCATGCCTTAAGACCATGCCTTAAAACACTTGACAAGAGCATCTCAGGCAGCAGGAATAGTAATTACAGAGGCCTGGTGCTGTCACAAGGGTGGGAGATCCAAGGACTGAGGGACAGTAAGAAAGAAACAGATGAGCACAAGAGCCAATGGGCAGTGATGAGGCAGAGGCCAATAAAGTGAATGGAGATCTTAGGGATGATGGAAAATAGTTTGGGAACTAGTCTATCTGTAATTACCAGACAGAGAATGCTTTTAAAATAAAGTTTGATGTCACCTTACCTATATTGTTTTAAAATGCAAGGAAAAGAATTAGGGTTAGAGGAACTAGTATAGACAAAGGCATGGAGAAGGGGGCGTGGGTGAGAGCTGAAGGTTAGTTTGTGAAATAACAAAGCTTCGCTCGACACTGGTCTGTAAGTGGGGCTCAGGGAGCCAGTAGCTGGGTTGGAAGTATAGGCGATGCGATGAAAGCCAAAGGAATGGCAGAATTATGTGAGCAGAGCTGTACTGCAGGAAGGCTCATCTTAGGACAGATTAGAATGGAGTTAGGGTGGAGGGACTGGCTGTCCAGCAATCATCATGGGCCAAGCACTAAGAACATGAACCAAGCTGGTACAAGAAGAAAGCATTGGGGTAAGGGAGGTTGAGGGGAAGACACTGATTACAACCAACTAGATGCAGAATTAATGGGAGGCAAGAAGTCAGAAATAATATCAAATAATCTTTACGCAAGAGTAAAAGCTTATTTATTGAATCTTTACTATGTGCCAGGTACTGTTCTGACTAATTTAAGAAGAAGAACCCATTTAATCCACAAGACAACCCCTCTGAGATTTTACCATCATCATTTCCATTTCACAAATAGAGAGGTTACAAAGCCTCCAAGGTAGGAAGAAAAAACATGGCAGAACCAGGACTGGAACCTGGGCAGTTTGTTTCCAGAGCCTAACCCTTGATAGCTAATCCTCATTTCAAGTCTTGATGAGCAGGGAGAAGCAATTTAGAAACTAGCAAATAGGAGTTAGGGGAGGGGCTTTAGGGGAGCGGGGAGAAGATTGCTTCAAGACAGTTGCATCTAAGATGGTGGTACATTTCAAGTGTAAATGTGGAGCTAGGACTGGGCATGGTTCTTGGAACTCCCTCAAGGTAACACAGGTAGAGGTGTCTTCAGATAGACAGTCTGCGCTGAGGACTCGCCCTGAGTGAGACGCTCCAGTGCTCTCTGTGGAAGGGATGGATGAGTGAATGAGCAAACTTGAGAGGAACTATGATACCAAAGTCCTGAGAGGAAGGAGTGTCCCCAAGAGTGAAAATATAGATGGGAAGCATTTAGGGAACCTTGGAGAGGCCAATGTTTAGAGCTCAGTGGGAGGGACATTGGGGAAACAAAGAGAGTGTAGTCGGAAGAAAACAGAGAGGCTTGCTAGGAAGCAGCCATCTCTGGCAGGTAATGCAGAGAGGTTAGAATGGTTGAAAGAGCAGTTTAGTAGTGGTTGAAAGTGAAAACCAGATAAGCATCAGCCCAAAAGAGAGGATGACAGATGACAAAAGGAGACAATGACTATTTTCTAAAGATGGGTGAAAAGAGAGAAAGAGAGATGGAGGCAATGGCTTGGGGGGAGTAAGGGCTACTGGACAGTAACAGTTCAAAAAAGCCCCTTCGTTGTTACCGATAGAAGAGAATGAGCCTCAGAGTCCTCAGGCTCTGCAGGACCTCGAGTGTCCTCGCAGGGGAAGTGGGGGTGGCGGCTGGAGGACAGCGGGGTCAGCCAGGCCTCAGGCACCCCTTGATTCAGGGCCATGCTGGGGGAAACCTGCAGGCTGGGTACAAGGGATAATAGTGAGTTGGATTCATTTGACCTCGGCTTCACTTAGATAAGGTTAGAAAGGACTGACGTCACCATGCTGCTGATTTCATAGAGAAGCAAGTCTTATTTCCCCACTGACAAGAATTTGTGGCACTCAGCAGCTGTTAAAAAAAAAAAGAAGATTCCCTCCACCCCTTCTTCAGACTTCTCTGGACTAATATCTGTCTTCCCAGCTGTAAGCTGCTGAATTCCAGGGTGCAAATCCAAGGGAGACAAGTGGGAGGGGCATAGAAATAATGATTACATGCTGCTTCAATGTAAATCTTGACTTATTATATCCATGGGCACATGCCATCAAATTCAAGAGGATGCCTCTCTCACGTGTGCTCTCTCTCTCGCTTTCAATATCTGTCTGTAAACCTTGATGGCACTAAACATATGTTTTAATAAATATTTTGTTTGCTATATTCCCATTAATATTCATAGGAAATAGAGCTCTTTGGGTTTTGTGATTTCTAATAAACATTGATGGTGTTACTAGTTTGTACTGAGCATTCAGTATGCTCCATCAAAATGGCAGCTCTAATTAGGTTCCTTGAATTAGCTAATGGATTTTGAGAAAGATAGCTTAGAAAGCTCTTACAGCTGTCCAAGATATTCCTGCCATGGCAGAAAGACAAAAGGCCCCTGGAAGCTACAGACTTCAGAGCTTTAGAAATGCAGCTGACAGTTAAAAAGATAGATTACATTCATATTTTTCCAGTGAAAGTCCTAATACTGAATTAATGTTATTCCTGTAGTGAGCATCCATTAAGAAGCTCATTTTATTATGAGGATGCATTTTGACCATTAGCTCTTTTTCTTTGGCCCCTCCTCCCTCCTCACTCTCCTTTTCTCCCTCCAATTCCCCAGATATTTTGGATACAGTATTAAAAAGCTTCTTTGAAGAAGAGGAAGTAATTCCCTTTTTTTGTAAATTATACATTTAAAAGTTTTCTCAGATATATAGTAAGCATTCAGCTAAAAAAATGTCAAAGTAAGTAATGTACAAAGAAATAATATAGTGATTTAATTTAAGCCGTGGGCTTACATTTTATGTAACTTGGAGGGGGGAAGCTTCTAGGTAGTTTACACTTGGATAAACAGTGATTTTATTGTAAAATAGGACTATCTTGAATAAAACACGATGCTTCCTTTGACTTTCACATGGAATGCATGAGACATCGCCGTGCCATTCATTATGTCCTTCACCTTTCCTTCCTAAGAACATCATCCTTAACAAAGGATGAACTGATGACATCTGAATGACCATACTTCATATATCTGCAAATAGGGAGAAAAAAATAGTTGCTAGTGGAATGGAGAGTAATAGCGTTCATGGCAAGAGAACTTATGAAATAAATACTCTCACCCACAAGTCCTTTGTAGCTGAGTATGTGTGTACTCATTAATTCTCTCACTGTGCTCCACATAACATTTTGCTTTCAGTTATCCAAACAGAAAACTAATACCAGCTACTTTTTAATCAGAAAAGTTATATCTCTCTAGCAACACAGTAAATCCCTTAGGGGAATGTGTCCTGCGTAGTTAACTCCCACTCATCCAAGTTCTGTTTTGCCCATTTGAGCCTTGTTTTTCTAAGTCCTGCTTGCCTTTGGCTTTTTTTTTTTCCTTGTTCATTAGTCCCTTTACCAAACAAAGAGTTGGGCAAGGAAAAGAATCTGAAATTTAAGTCAATTAATTGTGGGGTTGTTTATAGCTCTGGGAAAACACTTGTTGGAAACTGAAGTTGATGTATTAAGAGGTTTTGAAATCATCCAGAATGCCTATTCTTCGTGCTCTTCCAAGCTATTTCTGCAGATAATTGAGAGCTGACTAAAATGATGTTGCTATTAAAGCTGTTGGACCTACAGAAGAAATAAGAAAGAGTAGTGTTGATGCAATGTATAGATTACAGATGAGACAGCTGCTTTGCCTTAGCATGATATAAATAAAACACAAAAGCATTGTGCTATGAAGTGCTAGAGAGGAAAGAAAAGATACTCAATTATTCCCCACACATTACTTCACCATGATGGATAAAAGGCATAATTGACATCATGTTTATTGAAAAAACTAGCAACTGTCATACTGTCGAGCGGCTACTGAGAGCTGGAGGAAGGCATGTTTTTTATTCATTTTCACTGCAGGTTATTTATAGAGTTCAATTGTCAGCAGCATAGTGCCTAATTCTCCCTCTTCTTTGATAGTCCACGACTCATTCACTTTTCAGATCAAGACGACAGCTACAAATTGCCCCATGGCAGATACTCAGGCACTCCCATTACCTCGCCTGAATGGAGCAATGGCTATTTATTAATTAAGATTCAGTGACTACTTTTCCTTAAAGTGCCAGTGAAAATAAAAGTCTTTGTCAACCCATAATGGGTTGGCTTCATTTACTTTGTTTTCTTTCTTTAACTTCTTGCCCTCTGATCTCGCAGCCAGTGCCCTGTGCCTAATGGAAAATATATCACTGTACGAATGGTGCGTCATGCCCCATCACCAGTTACTGTCACTGGTTAAACAAGGCTTCTGCTTATACAGAGTGTTCACCTTTCAAAGTGAAAGAAAGTCTCAGTGTTCCATGGCTTGAACTGAAGAGGCCATCAAGCTACAGGGTCCAAGAAGTGGGGAACTGGAAGTCAAGGGCGATTTTTTTTGCCAATGATTCCACAAGTCACTTACTTGAACGGTACAAACCCCCAAGAAAATTGTTGAGTATCGGTACTAGATACACCTTTTATTTTTGCTCTCTTTTTCTCCCTGGTACCATTTCTGTTGCCCCCCCCCCCCCCCCCCCCCCCCCCCNAGAAAATTGTTGAGTATCGGTACTAGATACACCTTTTATTTTTGCTCTCTTTTTCTCCCTGGTACCATTTCTGTTGCCCCCCCCCCCCCGACCCAGCCAACAGAATTCATCACCCTCTCCTCTGGGCTACACAGGACTTCATTATCTTTCATGATTCTTCCTCAGGATAATTGCTGCACTGCACTGCAATTATTTATTTGTCTATACACACACATGCACGCATGCATGCAATGCAATGCACGAATGTGAAATCCCTGGTTTGGGGTCTGGATCTTAATCACCTTTACACCAGGGCAAGAGACATGCAATATCCAAAAGTAAATAAAGTTTAAATACACACATCTGAAGACATTCAGAGAGTTATGGGAAAACTTTTATAGAAGTTGTTGATGAAATATATTTGAAACCACCAGGTTTTTGCTTTCTATTCTATTCTGAAAAGAAAGTCACCAGTGTTCTAAAAAAGATTTGGAAGAATCTGAACATCTTTTTAGAACAACTGAAGCCTCCATAGGCGATGAGAATATAAGCTGTCTCTATCCTCTAAAACCCTAATGCTAGAAGGTCAGCATGGGGTTATAGGGGCCCCAGAGCTCACTTTACATCCAGGCAAATGAGAGCTGTGGGACATTATTGGATTTGACACCCCTTGGGACCTAAGTATATGTTAACTTTTTATGTGGCTCTTTGGAGTTGAGAATGTTTGGATTGAGTAATTGTTATAACCCTATTTAAAGTTGCAGAAGAACTCACCATTCATGCATATAAGTACAGAAGGAATGAAAAGAATTAAGGTACTATCAAAACATACTTAATAAATTCTGCAACTTAATTGCTTTTATGCTAATCACATCAGAATACTGCATATAGAATTCTGTTTATGAGATAGCATGATTAGCACCCATATGTAATAATTAAGATCTGCATTATATCACATACCTGCACAACCAGTGCACCTCTTCTGGGTATTTGGAACATTTATTATATATTCCTTTAATGTGTGTGAAGGTAAGGGCTACTTTACATATCATATGCATTTAGAAAGCTTTGTCACAATCTTTCGACTGAAAAGCTTGTTCTTTTTAGGTTTTGTTGGTTTGTTTTTTTTAACTTCACCACATGTTATTTTCTGACTGTTTTCCTAGGAATGGGGATGGGAGGTTTTGTTATATGAGTGAGAAATTACTGTTTTAGTCAACCTAACATTTGGTTACCACAGAACACAAGAACCTATTTTAACTGGTATGATTCTCTAACCTTAAAAAAAAATATCATGCACTAAATGATTTAGAATCTCCTTTTTTTTCCCCTTTAAAATTGTATCATCAATTAGGTCTTGTTTCCTTACTGTTTAAGAAGAAAGGTTTAGGTATCCAGCTGTTGGGAATCAGTGGCCTTGATGGCATTCTCTGACCCCCTGGGAGAAGACAGATCTTCTCTGTTGTTTCCTCTGAGGAAGAGGGAATTTCACGGAGGCCTAGAGAATTCCCAAGGCTTTATGGCCTGCAGCCCACTAGGGCTTAGTTTTCCCAGAATTGATCCTGAAAAGTTTAATCCACATCTAAATGTCAGATATGTAGTCCTAAAACTCAGACTGTATTTGATTTAAGCCTAGATGATAATCATTTTATCTTGCAAGTCCTACAACTGCCAGTGAGAATTTCTTTGAAATGGTGTCGTGTGTGTGTGTGTGTGTGTGTGTGTGTGGTGCGTGTGTATGTGCCATATCATTAATTAACTCAAGTACTTTTTAGACAACAGAAGTTTATTTCTCCTTAAGTCTTTTATTCTGTTCAAGACCATGAATAGGAATTAAAATAATACAGGTATTGTGAGTTTCCTCCACTTACCTTTTACCAATATTTTGCCAATTTTACTTAGGACCATAAAATTCTTTGAGAAAATTTACAGTGTTTCTTGTAGAATCATGTCTTAAGGTTAATTTCTAAAGCCATTTGGTGCAAAAAGTGTGTCAAGTCAGAATTAACCTTAAAAAGCACTTTTAGGAGTATCATGGAGTGATACTTTTAGGAGTGCATGCTTACATGTCTGTATCAGATGATTGTTCCCTTGGATGAGCACCAGCTGAAGTAGTTGGCCTGTGTATAAGGGGCCACGTTGCACAAGTAACACATAACTTGATCCAGAACTGTGCTCAGTGCAACGTCAAGTTCACTTTATGAGAGGCACTTAGGATCTGATACCAACAAAGGAAGTCAGCTCAGACCATGAGCAGGAGCACACACACTTCAAATAGAATGGCCAGTGAGAACACTCATCACAAACTCAAATATTTGTTGATCAGTTAAATGGAGTTGTGATGCATTCATGAGACCATCCATGTAAGAACAGCTATAACTACATGAATTATAATACAGAGCATGTTTTATTAACCATCTTTAACAGAGTGGGTACACAGTTCCAAACTGGTGCAGATCTTGTTTTCTTTGCATCTAGAGGTCTTTGAAGTATGCTTGTCTTGCAAGGATGTAAAATAGAAATAAAGGGCTGACTTTTTGGCATCCTGTATGAACTTTTCAACTATATTTTAAAATCTTTCCTTAGAAGCAAAAATTACTATATGAAGCACTTGATAAATTCCTTCTGTGACCCCCACACACTTCGTTTTGTTAATAAAATTGGCAAAATGTCACAAGACAATATGTATCATAATCTTATACATAACTTTGAATGTATTCAGTATTTGCTATATTACTGAACTCTCAAGAATACTGCATTGTGTTGAAGGAAATATATTAGAATTCTGTTCAAAATATGAGTAAGTCAAATGGATATTTTATGACTAATGGCAAAACCAGCTTCTGAAATTTGAACACAGACAGGAGGTCATTGTACAATATCAGAATAATGCAATTATGTGTGATAGGCTTATAATGATGAGCGGAACTCTGAATAATAACTTCTTTGTTGTTGAATTGTGAATAACATTGTCAGTGTCACACCTAAGAAATTTCCACCATTGCTAGAAATGGAGATAGAAAAACAGAATATTCTGATTAGCCAGGGATCTCTCATTGTCTCAAGTGATAAAGAGCAAAGCTAGAGCACTGCCTTTTATCGGGAGAGGAGGTGACATTGATCTGGTGAGATTCTCAGTCACAACAATCAATCACTTGGGAGAAAGTTGCCCTTCATGCATCAATGAGATTACTTTCAACATTAAATGGTAGCATCATTCTCTGTGTAAGTGGGAATGCTTACTATTATGCAATCAAAAGCGCTCAGGAAAGGGAGCCTTTATTTTCACTAAGGCTTTATGCATCAGGGTCAAGCTCCAATCCGGGGTTAAGATTTGGAGGACAAATCTTCAAGCTCTAGGAGTCAGAGGGTCAGTTGGTGGAGCTAGAAATGGAAATATGAGACAAGGTTCTCAAACTACGCAGATGCTAAAAGCAGGAAACATGTTCAGAAAGACAAAAGGTCAGATCAGGTTGCCATGGCAAAAGTAGAAGCCAGGTAAGCCAAGTCACACTGTCAGGCTTCTGGGTCTAGGTCAAAATGCCATAGGCAGCATCAGAATGACCAGCAGAAGGACCTGTTCATTTAGGATCATAAGCTGAACTAATGTGCTTCATGGGTTTTCCTCTATAAGACCCTAACTTACATATCAGCTTCTCTGAACCATTCTTTCAGTTTCCCCACAGGATCCTCACATGTGTAATTGATGGGGAATACATGGGGATTACAATTGATGTCAAATATATATAAATAAAGGGAAAAAATTTATACAAATATATGCTTTTCAAAGTGATATATGCAGTTTTTGTTCTTAGATTTTGCCACCAATTTTCTGTTAGTAAATAGTCTCCTTATATTTTTAATTTATAATTTTTTTTTATTAAAGTGACATTGGTTTACACCACTGTATGATTCAGAAGTAAATATTCTCAAGATGTCTAAGCATTGTTTCTTCAAGTCCTAAGAAGTATAAGTCACAAAAGTAGTTCGAGAAATAAAGGGAGAGTCTAGATGTGAAAAATTATTTTATCCACTAAGAATGTCATTTACTTTTTTCTGAAGTCATTACTCTCACTATACAAATTTATAGGCAGTCATAGTAAGCAAAGGGTTCTTTATTTAGAGTAATTGTTATAATCAACAAGATGACTTAAAACTGATAGAAATTAAATCACCATATAAGGAAAAGCATTTTCTTGTTATTTGGGAAACTTCTTAGTAAATTATTTGAAATGGGAGTCACTGCTATAAATAGTGATGGTGAATTTGGGAAAAAATTAAAAAGAATTCCCAAATGTTGTTCATGGCTTCTAAAATGTCATTGAACTAAACTCTGAAAAAACTGTTTCAACATACCTTTGAAAAAATAAATACACTTTATATGAAATTGAGACCAGGATGCAAATACAGAATTTACAAAATTAGAATTTTCACTGAATATTTACACTGGATAATTTTCAGAGTTGTTCAAAACTAAAATATCATATCAAGAGTGCTATTACATTAAGCCCCATAAAAGGCCACTATTTATTATTAAATCTCCTTTATATAAGCACATTATATAAATGTATTTTTATTATGGAATGTTAAATCTGTAGAGTATTAGTGTAAGTGCATTTGGGCTATAGTTTCCGTAAATCTTTAAAATGCTTTTGAATTAATGACCCTGAGTGCATTTATAAGAATCTTTCAAAATTTTATTTGACAGAAATCTTTATCACCAATAGAAAATTAGTAACAGTTGTGTCCACGACTATCTGTATTCAACTGAATATTGTTTTCCAGAACCTAATTTGGGAATTAAAGTAAAATTAGCAAAATAAGATTGCATGAAAACATTTAGATTTTATTACATTTATGTTATCAAGACGATGCCAGAGAATCTCTTGTACTTTGAAAATTCTGGTTCCACTTTGAAAGACAAAAAAGGAAAAATCCTGTTTGCTAAGATGGAACTATAGTACTGCTAAATTTGAAGTTTAAAAACATAAAGATTTTTCAGGTCCTTAAATCTCTTCCCATGGAATAGGGATGAGGGTAACAGGAGAATAACTCTTCAGCATTCTTACAGGTGCAAAATGTGTTTTTCTATATCTTTCAAAAAGCTAACTATTTGGGGAAAACCTTTAAAGTTCCACTTTTTCTAAATGTAGAATGACTCACATCCTATTTGTATAATTAAAAATTGCAAACATAAAAATGACATTTTTATCTTTATAGAAATTTTATTAAAATTAAAATATGTAGGCTTTAGTTTTGTCTGTTCCTTTGTTTTGTTTATATTCCACATGTGTGAAATCATCAGTTTTTGTCTTTCTCCTTATTTATTTTGCTTAGCATACATAATTCTCTCCAATTCCTTCCCTATTATCACAGATGGCAAAATTTCAGCTTATTTTATAACCCTAGAAATATGAATGTAGGATTGAGGTTACCAAGGGAGGAGAAGATTGGTGAGAGGGTCCAGTGAACTATGGTGGACCGACATGGTGGGTGTGGTAACATATCTGAACATGTGTGCCTATACCATATACTGTTGTGTTATATGTTACATGTTGTAATGTTACATATTATAATCATGTTGTGTTATAAACCAATGATACCTCAGTTTAAAAAGAGAGCATCTATCAAACGCCAGGTCTAAAAATTCACCCTATTCTACTGAATATTGTTGACATCAGTACATCTAATTTAAACAGTTTTTATTCCGTGAGTTTGTAACTATCACATCCAGGAAGGAATATTCCTGTTAAAGATCCCTTCGCTAAAAAAGACTTCTCAGCTACATCACCAAATCGGGACCCCAGATAATACCCACAAAGCTGGGCTGACTCACCAAAGTGAACATTCTCTTCAAAATGAAAGATTGCAAGCCTTGAGGCTATCTGAAAATGGTATGAGACCAGAAATAGCCCCTTGTAGTCAACTATATCTGATCATAATTAGGAAACATTTATTTATATGTGTGTCCACTTATACATATACATAGTGTCATCAGAGATTAAGATACAAGTCCAACATTGGTTCATTCATATGGATTAACTTCCTTTCATTCAGTCAGTGGTAAATTTTACTGGAAACAGCCTGGCTGCTTCTCAGTCCTGGTCCTGATCTAGAATTTCTCTTTCATGTTGGATCTTTGTCATATGTTGATTCTCTTTAGCACCCCATTCAGTTTTATACCATTTCCCCACATAAGCCTGTTAAAGATATAATATTAATTACCCAGAAATCTCAGTCTGTACTTGCTCCAACTCTTTTCTTTAATGAACACAGACTTCATTGCGTGTATTTCTATTACTTTAGCTACTTCAATTTCTATTTTTATTGCAAAGATCTGTGCAAATAAAAGAATATCAAAAGGTATGGCCATGAAAGCGCTATGCTAAATTCCCTCTGCCTTGAAATGCTTATGAACTGCTGCTTCAGAATGACTGCAGCATTTTAATGCCTTTCTCAAAAAGCAACATTATATGGTAGAAATAATAGTGGATTGTCCACCATTTACCAATTGTGCTGCTTAACTTCTCTGAGCCTCAGTGGACTCATCTATGTAACGCTAGTAACAATGTCATTCTCACAGATTTGAGGGTTAAATGAAATAGCATATGTAAAACATAAGTATTATACTGAAGGCATCATAGGAACTTAATAGTCATTTCTCCTGCCTGCAGCAATAATGGGAGGAAACTATGGCATGCACAAATGAACATTCATTATAAAATATATTTCGATTGAGGTAATTATGATAGAAAAAGTAAGGTTAGATTCCAAATAAGCAGATAATAACTTACTGTGATATTTATTGCACGTGGGACTATGTATTTCTATAGATGTTTATGAAAAAAGTGACATGTTTCTGAACTCTTTACCACTCCTTATAACTACCATCTCCTTTGCCATCTACCACCAACCCACTTGGTCCTTTCTACCATCTTCTTCCCCCACCTCCCCTTCTGATAACCACTATTCTCTGGTCAGAATCTAAAGATTTATTTTTGTTTCCTCTAATTTCCACAAAACAGTGAAATTATGTGGCAATTGTCTTTCTCCTTCTGACTTAATTTCACTTAGCATAATCCTCAAGTTTCATCTATGTTGTTGTAAATGGCAAGATTTCATATTTTCTATGACTGAGTAATATTCCATTGTGTATGTATACCACTTATGCTTATCCATTCCTCAGTAACTGGGCATTTATGTTGTTTCCAAAGCTTGAATATTGTGAATTGTGTTGCAGTGAACATAGGGGTGCATATGTCTTTTCAAGTTAGTGTTGTCATGTTAAGAAGAGCCTATTCTGACGTTAAAGGCACAGTTAGAATAATTTATAAGAAATCACTGCAATATAAATCTGTTTTGTTATACTCTGAGTCATTTAGCATAAAATTTCAGCACATTGAAACTGTAGACATGGCATTCATTCCCTACATATGGATACAGCTATGATAAGAACTCTTTTTTGAAAGAATGGCTAGCATTTACTTTATCCAGTAAACAAATAATTTTTTAAAAGCCTAATTTTCAAACTAGTTAGTTGAAGATAGTGTTATTAAAACTTTGATTGAGTTTATATAGTCCTAGGAGTATTTGAGTTATATCCTAATCTGATGTCACTTCTGAAGCTATTAGGTAAAAGACTCCTTAGTCTTTAAGTGCTGTGAAGCTCAGAAAATAGAAAAGATAGAATGAAAATGGGGAAAGAAAACAGGAGTCCTCAGAAGTTAGTCCTCAAGGATAGACCTGACTTTCATTCTGATCCAATATGTTTCTGGAAAACCTAGCTCTATATATAAATAAAAGAAAAGCTATTGGTTGGAAGGTGCTAAATGATGTTGGAAAGAGTAGTCTTTGAAGTCAAATAGACCTTGTCCGTTACCTCTTAGCCAGGGGCCTCTAGCTCTTCATCTCTGTGGTGCAGAATAGTAAACCTTAACTTTCGAGATTCTTTTGAGCTATTGACAGCACCTTTACTTAGGATACAGGAGTAAAATTAACTCCAAATACCAGCTTCTATAGACAGGTAGTGACTTTCTTGAAGTTCTATGTTGAGAAACACTCTAAGGGCATCATTAAGAAAGAATGTTATGATTGATCAGTCATGTCAACTCTTGGCAGAAAGTGAAATAAGTAGAAATCTGTATCGATTTATTTGCTATATGTGTTCTATAAATTACAACTATTATGATTATTGCTATCTTGACAAAGGTGTTTTTATGTTCCCCTTCAAATTTCTACATCTTCAGCAAAAAATGGGATCCACTGCTTTCATTACAATAGCTGTGTATATTATTGATTTGATGACAAATTTGTATGTATTATCTGTAGAGAAGAACTGAGAAATGAAATCAGAATTTGCTGTTCCTAATGTTATTATATGAAACATCTACTTGGGAAAAACCTGATAGTATTACTAAAAATAGAATGAGAGTTGGAAGAAATAAAGAACAGAAAATGTTGAGATACCATCCTGGGTTAACATAACAGGTTTGCATGGTGTTCCATATCTGCTTAAAAATATTCACAGGAGGAAAAGAAATGCTTGTTTTGCACTCAGATAGTCCATGACTTTCTGGACTTTCTTCCTGTTTTTTTCTCTGAGGCCAGATTTCTTTTCTGGCTAAATAGTCATGTTTCTGTCAACTATAGGGGATTTTCTGAATCCTAAACAGCTGATTTTGTATTCTTGCCCCATTCCCTCTATTTTCGAACTGAAATCTGATCAAACCCATATTTGAAATTGTATGTATTTATAGGCATATGGAAGAATAGTTTACAGGCTGAGTATGATTTTTTTTTCCACTACAAATGTAGAAAAATCGTGTTTTTTTTTTTTTTTTATAACAGTGCCTTATCAGTTGTTGTTTTTTTTTTTTTTTCTTTTCCTTATTACTGATGACTTCATTCTGCCTGAATTCAATGCTTCAGTTTCTTTGGGTAAACTAATAGATTATGTATGCACTGTTTGCAACATGCTGATTGAACTCATCTGGTGTGTCTGAGCGGGGCTCGTGCATTCACGTAATGGCAGAAGCCTGCGCTGGGGATGCAGGCAGCCGTCACTCCCAGCTCCAGAGCGAGGGAGCTAGCTGTTCAGAACGGAACTCTGCCACCTGGCCTGTCTTCCCAGCGTTCAAAGAGCACATCGGGTCTTCTTTCTTATTGTTATCTTTATTCAAGTGCTCAAGGAAAACTTTTACTTTAAAAAAGAATAATTTTTGAGAGCTTTTAAATGCATATTGAAGAAGAGTAAAGGTACATGATCCCTAGTGCCTTTCCTTTTTCCTTTATTAATTTATTTTCTTATATCGTTGCTCATTTCTGGGCAGCATTTGGTTCCTCCCTTCAAGTGTAGTTCTCCTACTTCCACCACCATAGCACCTGTGATCCATCACCACAGTCCCTTGTGCTCTTCCTCTCCTGTCTTGGCCCCTCTCTTTCCTCCTCCCCTGCTGTATGTCTCATATCTAAGGTACGTTTGCAAGTCCTGTCTCTTTCTGGACCCTTTATTCAGTTTCTAGTCCACATATAAGTCAAACCATCTTATATTTATCTTTTCCCTTCTGACTTATTTTGCTTAGTATAATCCCTTCCAGCTCCATTCATGTTGCAGCAAAGGCATAAGTATGTATTTTGATCACTGAGTAGTATTTCATTATGTATATATACCACATCTTTGTGATCCACTCCTCTTTTCGGGGGCACTTGGATTGTTTCCCTCTTGCCTTTTCTTAAAGGTGTCAGCTGCTAAATGTCTGTAGAGCATGTAGGAAGTCAGAACCCTGGCTTTGCAGAGAGGCTGCATGACCTCAAGTCTTTCCAGCCACTTCCCATGCAGTTAGGGAAGACTGCTCTTCCTCCAAAAGATGTCCACTCGCCACTCTCTGTTTACACTTTACAAGTGTAACTTTTAAACATTTAAAACAAAATGGTGGCCTTTTCCAACTGCTGTTAGACATCTCATTAGAACCTAAAAGTCAACTATAATATCAGAGGACTTTATGGCGTATGATATCTTCACAGAGGGTCCCCTACCTGTCTCTCTCCCTGCCCCTCCCTTTCGCTCTGTGTGCTGGAGCCATGGTTCTCACATACAATCAAGGTGAGTCGTTATGCTAAGTGGTTGCCAACTGAGTCAAAGTACCAAAATTTATAATATGCTCATATCATTTACAAGAGTATTTCCAAAACATCCCAAAAGTCTCCAGCATTCTCTTCTATTCCAATTTGATTCCTAAATGAGAGGAGAACCGGAATATTTATTACGTTATGTGTATGTGGCAAGACAAAAAGTTGAGGACCATATCTTACACCCACGGCCTGATGTACGTTTCCCCAAAGCAAGATGCTTTCTTATTTCTGTTCTTTGCATTTCCCTTCCAACTACCTGGGATTTCCTCATCTAACTTATCAGCCATTGAACACCTAGGCATCCTTTAAGACCTAGCTGAAGTGCCCCCTCTGTGGAGCGTCCAGGGTCCAAGTAGAGGCCTGCTCTCACTCTGTCAAAGTTTAAGCAATGCGTGTTCTCGCAGCCCACCTCAGGCTGCTGTCATTAGTGCCTGTCACAATGGGTTTTCAGTCTTCTGAATCTCTTTTAGTTCCCTACCTCCCAAACTGTGTGCTGTGAATCACAGTAAAGTACTATGAATTATTCACATTTGCATTCCCAGATCTTAACATAAAGTCTGGCATGATAGGGTGCTCAATTATGCCTCAGCTGAACCAAACAAGTTGAACTGTAGAGATCTGCCTGTCATCATCTTCTTGCTTCCTAGCCCTGAACTATGTCATCTGATGTTAGCTCTGTTAAATATAATTGTGAAAAATCAAGCTAAAAGGGAGCTAATGGCTGACCAGTTTGGAGATTGGCGAATGAGTCACTGAACAAACAGTAACTTCTATGAAGAAGAGGTAACTGAGGTAGAGAACAAGATGGCTCATTCTACTATTACTATTCTTTTGTTTTTCTCTTTAATTCACAGCCTGCTTTTCTTTCCCTGTGCCCTAGGTATATCGATACATTGACATATCTCACACGCACACTCTGAAAAGTCATTAGCGTCATTGAAATGAACCCTGTGTCACATCCAACTTGAGTCCAACAACTGGTTTCCAATTGGCAATGCTTAGGTGATAAAATGAGATGCCCACATTAAAATGTAACCAAACTCTGCAAATAGGATTGAAAGAAAAAAGTGATGGCTTTTAGTTTCTCTAAGAGGTCAGGACTTTAGAGTACATTCTCACTCAAAGGGCATTCATAAATACCAAATCATGTATTGGTATGCTCTTAGAGCTAAAGGCTTGCATGTCGGGAGTGGTTTTTCATTTTCATTGCTGATTTCAGTTTTCTGGTGCATTTGACTCGTATTATTGAAGCCTCCAAATTGGGATGTCAGCTCCTTTAATGTGAAGTTCAAATCGTGAGTTTCCAGGCTGATGTCCACCATGTGACTGTTTTGTTCTGTAGTGGCCGCCCTGCAAGTGGAAGCGCTGATCGCATCCAGCAGCTGCGGAAGGAGTATTATCAGGCTCGGAGGGAAGGTTTCACTTTATATGAGGATGACGAAGGAAGAGTAAGGCCGTCTGAATATGATCTTCACTGGGTAAGTCTGTGCCTGATTCCAATCACTGAATTCATTTTTACTGAGATAGTTTCAAGCAGCAGAACATGGCCAAGAATATTCTATACATATCAAGTTATTTTTAGGTTACTTGGGTTTCATAGATATGAACATTACTCAAACCACAGCCATCTTCTCCCACAGAAGTTGTTTATAGAAATCAAACCACACCAATGCACAGTAGTTCATTTTAATTGCTCTCATATTTACTCCCTGTTGGTCTTGTATACTGACTTGCTGGGGTAGAGCAGATGTTAGCTATTTTAAAGAGGACAAGGAATCTTTGTCATCATGCACTGAGCTTTAATCCTTGCCTTCCATCTCTTGGGTCTCAGACACGTAGGCAAGCATTAACAGACCAGGCAACATACACCATCTCCCCTTTGGAAAATGGTTATTAGAAGTCATTTCAGAAGATTTATCTTCAGAAACCTCAATGATTTGTATATTACATCTGAACAATTCACATTTTGCTGATCTTAGCAATATACCAACATCATTTAATTTTGAGATGAGAGAAGTTTTTGTAGTAGAGGGTTGTCTTTTGCCAAATCCTTCAAGATTCAGAAACAGAAAAGCATATTATAGCCTCTAAAGAGATACACTGTGGACTTTTTTCAGGACAAAATGATTCATTGTCTTATATTTTCAGTAGAACAAGATTGTACCTACAGAAAGCACTTAAGTCTTAAGCATCCTCAAAATGTAAGCACCCAGGCAGGGTGCTTACATTTGGAATAAAGGTACAAGTCATATACTTAGAATAGCAGCTGATGCTAAGTCAGCCCTTGTTACTAACATCCTTACTGGGGCAGAGATGTTCGTGAAAGTAGTGTCTGCTGTGAGTTAGCTCTCACTCACCATCCTGGGTGAGGACTGCCTTCTACTACAATGTTCAGTGATGTTCTGATAAACACATAAGGAACTCTCTGCCTGGTGGCCACTAAACGCACTAGTTCTTTTGAAGGACAAATCTAAAAAGAGAATTTCCTTTTCTGCCTTGCACATTCATGTTTGTGCTTGAGAGGTCAGGTGGGGGGAGCAGACCAGAGACCCAGCTGATATTCCCTCCAGCAGTCCAGGCGCCGTGGCTTCTCTGTGCCTTGCACCTTGACACATAGTCCAAGGTCAGTTTGAGCCTCCACCACTATTGCTCAAATGAAACTCCTTATCCTTGTGGATTCTTCCTTGAATGTTAACGTTTATAAACACTCATCAGAAATGTGCAGGAAGAGTGGTCTCCAGCCAGGTGATTTGGGCATTCTGTGACCACAGGTGAGGACAAACAGCTCTTTGTGCTACTCGCAGAGATTTCAGGATTGAATGAAATGGCATATACAGTGACAGGGCAACTGGTCACAGGGACTCTCAGTAACAGGCGACAAAGATTTTTGCAGAATAACAACTTAGATGACAATTCATTTCCAATTTAATCGAGACGAACTTACCGAGTTTAATAAGACACTCTGTTGTTAACACTCCGTTCCTCAATCAAACAACCAAGCAATAAAATAAAGGAGTGTTGTTTCCACTATAATGATCACCAAGTCCAGTGCACAGAAAAGTCCTCCATCTCAAAACTACTGTGAATTCCTATGAGCAGATTCAGGCAAGTCATTTTAGATGGAGACACCTGCTTGTCTTGACCTTATAGTTTTAAGATTTCCTTACATCAGACTGTAAGGATGGACATGTTTACCCTTCATGAGATGTAAGATTTCCTCTGATTGCCACCAAACCCAAACTATATAAAAATATACTTGGGTCCTTCTTATCTTAATGATTCTATTATTTAATGCCAAGCAAAATGTGTGACTAACTAGACAGACAAACTAGTGAGAAGTATCTTATTTTAAATTGTGTTTCCCATGCTTGGGAACTTGGCTGAACTTTGCCAAAACTGACTGATCTTACATTTCCCGGACAGATGGGATGGAGGGATGCTTGGGAAAGGCACTGTCATAAAAGAAAAGTGTTCTTTGGCGTGAGACACCCCAAAAGCAGGGACTAGAATCTCAGTATCTTCCCTAAGCCAAGGAAAAACACTTGTATCATTTGTCCATCTTAGGCCTTGGAAATTATTGTCTTGCTTCATTTGGACAGTTATGGGAAAGCAAGGTTAGGCAGTTAACATTTCATTCCCATCAGTCAGTCAGACCCAACAAGGCAGCTTTTATGAAATTTTGTTTCTAGATCTTTAGCAGGAAAGGGGTGGGGCCCAAGAGGTGCCTTCAGTTGCTCTTCCAGGTGGTTTTCATGGTTTCTGACCTACAGTTTTATTTTTTTATTAGATTGATTTAATTGTATTTGACATCATTTGTAATCCCCAAGGAGTTCCCACCACCATTCCACCCGTGCACCATCACCTCAGTCCCCTGCACTCTTTATGCCCTCATCCCCATCTTTGTCCTCCCCTCTCCCATGATCCCTTTGGTTTGTCTTTGACCTTTTGGTCTTGTTGAGTGTTTTTTGTTGTAATTGCCCATTTCCTCGAGTTTTCTCTTGTTTTTTTGTTTTCTTTTTTATTTTTTGTTGTATTTGTTGTTCTTTCACATTCCTCCTAAAAGTGAAGCCATCTGATATTTTTCTCTTGCTTTCTGACTTGTTTCACTGAATATAATTCCTTCTAGCTCCATCCATGTTTCTATAAATGTCCCTAGTTTATCATTTTTGATTGCTGAATAGTATTTCATTGTGTATATGTACCACATCTTCTGGATTCAGTCATCTACTTTTGGGCATTTGGGTTGTTTCCAGGTCTTACCAATTATAAATAGTGCTGCAATAAACATGGGGCTACAGGTACTCTTTTGTATCGGTGTTTTTGTGTCCACTGGGTAGATTCCCTAGAATTGGGATTGCTGGATCATATGGTAGTTCTATTTTTAGTAGACTGAGAAACCTCCATACAGTCTTCCATAATGGTTGGATTAGCTTGCATTCCCACCAGCAGTGTACTAGGGTTCCTTTTTCTCCACATCCTCGCCAGCATTTGTTGTTGTTGGTTTTTTTGATGTGTGCCATTCTTACCGGTGTAAGATGATACTTCATTATGGTTTTAATTTGCATTTCCCTGATTATGAGGGATGTTGAGCATTTTCCCATGTGCCTATTGGCCATGTGTATGTCCTCTTTGGAGAAGTGTCTTTTAAGTTCTTCTGCCCATTTTTTGATTGGGTTTTTTTACTTTGTTTTTCTTGACTCTTATGAGTTCTTTGTATATCTTTGTGATCAGAACCTTGTCCATTGTGTGGATTGCAAAGATTTTTTCCCAGTCATTGGGGTGTCTGTTTTATTTTTTTTTTTAAAGATTTATTTATTTATGCATACAAGCACTGGGGTACAGGCCAGAGGTGTGGGGGGTGAGAGGATTCACCACAGACAGAGCGGGGAGGAGAACAGGCAGATCAACCGAAGTACACTGCTGAGGGGAGCAGTGGGCACAGCAGGAGAGGTCTGCTGCGCCATGTGGGGCCCTCCCTGCCCGGCGGCGGGGATCGAACTCGTGCTGCAGTGGCTGTGGTTTGCTTCATAGTGCATTGCTTAACCCACTGCGCCACCAGGGAGGACCCTGTCTGTTTTATTTAATGTTTCCTTTGCTGTGCAGAAGCTTTTTATCTTGATGTAGTCCCATCTGTTTATCTTCTCTCTCATCTTTATTGCTTTGGTGGATTCATTTTCAAAGGCATTATTGAGATGTATGTCTTATAGCATTTTACCTATATTTTCTTCTATATATTTTATAGTTTCAGGTCTTACATTTAGGTATTTTATCCGTTTTGAGTTGATTTTTGTACATGGTGTGAGATAGTGGTCCAGTTTCATTTTTTGCATATGGTGGACCAGTTTTGCCAGCACCATTTATGGAATAAGCTGTCATTGAATATTCTTTGCTCCTTTGTCAAAGATCAGTTGTCCATAGTTGTGTGGTTTTACTTCTGTGCTTTCCATACAGTTCCATTGGTCTGTGTGTCTGTCTTTGTTCCAGTACTATGCTGTTTTAATTACTATTGCTTTGTAGTAGAGCTTGAAGTCTGGGAGTGTGATACCTCCATTCTCCTTCTTTCTTGTCAATAGAGCTTTGGCTAATTGTGGTTTTTTGTGTCTCCATATGAATTTCATCAAGATTTGGTCTATTTGCTTAAAGAATTTCATTGAGATTTTTATTGGAATAGCATTGAATCTATAAATTGCTTATGGTAGGATGACCATTTTGATAATGTTAATTCTTCCTATCCATGAACAGAAGGTATTTTTCCATTTCTTCGTGTCCTCTTCTATTTAACAGTGTTTTATAATTTCCTTTATATAGGTCTTTTATTTCTTTTGTTAGGTTTATTCCCAGATATTTGATTTTTTTTGCCTCAGTTGTAAAAGGTATAGTTTTCTTGATTTCTTCTTCAGAATTGTTGTCTGTGTATAGGAAAGCTACTGACTTTTGTGCATTGATTTTGTATCCTGCTATTTTACTAAACTGGTTGATTATTTTAATTAGCTTTTCTGTAGAGCTTTTAGGGTTTTCCAAGTATATTATCATATCATCTGCAGATAATGATAGTTTTACTTCCTCTTTCCTTATATGGATTGGATTGGATTCCTTGTATGTCCTTTTCCTGTCTTATTGCTCTGGCTAGGACTTCCAATATTATATTGAATAGCAGTGGAGAGAGTGGGCATCCTTGTCTTGTTTCTGATCTTAAGGGGAATGCTTTCAGTTTTTCATCCATTGAGGATGATATTAGCTGTGGGTTTGTCATATATAGCTTTTACCATGTTACGGTATGGTCCTTCTATTCCAAGGACCTTCATCAAGAATGGATGTTGGACTCTGTCGAGTGCCTTTTCTGCCTCAGTTGATATGATCATAAGGTTTTTGTTCTTCTTTTTGTTGATATGTTGGATTACATTGATTGATTTTTGTATGTTGAACCATCCTTGAGCTTCTGGGATAAATCCCACTTGATCGTGGTGTATTATCGTTTTAATGCATTGTTGGATTCTGTTGGCTACAATTTTGTTGAGGACTGACCTACAGTTTTAAAAATAAGGTGGTGATTCCACTCGCTTTAGTGAACAGGAAAGTAGTTCAAATTCTCTAACATGGTCATTACACAGACCATCATCATCAGAAATATGTTCATGACTCAGAACTCTTCACACCCAGTACCTCATATAGATAGTCACTGAGTCACATCTACTGGGGGATTTCTGGACCAGAGAGAAGACAATTAGAAAGATAAGTTACCTAACTACTACTTTTAAAATATGCTTATAAAAATCTTTAAAGACAAAATGATTAAAACAGTCTTTGGAAAGATTACTAGAATCTATGAAAACACGTATTCTTCTTTTGGTCCACTTCAGACTTTCTGGAACTTTCCAAACTGTCTTGTCAGCACATCTCTACTAGCATCATACCTGCCTCCTGGTTCAGGCTGAAGACTCCCCACTGTGCTCAGGTTCTCACTGGTGCTCATATTTCTCTTCTTTTCCCAATTTATATTATTCAGTTTTAACAAATATCTGTTCCAAGAAGAATTTAATAGTGTCTCCTGAAATGTATATAACATTTAAACTAAAGTGACTTCAATTTAAAAAATGTTTAACATATTATAATATAAAGTGTAATTTAATATAATATTATTTTTATCTCAAGAGGACTCATGGTCTAGCCAGGAATACAGGTATCTAAAAGGATAGTGATTCAATGGAATACTATTCAGCAGTCAAAAACGATAAACTAGGGCCATTTATAGAAACATGGATGGAGCTAGAGGGAGTTATACTCAGTGAAACAAGTCAGAAGGCAAGAGAAAAATATCAGATGGTTTCACTTTTGTGAGGAATGTGAAAGAGCAACAACTACAAAAAAAAAAAGTGAGCTCAAGGAAATGGACAATTATAACCACAAGCAAACAACGACAACTAAGAAAAAACTCAACAAGACCAAAAGGTCAAAGATAAACTAAAGGGACTATGGGTGGTGGGGGGAAGGGAGGGCAAAATGGGAATGAGGGTAGAAGGAGCCCAAGAGGCTGAGGTGATGGCGCACAGATGAAATGGTGGTGGGAACTCCCTGGGGAATACAAATGATGTAAAATATAATTAAATAAATCTAATTAAAATAAATTAATAAATAAAAGGGTAGTGATTATGTGAGAGATGCTGGATGGTAGAGCATTATGAACTTTCTAGGAGAGCTCATAGAGAGCAAGTCATTCTGTCAGAGGCAGGCGTGCAGTTAAGGCTGCTGGGAAAGCGATGGAGAACATTTGGGAGTTGCCTCAGCTGACATATTTTGTTCTTTTTCCTCTCAAATTTGGTGTGTTTTTCTTTCTCCCAAAGGAACTCCTGATTTATTCACTTCATCTGTGTTAAAATAAATGAATACACACAGATTGTAAGGTTTGTAAATATGGACACGAGACCTTAAAAATCTTTGCAGCCAGTCTGTTTTGTAGCTGTTCTCCCAACCAGGCTTGGGAAAGCTGTGAAGAACAAGTGGAGAGAATTTTAATGGCTGCAAGTGAAACTTTCTGGCCAGTTTTATAGGCTCAATTAAGTAAGAAAGATACACTTGCTGTAAAGTGTTCCTATTTTCCAAAGAAAATACACTACCTGTTATCTGCTGATATTTCATTTTCTGTAAAACTTGTTAAGGCTGTCATACTCCTCTTGCAATAAACTGGGTGTTTTGTTTTGTTCTGTTTTATTAGGAAAAAAAGATTCTCTGCTTATTTAACAGCAGCATGAATATCCTGTAAGTAATTTTGGAAATGCAGTGGATCTAGGGTTTTTTTAAAAATATTAGTACCTTTATTATTGTCTTTTATTTTTTAATTGTGTGACATAGATCACATATTCCCACCCTCTCCCTTCATTTTAACTCTGTCTAAGTTAAAAGGATGTTCATCTATAAGAAGGATTTGAGGACATATGAGTGAGAAGATAGGTATACTAGTTTCCACTCTCGTAAGAGACATGGTATTATATCTTTCTGGCAAAGGGGATTGGTTTAGGGAAGTAATGGTTGGATGAATCAGTGCAAGCATTCTGAAAGATGTGTTTGCCCTGTTATGAATCTGGTCTAGGAATCAACTTGAGGGAATGTGCTTGGCAGCTGTGTGGACAATGAAAGACACATCTGTTGAATTCTGCAGTCAAAGGAAAGGGAAAAGAAGATGCTGAGATCATGCTAACCATCTTTTTAAAAAGGGATTTAAAATGGAATGTGTAATAGCCATACAAGTACAAAAATCCCCAGAAGGTTATTTTCTGAACAGGAGGGATATGAGGAATAAGCTCTGCTGTCCAACGGCCAGTACCAGAATTTGTATTTCTTTCTCTACTCCTTAGAGGCATCTGATAAAAATTAGGATATTGACAAACAATTTCAGATTAGTCATGGCTCTTAAATTGCAAAGAACAGAAACCTATTCAAACTGGCCTGAGAGAGAGAGAGAGAGAGAAAGAGAGAGAGAGAGAGAGAGAGGGAGAGGGAGAGGGAGAGAGAGGGAGTTGTTGGCTTATATACCTTTTCCGTCAGAGGCATCCTGCTCCTCCAGTCAGGCCACTGAGAGTCTGTCTTTCTCTGTCTCTCACCTTTGTGATCCTCTCTGCAGGCACCAGTGTTAGGGGCCTCCCCCTGTAGTGTCAAGACAGCCATCAGCAGCAATAACCCAACAACTCTTTAGAAAGAAATTGACTCTCCCCCACTACACCCAGGAAATCCTAGAACTGATGCGGTGCTTACTGCCTTACTGACTTAGCTTAGATCACACACCTGCCAAAATTATGCAGATGCAGGGCTGTTACTGACCAGAGCCAGGTCACAAGTTGACGCCTGGAACCAGGAAGTAAAATCCACTCATACCAAGTCTGTGAATGTGTATAGATGAAGAGTTTGTCCAAAGAGGAAAAGCCAGGTGCTATTAACTGCAAAAGGGAACAACTGCAAAAAGCATTTGGGCACCCTTAGGAGTTGTCTACTATAACCTTTTGGCTCTAATAATCTTCTTAGAAGATCTTCCTTCATCTTCCTAGAAGTTCAAGGAAGGAAAAGAAAACCTTTTCCTTCATGTATTTCCCTCTTTATTATTAGAAAAGATCATTCATCTTAAAATTGCTGCCATTGTTGTTTAGGTGAATAGGAAAAGGATTTGTTCTTTTCTGCTGTTCTAGTATCTTTGAACTGTGCCCAGAACACAGACAGCATCACCAGTTACTTAAGAGAAATTACCAGCCTCTGGCTATTATTTATTTAGATAGGCAATTAACATTTTGATTTACCCTGGGCCTGGGAATTTACCCCAGGGAGAGGCAACAGAAAGCTTTGAAAGGACTGAAAGTGACTTTTTATAAGTAGAATTGTTCCCAGAACATCATGTAAATATGTATAGCAAATCATTATGTTGTACACCTGAAACCAGTACAATGTTAAACAATGATGTCTCCATTTTTAAAAAGGGACATACTGCATTCCTAAAAGCTTCTAATGGTGGAATGAGATTGAGAGCTGGAGCCATCCTCCCAGGCCCCCTGAAACTGCTGTAGCTTCACTCTTACCTCTCAGTGGGCACCTCCTCTCGCCCACCCACTATCTTGAGCTTCATAAACACTTCTCTTCCTGTGGATGCATCCATCAACAGACTGGTGTTTCCCCAGACTTTTTTAAACAGCTGAACTGAGCAATGAAAGAGGTACCAAGGCAGAGGAAAGAAGAGAACAGAACCCACAATCTGTGGACTAGGTGGATTTTGGAAGAGCTTAATGCTAGATCACACTTGACGTTAGTGACACATCAAATGCTTGAAAAGGAGACTTGCTCACCTGGTTTTCAGAAACTAGTGAAAATTTGAGAAAAGAAGAAGCCAAATTAAGATAAGGGTCGTCTTAGCCTTTTTATATTTTAGACACATTGAACACATTGATATTAGCTCTATGGGAGATGATCATGTGAGTTTCTAGCTTTTAAACATACTGCAAATCATTTTGAAAACAGGTGTCATGCTTATAGGCAATCCCCAATATAGAAACAAACTATTTCAGAAACCTTTTTAGAAATTGGCAATTTAAAAGTGGGAATGATTTTTTTCATAGGAACAAAAAAATAGTGGATGTTGCTAGGGTATCACATCAGCTCACAAAAGCCACTGCAGCCCCACAACCAGTGCTCATCACAGACAATAACCTTCCTGGGTATACTTTTTTTTTTTAATTTATTTGTTTATGTATACAAGACCTGGGGTACTGGCCAAAGGTATGGGGGAGGTGAAAAGATTCACCAGAGACAGAGCAGGAAACAGAACAGGCTGATTGACTGAAATACACTGCTGAGGGGGGCAGCGGGCAAAGCAGGAGAGGTCTGCTGCACCATGAGGGTCACCAACCTGGCTGGGGAATCAAACTTGTGCTGCAGTGGCTGTGGCTGCTTCATAGTGCAGTGCTTAACCCATTATACCACTAGGGAGGTCCTTTCCTGGTATGCTTCTAAGAGGTTCTCTTCTGATCTATTAGTCTTTAGAGATATCCCCCCAGATATATCTATTCCTGGCCCTCTATTGCCTTTGTCTCCCCATCATGGCACTGGGCCTTCCAGTGCTCAGGCATCCAATGCTCTACACACCCTCATCCAATGCATCCAGTGCTCTGCAGGCATTCCAGTGCTCTGCACAGCCTCCACCAAGGTTGCTGTTCTATCCATGCACTTAACCTCAGCTACACTGTAGGGAAAAACAAAACCAATAAAGGTCCTTAACATGAACGTGATTGCCTTTTTTATTTATAGTGAAGTACAGTGGCTTACATTATTGTCTGTATTTTAGAAGTATAGGACTCTCCCCCTTCCAGTGCTATTACCATAGCTCTCCCACCACCCAAGCATCCATGGTCCTCCACTGTAGTCCATTGTGCTCCCTCCCCACTTAATGCTCACCCTTCCCCTCTGCCTCCCCTCCCCCCAGCCCAATGTCTCAGTTCTAAAGTCAGCTTTCAAGGACTAGTTTTTGGGTTTGACTTTATCTGACCCTTTGTCTGGTTTTCCTATATCCCACATATAACTGACACCATCCAGTATTTTCTTTCAGCATTTGACTTATCTCTCTTAGCATTAAACCTTCCAGCCCCATTCATGTGGCTGTAAGTAGCATGAGTTTCTCATTTTTGATCACTGAGTAGTATTCCATTGTGTATATGTACCACATCCTCTTGGTGCACTGAAGAGACTTCTCTTTAAAGAAGGCTTTTTATTAACCCTAATCAAAGCACAAAACTAGGCACTGTGTGGGTAAGTCGAGTAGAAGGGAGTAGAGAGAGGTTCTTGGAATCAACTCCTGGGAGCTGTCCCTATAAGATATGAGCAGACTAGGGCCCATGGTCTCTAGGGCACTTTCCTGATGCCTCATTGTTACTCTGTAGCCTCACCTTCCCCCAGCACCTCTCTTCCATGTGCAGAGCCTGATTTGCTGCAGATCTCCCAGTCTGGCCAGCTTCCTGTGAGCAATCATCTGTCCCCTAATAGTGGCACTAAATTGCCCTGTAAATTGGCCCCCGCTCCCCCAAGGAAGCCTTTCGTCTCTAAGTCTGCCTTCTGTGGCATATGGCATGTAACTAACATGGGCCTTAACCCATCAGTCAGCCCCATCTGTAACCTACCCTGAAGACTCTGTCTTCCTAAATGCTAGTGTCCCAAATTTTTAAACTAATAATATAGTAAGCACTTTAACATAAAATGCAGAAACCTGGACTCTGGAGCTGGTCTGCCTGATTCCAGGTTATACCAGTTATAAACTTGGTAAAACTGGCATTTGGTATAAACTTGGTATTTGGTATTTAATCTCTCCATCTCCTGTAAAATTGGGGTAACAGTACTAGCTCATATAGTGTACAATGAAATGATTAAAGCCCTTAGAATAGTGCCTGGTGTGTAGTAAGTGTTCAGTAAATGTGAGGAGTTTTTAATGGAGGCACATCTGTGGTGTTTAGAAAGAATATATCCCATTAGTCCAAGACCCATTCTCTCTTGATCATTCTAGGGGCTGAATCTGTTTGGTTATGCCAGAGTTCAGGGACTCTACTGGCACACACAACATCTGCGAGGCTCCCCTGTGCTCACGGGTTACCACTGAGGTGCTGCAGCCCTTCACGTGGTGACCACCAGGCTTGGTTATAAGGCACGTTTGGCAAAGTCCCTTGGTCAAAAGGTCAATATCTATTTCCCTCTCTCCCACACACAAACTTTTCCTTCAAAAGTATACTCCTTTCATCCCTGACCCTGGGGGCACACCTAATCTCTTTAATGAGCTTATGCTAAAATCAAAGACCAAAGACCAAAAGAAAGTTAGAGGCTTCTGCTTTCAGCTCTGTGAAAACCCTAAAGCAAAGAAATACCAGGGTCTAGTTAAGGACTTAAAATAGGAGAGAGAGGGGAATACAAAAAGAATATGCCCATTATTTACTCAATAAATTATACCACAGACAGATTAATAACAATAATGGCATTATTTACTCAATGCCAACTCTACCTGATACTGTGTGAAGATCTTGTATAAGTGGTTCCAGAAAACAGCTCTGTGAAGGAGGTATCTTTAATCCTATTTTACAGATGAGAAAACTAAGGTTCTAAAACTTTGCAAGTTTTACAAGTCATTAGCAAAGCTGATTTTCCACTGGCTGTCAACTCTTGGTAGTAACAGGAGAGAAGGAAGGCTGTGCCAGCTGTGAAGATACTTTTTTACTTGAATGTTTAAAAGAAAGGAACACTAAGTATCCATTTATAAGCACTATAAAAATTTTTCTTCCTCTGCTGAACTACTCTTGAATGATCAATCTTCATTTGTTTTTTAACTCAATAGTATTGAACCAAAACCAAATTTCAAAACCAAAACTGTTTCATCAGTTCTCTGTAAGAGTCAAAATGAAATCACTCTTTTTATGCTATAATCAAATAAGTTAGCCTATCTCTGGCTCAAACTCAAACCTAAATACCAAAAAGCAGGGAAAGCGAGCTCAGAACCGCATTATTTTTCCATAGTACGTAAAAAAAAAAAAAACCCTATACACTTATATTCGACTGAAAAAAGAACTCTTTCTGCTTCTAATGAGCAATTAATTCCGGCTCAGGATGTCAAGTTTAGAATAGGTTAAGTTCCCCCAAACCACAGCCGTTTGTGTTGGATCATGGTTAAAACCCCAAAATTCCAACTTCTACAATAATCACATTCTTTTCTTCTACTGCAATGGGAGAAATGACCATTTTATGTAATATAGGAAAAACCATAGCAGAAACGCCTATGAATTCCAGATTTCCCAAACCGTTCTCAAAGCTGTTTAAAATCAGTTGGATATGTTTTATTTTTGCAGAGCTTAAAGTCCTGAAGTAAACTTTGGGTACTCAATTTTTTAAATGAAGATAGTTTTGAGTAGAAGATATAAAAATCTACTTAAGTGGCATTTATTACACATGTATCACTTAAATTTGATGACAATTAAAACTCCATGTGAACATGTTTGTGTTCAGATGCCATAACCCAAAACATCCTTTGCACAGCTTCCTAACTGTAATTAACCAGTCAAGTCACCAGGGCAGCCATCTTGTTCTTTCCATTTAAGGAAATACTTCACTTAGAGTCATTCTAAAATTCAACATCATTTGGTTCTTATTAAGTAGTAACTAATATGGTGTTATGATGGAAAAAGAAAACTCTTCTCTGAAACAGACAGGAAGTACACTTGAGCCAAAGGAAAGCCTAAAACAATAACAGTCACTACAACAGCACTGGAGTTGCCATCCTCCACAGAATGACCACTTTCAAATACAATTATCATGACACATACTGGAGTGTGTGACTTTAAAGTCCTTCTATGGAGCTCATTAATATCTGTTTCATTCTGAGCCTTGAAATCACAATACTAATGTTCATAGTGTTTAAGAGAAAGTACAAAAGTTGCTACCACTGATTTCACCTAGATGGATAGGAAAACTTTCCATTTATTCAAGTAAGGGAGCTCAGAAGAAAGAATAATATCATTATAATAAGAAATCTCTTTATTTACTATTTCAAGAGCAGATTTTCCCAATGTAATGGAATTCTTGGATACCATCTCTATGGAACTTTCTTAAAATGATTTAGTTCATTTTATGCATCTTTCACAGTCTATTCCCAGATGTAGCTCCTTTCCCTAAACAGCAAAACCAAAGCAGCACATTCATTCGTTTGTTGGTTTATACATTCATGAAATACTTAGCAATTTGTTTGTAAGTGTATGTGAATGCCAATGATCAATCAACACTGACCAGCGAAACAGAAAGAAAACCTGGTGTTGTGTGTATGTATGTAGCTATTAATGTCTTGAAGTTTCTCCCTTAAAGAAACAGTAGGAAATGTTGTGTGAGACATTCCCTGTCACGATCTGATGTCTTTCCTCTAATGAACCTTCTGGCTCACTGTGTGATAATAGATACCCCCAAACCATGTGGAGATACCTCCATTTTTCAGTTTTATTTTCCCATCATCTCTAATTGCTAAAGTCCCAGATTGTTTCTGAATAGCAACTCTATTTTAATTGTAATTGTAATTTTTCTATGTATCTGCTAGTTTTCCTTTTTTCATCTGTTTAGTATGGACCACATTTCCTGTTTTCCATGCAATTCCCTCTACAGTAATTTCTCAGGCTTAAACTGTCAGGCAGCAACGTGCTCTATGAGTATGTGGTTATAACAGAATCAGAGACTCACATTCTCCAGGTGGGAATCGTGGTCTCAAATTAAGGTGAATGATGGCAGGAAGAAATCTTTTAACATAGTACTTAAATTAATGATGGGGGGGGGGATATTGTGGGACATAGGAATTTGTGGTTTACATGTGATCTAGAACTATTTCAAAACTTCCCAGTTCACAAAGTTGGTACCTTGTTCCTTTCTACATATAGATAAAGTTTAAAAACCTAATCCCTAAATACATGATGAGGCAGGAATAAAAAGATGACAAGGAAATAGAAAAGAACTGACATTTTGTTTCAAGCTTTCAATATTTCTACTTAATTTGATTCATAAATTTATCAGAAATGTGAAACCTTCCCATTACAACTTTCCTAATTATTTGAGATTTTTTTTCTCCAAGATAGGAACACCTGGTAATGTCCTTTCATCAATTATGGAAAAGAATAAACTCATTTCCACTTACAGTATATCATTTTGGCCCCAGGATTAAAGAACAAAGTTTTAAAGCATTGGGTTTGCTCATTTATTAATTAATGTCCTTTATTTGGTGACAGCTTTGTGCCAGACATTTATTGACTCTGAGGATTCAAAAGTGAATCAAGAGTTCATGTCTGGTGGGAAAGGCAGACAGGAAACATAATTTCAAATATAATGAGATATTTAGGAATTGTTTTACAGGGGGAAAATGATAAGCAAACTCATAGAAAAGACTTAATAAGATAGATATTTGCTTTTATCTCTGCAAAGCCTCCCCTTGTGTGCTCAGCCTTTTGTCTGCATTTGGGGCACTGCCTCAAAGTAAGCTCCTCCAACCACCCTTTGTAATTTCTAAACAAACATAAAGTGGCTTTTAGCATATGTTTTACGGTGATGCATGAAACACAGGCTCAACCTTTCCTTTGAGGATTTGAGCATTCAAGCATCACGCCTGTCCCAATTACAGACTGAGATCTGCCCCATAGGGTAGCTTTTCAAATTATGTTTCACAACTTAATAGATGATCATAAAATCAATTAGTCGGTCACAACTGACATTTTAAAAGATTTTGAATAGAATTGATCAGAGCACATGGCAAGCAGTAAATGTTTGGGTTGATGACATGCTTGTTTTATATCCTATACATGCGTACACACGTGTGTGCTGGGTCATAGTGTAAATTGTATTTCTTCCTCCAAGTTGTTATTTTTGAAAAGTTCCAGCCTAGACTTTCAGTTGCAAATCTGATTGGTTTGCCATTTCATTTGGAAGAATTCAGGAGATACTTGTTTCATATCAGCTCAAAAAGTTTTTTAAATAAATCCTACCTGAAACGTAATAAATGGCAGAGTTTGCTTAGTTGTATCTGTATATCAAACATATACATATTGTTACATAGATTAAAAATAGATCTGTACACAGTTGCTACATATTTTAATTCATTTTAGTTTAGTAGTCAATGCTTAATATAGCTCTTAAACATTAAAAGAGGTTACAATTGTATAACTACAAGTATTTTAAAGACCAGGTGAAGGTTCTTGTTTTCCTGAATTAACCATTATTTTCCCTCTAAAATTTAAATTTTCATATCATAAGTCCAATACTTGCTAACTATAAGAATGCAGATAGTTGGAAAAGTATTAAGACAAAAATGTAAGTCATCTACTATCTTGATACATGATAAGTGAACACTGTTTTGGAGTAATTTCTTTTTTCTGTTTCTATTATCTTGTGAGCATTTCTCATACCATTAAATAATCTCCAAAAGCATAAATTTAATGTTTAATGCATAGTGTTTTCTAGAAAGGATGTCCCTAATTACCTGATCACTTCATTTTTTGATTATTTGTTATTTTCATCATTTCTTATAATGATGTAATAATTAGTCCTATAAATAAATGTTTCCACTCTTACATTATTTGTCATAAATCAATATAGTAATTACTTAATGTAAGAGCATGAGGAAAATTATAATTTGTCACAAATCACCAAGTTGCCCTTAGAAAAGTTGACAAGTTTATGTTCTTCCCAACAGCATATTCATTAATCCATTTAACAAATATTAATGGACTATTAATGCCCCATTAAAACCAAGTTTTCATTTTTCTTAGTTTTTACTAGTTTGAGGATGAAATACCAATTACTTGGTCTTCATTAAAATACAGCTGAGATTGAGCATTTCTTGTGTTTGTTGAGCATGTATATATTCAATTTTAATGAATTTTTCATTTTTTCTATGACAGTGTTTTTCTTTTTGGCTCCTGAGGTATAACTGTTCTTGATTAAACCTTTCCTGTCAAATGCCATTCAGAATTCTTTCCAATTTTGTCAATAGTCTCTTAACTTTATGTTACGTTAGAGAAAAAGGAGCTTTTATTTTTGTGTAAACAAACCAGAGATTTTTTTTATTAGTTTTTTTTCAATTGGCATTTAAACATCTATCAAGATCAGCATGTAATTTTTCTTCTCTTTCTAGTAATGTAATGATTTATATTAGTAGACTTTCTAATATTGACTAGCTGTGACAATTCTGAAAAAATAGGCCTACTTTCATAATGCCCTCTGCCTTTGCTTTTATGATGAGCTGGAAAAGGATTGCTAGGGTTTCACTTTGATATTGTAACTATATTTGTAAGTGAAATTGATATCTAGCTTGTTGGTTTTTCCCTAACTTTAGCATTTTTACATAGAAGGGTAATATTAGCTATGTGAAATGATTAGAGTAGCTTTCTCTGTTTCTATACCTTTAACAATTTCTGTAGTGTAGGAATTATCTCTTTGTCAGGATTTAAGACAACTCATCTGTAAAACTATCTGGTCTAATGCTTTATGTGGGCAATTCTTTGACACCATTTTCAACTTTTCCTATAGTTAAAGGTCCCAGAAAAGGAAATGTGTCCTCTTTTGCCTTATTTTGAAAGCTGTCTTTTTAGAAAAAATTATTTCATTAAGATTTTTAATGTCTTACATATTTTGTTTTTTATCATTTAATACATTTAATAATTCTGCTTTTCTGTTCTAATACATTTATTTGTGCATCATTACCTTAGTATTTATCTTTCCTTACAGGGGAATAAAGTAAACTTTTTGGATTGTTTAGCTAATTATTTCAGTTATTTCATTTATTTTTTTTAAACTTGTATCAATTCTTTATTGAAGTAGCACAGATTCACAAACTAGGTATGATTAAGGTATATAGGTTTTTTTCAATTCACACCTCCTCAAATGTATGTTACCAGGCCACACTCACCACCACAGCCCCAATAACTTTCCACCAGAGTCCATTGGGCCCCCTCAGCTGTCTGCCTGACTTCTTTTCATTCCCTTCTCCAGGTTCAGTTCTGCAGTCAAATTTCTAGAGTCTACTTAGGCTTAATTTTGCCTGTTCCTTTGTCTTGTTTCTTTATAGTCCACATACAGGTCATTTTAACCAGCGTGACTTATATGATTATTATTTTAATTTTTAAGGATCTAGGTATTATCTAAAATTTGATTATTAAAGTATCATCCATTATAACCTGTATTCAAGGACAGTATCTACAATTTGGGGAATCTATTTGAAGTTAATATATGTAAGTTTTAATCACTTAAAGATTTAATTAAAAACTGATTTTTTCCATAGCTGTTTATCATTTAATAATATTTATTAAAGACCTGATATATTTTAAGCAACAATGTTAACACAATGAAATCTTTTCAGGAAAAGAACAATAAAGAATATTAAATATAAACTTTTATATTAAGAGTCACCCACTTTACAATTTTTTTTTTTAAAGATTTATTTTTATTTATGCATACAAGCACAGGGGTACAGGTCAGAAGTGTGGGGGGTGAGAGGATTCACCACAGAGAGCGGGGAGCAGAACAGGCAGATCAACGAAGTACACTGCTGAGGGGAGCAGCGGGCAAGGCAGGAGAGGTCTGCTGCCATGTGGGTCCCCCTCCTGGCCGGCGGCAGGGATCGAACTCGTGCTGCAGCGGCTGCGGTTTGCTTCATAGTGTGTTGCTTAACCCACTGCGCCACCAGGGAGGCCCCACTTTACAATTTTTTAACAATTGTGTGTGTGTGTGTATATATATATATAAAATTGATAATATAATCTTACTAATTATATGGTTTCTGACATTGTATACTTGTGTTTATCACCTTCTTGGTTTGCCAAAGACAAACTTCGGTTAAAATTTCATATGCTCTTTGTTTTTGACACGTCTCAGCATCATTATTTTTAGGTCTATGTCTTAGAAAAGTTTGGATGGTGGTGTTTGATTCATTCTGGGGATTTTTCTTACAAAGAAATGCTCAATTCATTTATATTAGTTATTAAACTGACATTCTTATTATTTCCATCATTTTGTCTTAGACCTCTTGTTCACCTTTTTCTGTTAGCTACATCTTTCCCCATGTATTATACTTTCTTTGATTATTTTATTTAATAATTTTAATCACACTGACTTTATAAAAACATTCCTTATCCTATTTTCTCTATCAACATCAAAAGTAAAGTCATCTCTGTTCAGCTCCTAATGTGTCAAAGGAACAAAGTAGCACAATGATATGTTACCACAAGGTTCTCTTACACTTTTTAATCTTTGGTATTTTAAACCCAGTCATATTTTTTAAACAAGGATGTGTATCTTCTCTTTGCATACTTTTTATGTGGCCTACTTCCTGCCACCCAGGGTTCATATTCCATGTCTAATGCCAACCCTTTGCTATGATATCTCCATCAGTGAGTTCTTTACTCATCTCTGCTTACCTTTTTGAGTAATTTCACTTCAGGAGATATATAGATAGTAGAGTACAATTCTTTGCAATCTGATAATATTTTTCATATATAAATCTAAACACTTATATGCTTTGAAAGATATAGTATGTATTTACTGAAAGAATGACGTACCTTCCCAAGGGTTTGTCTCTAGAAATCCCATTGTCTTTTTTTTTTTTTTAATTGGTAAAGAAGAAATACAAGGTGGATCTGATTTTCCTTCTTCATAAGTACCTGTTTTATTATCAGGATCATTTGGAATTCTTGCCTCACTCATGATTTTCAAAACTTTCACCCACCCAAATTTTTCTGGGTATTATTCTCTTTTCATTCATTTTGCCAGACTCTTATTGAGTCCTTTCTGGTTTCAATTTTTAAATAAGCATATGACTTTAATTACAAAGCATTAAAGCTTAGGCAAGAAATACCCAAGACTAACCCTCATCTTGTACAGAACTACAGAACATTAAAAAACAAAATGGTAGTGGGAGGGAGCTGTGACCAAAAGGAAGATGAAATTATGTATCTATTATACAAATCGAGAAATTCAAACGGAAGTGGATAGAAGATTTTAGGAGCTGAAAAAAAAAAAAAAGGTCCCATTGCATAAATAATTATTAGGGGCTGCTGCCAGAGACAATCTGACTGAGCTTAAGTTGATTTTCTCAGCACTTAATTCAGGGGGTGGACACAGCATAAATCCAAACACGTAAAAAGAGGACACATCTACCTTTCCCATGGCAATAAGGCGGAAACCTTTAGTTACAGGATTACATCCTGGCTTCCTTCTGTTTTCTTACTTGAAAGTGTAGCTATTGTTCTGTAAACAAAATGGCTGACACCCCCTTGCTCCTCACCTCCTTGCACCTGACTTTGGAGAGGCGTCCTCACCCAGCTAGCGGGGCTGGTGTAAATTCACACCTCCTGTTTACAGTTTCACCCATTTGAGAGGACAGTAGGGTAACCCAGATTCTGAGCAATGCCTACCTGAGAATTTGCTTCTGCTTAGTTTCTCAGATACCCATGGAAAAGGGTCGGCTGCCTATGCCCCAAGTTCTGCATGGCCCAGTCCTCTGCTACCTGTGGCTGTGTCCACCTTTCGTCTTTTTCCTGTTGCACTTTCTCTCTCCTAGTTGTTTTTTGCCCTGGGGTAGCCACCTCATGAGCCATCAGCTCTCCATATACACTGTTAAGAAAGGCTGCACTTCTGAAAGAGAAGAAAATACATCAGCCCTGTAGCCTCTCTCTAGCCTCAGCCCTCACAAGGAGTAGATTTCACCCCTTCGACCAGCTCCCCATAAGGGTTGTGGCAAGCTGGTACTGAGTCTTTCAGCTTGGCCATTTCTAGCAGATATTCCTCAATGCTTTGCCCTATGCACATTGCACCTACTCCATATGCTGTTGGTCATTTCAGCCAGAATCTGAGAGCTCAGTAGTAAATTGCCTGTGTTCACATTGCTACTGAATCCAGAATTCAATATCTATTATAATGCTTAAACTTCTCTAGAAAAAGGGATTTCTTAATGATGAATCATAGCAAGACCCAGGACAGTTTTACTGCATCACAAAGGCCATTTTCCTAGCTGCAGCTTATTCTTATTCACACACAATAAAACAATGCACATCTAATGGTATGACTGGAAAATATTATGACTTTTCTCCCCTCCTACACTCTTAACCCCTCATTTTTCTTTAAATGATCCTACAAAAATGAGACATGGTATAAACCTTCCAAACTGGTTCCCTTGCATTCTACAGAAAGAACCTCTGCAAAATGTGGTAACACAGCTGGTGATCTGGTTACACATCAATATAACTCCAGTAGGGCCTAACTGAAAAGGCTACAGAAATTCAGCTGTGAATTGCTGTGGGGTTTTTTGTTTACATTGAAGATATGAAAAATAATTAGAATAGAGTGCTAGGCTATGAAGCAAACCGCAGCCACTGCAGCATGAGTTCGATCCCTGCTGCCGGCCAGGGAGGGGACCCACATGGTGAGGCAGACCTCTCCTGCTGTGCCCACTGCTCCCCTTAGCAGTGTGCTTCTGTTGATCTGCCTGTTCTGCTCCCCGCTCTCTGTGGTGAATCATCTCACCACCCCCACACCTCTGGCCTGTACCCCAGTGCTTATATGCATAAATAAATAAATCTTTAAAAAAAATTAAAAAAAAAAGAATAGAGTGCTAGGTTTTGTGTCTATGAAATTACCTGTGAATATATAAAGTTTTATTTTCTCTTCCAAACTGAATTGTTATAATTATTTAAAATGAAAAATAATGTTCCTGCCACTGATGTACAGATCCTGGTTGCATAGCTTTATGAATTCCTAGACTGAGGTCTGTAGTGCAGATGCTAATCTAATAGCGGGATCATATTTATAACACCGGAGACGTGTCTAATTGTGGGTTTAGAATGGCAGATGAAGCCCAGAGTGATTGAAAGCTTGTCCTTTTTCACATTTGAACTAATTAATATTCACCTTCCATTTAACTTCCTATCAATGAGAATTTCAAAAAGGACCTAACGTCCTAATCCCAGGCCCTTCACCCCTGTAAATGTGATGACTTGAGTCGATCTGTACCCAGTCCCAGGTAAATGTAGAAAAATATGTGGGATGATTATCCACAAGTTCTCATAGAGTCAGGCCTGTTCTGACTTTTATGTCCTCCTGCCTCCCAGGATCTGGGGCTCCATCTCCTCATGAGTATCGTATTCCCAGTGCATATGATATATTGGTACCACAGCACCATAGGGTCACAGTTCCTACTACATTCCTTAGCCAGAATTAACCTGAGCTTGTCTTAACTGCTTGCCAACCTGTCATGGATGATCTTGAGCACAGACTCTGTTTCACAGTTTAGTCTAATCTCTCCTCTGAAACCTGCCCTCTTATCTCTGTACCCAAAGCCACACTTCAGTCAGGTCGTGGGTGTGTGTTTTTACCCACCTTTATGCAGTTGACCCAGATCTGTCCCATTCAACAGGAAATGACAGAACCTTGACTTCAAAGGGAGAAGCATGGGTAGATACAAAGTTTATTACAATATTGCAAGGTAAATTGTATGAAAAGTGCTTGACTTTCATGTGTGAGCCCAGAAATATGCCTGTCAGAATGCTTGCAAGAGCTCACAAGCTTCAGTACCATAAGTGTGATTCTTCAACTTGATAGCAAGCTCAACTTTGATGTCAAACTGTTCATCTTCTGTTTATGGCACTTACTGCCTGGCCATATTTCCAATTTTGACTTGAAAACAAGCATGACAGATGCCACATTCACTATCACTACCTTTTTAAATTCTGGTGGGGAAAATAATTTAAGATGCTCAATTAATTGATGTGGAAAAATTTTAAACTTATAAGATTATCACTGAGCCTATGTTTACAATGCTGTATAGTGACTATTGCATTTTTGTTTAATTTAAAACCCCTAGAGATGACAATACCCAAAGTGCAATTTTGCTGCCAATATTTATTACTTACTGTTTAGAAATGATATCGGGGGTAGGTTGGAGTGGGGGAATCCTTTCTTCACCAATAAAGAGTGGTGATTTTTAATTTATTTTAAATGATGCTTGTGCATCTATGTCCATACCCCCTTTCCAGGTATATCCTATTTGGAGTCATAAGTGGTCAGTGAAACTGTTTGACTTTCAAGCCAGTTAAGAAGCCAGTAAGAGATCTGTAGCTATAAATAAAACAGCACAAGTAAAGAACCATCATCAGACATTCAAGTGTAACTGTCATGAAAGTTACCTTGAACAAATCAGTTCCCAGGATGGCATTCATTTCTTATTGATAAATATGCTTGATACAGTGAAGTACAGCTTCCAGAAAGATAATGGAGCAGATAATTAAACAATCTATTTGGAAACATAAACACACACAAATTCACACATACACACACACTTCAGGGAGGCAGGGAGCACAAATTTTGTCAGTACAACCTAACGTCCTTCTGTAGGAAAGTATTTGGCCACTGAGAAGGAGAAACATGTTTTTGACTGCAGTAGACTGTTGATTCTGTTGTACGTGACCAACATCAGGAAAGGAGAAAAGAACTTGCTTTTACTTCTTTTCTACATGGGGGTGGTGGTTTGAGGATGCTGGTAAAACAAGTCATTAATGTTTCAGCTTCTGTTGGCTATAGCATACCAAATGTGCTTAGTGATAACCAGGGTGATTTCTATGGTAATAACTGGACAGGAGCCACTAAAGAGGGAGCACCTCTGATCTCTTCCTGTCCAGAAGCTTCTGGAGATCAGTTATGAAAGCGCTTCTATTTCTGTTTCAATGTATAAGAACAGGTGCAAAAGATTCCTTTTGTTACAGTCTGTGTCAGCTCCTTAGAGTGTCTCAGCCTCCCTCTTTGTACCCTTATCTCCCCACAGTGCCATCCTTGTGCAAAGTACATACTTGATAAATGCTTGTTGAACTGTCACTATGTTTTCTAGATCACTCTCAGAAGAAAGAGAAGCATCAAGACACTTCCATAATCAGTTTAAGAGTAACACAGATGTTTCTCCCAGTAGGAAGTTAGTTCCTGCTACTAGAAAGCATAATCTTTATCACAATGTCATTTTTAAGTGACTAATGACCGCATGATACAGTCAGAGATGGGTTCATTTACTTTTGATGATAAATTCCTCATGGTCCATGATCCCCAGAGATTCGTAGTCCATCAGAGTCTCTTGAAATCAACGAGTTATAGGGCCTCCCTGGTGGCACAGTGGGTTAAGCAATGCACTATGAAGCAAACCGCAGCCACTGCAGCACGAGTTCAATCCCTGCTGCCGGCCAGGGAGAGGACCCACATGGCACGGCAGACCTCTCCTGCCTTGCCCGCTGCTCCCCTCAGCAGTGTACTTCAGTTGCTCTACCTGTTCTGCTCCCAGCTCTCTGTGGTGAATCTTCCCCCCCACCACACACACACACACACCTCTGGCCTGTACCCCAGTGCTTGTGTGCATAAATAAATAAATCTTAAAAAAAAAAAAGAAATCAATGAGTTACCATAATCATCATCTAAAGGTCTATACCAGCAATCCAGAAGACAGGTTAGATGGTGTTTCCATTAACCACTGTAGTAAGAAGTTAGGCCCACACTTGATATATCTGTACCATTCCAACAACCTCCTTCATGAAGCCTACTCCTTCCCAGCGAGGACTTCTCTACCACCACCTGTCTGGACCAGGAAGTAAAAGGGTCGCATCCCACCTTGTGCCATCACACAAAGTAGTCGAGAGCTTGTTCAGTATCAATCCTACCTTGTGCGCAGACTCATGCTGAGAGCTGTCCCTAGGCAAATGCTTGCCAAATGGAATTCTCGATTCCAAAAACAGTAATCTGAGACACAGTCCTATCTTGCAATCTCTAAACTCAAAGCACATATTTTCAGCACCTGTCTTGTGTATGTCCTATGTTCTCGTCTCCAGCTCTTCTCGCCATGTCAGAGATGACACAAACTTAAATATTCAACAAATGAGCATAATGAGGAATGCCAGCTAGCATAGCATTGCTAAAATTTTCTTTTGCAACAAAATTTAAATTGGTTAACATCTTTCACAATGCTCCAAGTAGCTACCTGATTTGTAGGCAATTATACCTGTAGGGTGAACACCTCATCCAAGTCTTTTTATAGATTAAATCAATGAGTGTTCATGGATTTTGAAATAATAGATATGGATATGGTGGCATGACCCCACTTGAGCATTAAAAAAAATTAACTTCCAACATATTTTAATGCAAATATTACCTTTGTAAGTGGATGACCTCAAAAGAAAGTGTTTCCATAGTAACCAAAGGGAACACATACCTGTTTATGATAACTTCTCTATGAAGAGAGCCAGGCGTGGACTAGTGTCTGCAGGAAAGAAAAAAAAAAATAGCTGACAGCACTGTGTGAGTAAATAGCTAGAAGATTTCACTTTATTTGTAGTTAATTGAGAAAATAAACTTTCATAATGAACTGCCAGAATACACACTTGAAACAACCAGGTGATCTGTCAGGATATTTTTTAAAATGTAATTTGTCGGATGTGACAACCAAGGATTCAGTTTAAGTGAAACAGATCAGAGATGAGTTCTCACAACACATTTTACTCATTTCTTTTTATCTACACTTTGCATTCTTTCCTAGAAATCACTGAGACCTTCAAAGCTCTTAGGTTTCACTTTTTTCTGTCATATGTTACCTTAGAAAATGCTGTGTAGAAACTGCCCTTCTGGAACTGAGATTCTGTACTTAGAGGACATCACTGAAAAGGCACGTATTGATTATACTTCACTTTCTCTACTGACACGGCTGTTGGAGTTGGTGGCTCTTTGGAGGTGCCATTAGCTAGAAATGAGTTTGACGTCTACAGCCACTATCTGGTTATCCTGCCTTCCTCTTACAGATGCAACACCTAGTTAAAAGCTTGTCTACAAGAATTTTTTCTTTTTTCTTTTTTTTCCCCCTTGGGTCATTAGAGTAAGGAGCAGATGCATAGTTGTCTGCAGGTCTGAGGAGGATCTCTTTGAAGCTCCATCCAGAGCGGCTCACTGACAGGCCCATGGCCACAGGCTCCTGTGTGGACTTAGACAGGGCATAGGCACTGGCTACAATTACCCATCTGGTATCCATCTGGTAGCACGAATGAAAGATAATACCAGATCACAGAGAAACTATACCAACTGCCAACGTAGCAGGACAGGGAAAGAAAGGTGCCATCTAACCACGTGGAAGTGCTGTGCTTTGGGCATGCGCATTTCCATCATAGGATGGGAAAGAATGGTGCGTGAGTGGAGAAGCCACACCCGGCTAACCTTACAGCTGCAAGTGGTTAAACGTTAAACCAAGTTTCTCTGCCATATTTAAGTTGTGAGGGGAGTTTTGGGGAAAACACTTTACCCTCATGTGCTTGATACCTGTCTTCTGCTACCACATCCACCCACAACAGGGTTTAGCAGGATCTGAGGACTGCTGGGTGAGGGGTGGGCACCCGCATCAGAAGGACATTGGTTTAATTCACAGGCAGTGCCACTTTGCACATGCCCCTGTAACAAAAATACGCATTTTGTGGGAGCTGGCCAATGATTTAGACATTTATTCATTCATGACTTTCTTCTTTTTTTTTTTTTTTAATTTCCTTTTTTCTGCTTCATCTGCTTCCTTCTAGAATGCAGTGCTCAGGTTAGAACAATGGGTAAGTGTTGATAATCTATTAGTATAACTGCCAGAGATTTGTCATCCGCAGCACCCTCCCTTCCTGCAGAGCTCCAAATAGAAACCCTGGTTCGGGATGGTGAGGAGAAGCATGCCTGTGAGGCAGCCGTCCCAGGGAGCCTTTGCTGTTTATTTCTCCACTTACTCTGCACCACTGGTCCCTTCCTTCTTTTCCTCTACATAAGTGCCAGAGATGATTAAAAAAAAAAAAAAGGAGATATTAGAGTGAGAATTTAGTAATATTACAATCACCTAAGCAACAACACTCTGTCATGTGGTTTTCTCCATGCACTGCCCTCACAATAACATCTGATGTATGGATATATGGTAGCTAATACATTGCCACATATTTTGGAAAACAATATCACACTCGTTAACTCTACGCAATTCAATGAAGACAGGGATACATTTTTACAGAAGAGAAAACAGAGGCTCAGGAAAGCTATATGATGGCTGAAAATCACCTCCTTAGTTCTGACCCAGATCATATGACCTAAGGTCTGAAACTGCCATCACAGTTAGGCAGTGAATGCTGGTTAGAGGACTGAGAGTTAAATTGAATTCCTTTCCCTCATAATCTCCTATAAAATGTTTCCAAAACTTCCAAAATATAAAGAAAAATATCTTCCTGTCTTGGCCACTTAGAGACCCATGCTGAACAATTCCTGGAAATGAAGTAAAGAAAAAAAGAAAGAAAGGTGGTAATTTAGAGGCACAAATCACCCGGAGAAGAATTGTTATAATTATACAGTGCAGGATTACTAGAAAAGTGCCAGAATAGAAGTGAGTGAAAGATGAGATGTCAAAGGAGAGAAATGATGATCCCAAAGGTGAGATTTCAATATTGATGCAGACTGTTACCTATGCAGAAGAATTTATGGAAAAGTGAACTTAAACTGATTCCGTGTGGAAGAACTGAATTGCATATTCTGTACAAGAAGATGTACTATTGAAAATTCACTTGGTTTTCTCTTTCCAACTTATGGGATTCAAGTTCTTTTTACCATAATGTATACTAATTAGTCTTTGCACTTAAATCAGGAAGGGGAACTGTAAATGTAGCCATCCCTGGTCTGTTCCTCATTAGAGACAATTAGGAGTTAGAAGAACAAAAACACATCATAGGATTAATGATAAGAAAAGCCACCTAGAGAGAGCAACACAAGGCAGGAAATGATCTTACTGAGCTAGACAAAAGAAACTGACAGCTTTCAAGATCACCCACTCCCAGTCTAAACGCAGTCTAAGGCAGACTCCCCAGCTCAGGCCAGCCTGTCCTGCTTATTCGCCTCTGTTTTTCATATCTCCTGTCATACTGCATTTATTAAGAAATGTTCTCACTCTCTAAATCCAATTCATTAGTTTCCCTCCGTGGATAAGAGGTAGGGCATTACTGATGAGAGAAAAATAAGTAGTGAGCTAATCAGCCTTGGTAAATTCCAGTCTTGCACATGGTGGTCACGGCTGCTTGATGCCAGCATCACACCAGCCGCAGAAACACAGGAGCGGGGCTGGACGGAGCTGTGCGTACACCCCTCTCGGAGCCCTGCTGTTAGATCATGTTATACTTTCCCAAAGGGAAAGGGAAAGATTAGGGAACATTTAATTGCCTTACAAACTGATTGACAAATTGGTGATCTGATGCATATGGATGATCTTTTTAGTGAAATGGCTCAGAAGCTGCTCAGAGATCATCAGGAGCTGTGATTTGCACCCTCCGCAGGGTTATTACAGACAAGCGGAAGGATGGGTTGATTATTATCTTTCTTTCTTTCTGTTTTTTTTTTTCCCTTTGAATGTTTTCTTCACCTCCAGGGAAATGCATTCTAGCAGCGTGAGCACCACTATTAATCAACACTTGTAGCAATAATCAGCGAGTGAAAAATGGTGACCAGAATCTGCGAATGCACTGGCATAACTGTCTTCTGAGTTTTCCTTTGTGATCATGCCTTGGCATTTTAACACAGATAATTTATACAAAATTAATGTTGGCACCTTCTGAGGTGCAAAGATTTATAGAAGCAGTGCCTACTTCTTCATCCATTAAAAAAAAGAAAGAGAAATCATTTCTGGTCATGATGAGTAATATTTTAGAGCCTTTAAAAATATACTTGCTATCTTCATGTTTCTTTGTGTTAGGTTTCGTCAGCTAGCCCCTTCACTTTGGAACATGGGTATTATGAAAGGCAAACCATTTTAAATTCTTGTTTCCAGTCTTCCCAGTATGTTCACCCGGAGGGGGGGTGTGCAAAATAATCAAGAATTCAAAGACACCAAGTCCCAAGATCCTCCTGAGAGCCCAGTGGTGTTATTGTCATTGCAGAGGTTAAAAGGGGTGGGAGGGAGCTGAGTTAGCTGAGCAGCAAAATGCTGAGAGAATGGAGTTGTCACACCTATGGGGGTAGTTGTCAAGATAGAGTGACTTAGAGCTGGTGATGACATCACATGCAAGTGACATCAATTTTACAAATCCGTTGCTACTTTCGTCCCCCCCACCTCCTACCATCCTACCATGGTTTCAATTCCTACCATCCTACGATCAGCAGAAAATCCTGGGTTGTCAACACTTTGAGAATTTCTCTGAAACTTCACAAAGTTGGGATGGGCTCGCCTGGAGACTGAGGAAGATCTCTAAGGCAAGGCGTGGGGCCTCATCTTAAAGAGTGATTGATAGACCAAGACTCACAGGAGCATATGACACCAGCCCCTTGTCTGCGGATTGCTCCTGTCATTAAAATCAATGCAACTTAATTAAAGCAAATTACAGATAGATACATCTATAAATAAGATATTAAAGTGTGCTGCTGAATATGATAATTGCTGCATATTTAGCAATCAGTGTGTGTGTTCTGCTTTTGCCAGGAGGAATTCCTTTCAGTGGAATCAATGGCGCTTTATTAAAAACCATCCAAATTAGAGGGAGAAATGATGAGTGTTATAATAACACAAAATCACTGTTTCAACTTTCATGGCAAAGAAAGGAAAGCAAAATATGTCCATCCCTCTTTTTTCACTCAAGGAAAATATTAGACATAGTCTCTTTAAGATGTGGATATTTTGAATTTATAAATTTTAATTTTTGCATTCTCTTCTCCCAAAGGAAGGCGGAGGGAAAGTAATAATCATAAATAAAACAATTCGGCAGTGGGACCACGTGTGAGAAGCACCACAGTGCCTCGATCTGCCGTTTCACACCTTGATGACAGAAGACAAACAAATAAAGGCTGTACTGACAGCAGAGTTTAAGTAGTTTATGCTGCTCTCGGAGGCACTAGGTTATTTGGTGTGTGAACGTTGTCATAGGTTAATTCAAAATAATGAACATTGGAATGCGGACTTGTTTTCATCTCCTTTCTGCTTCTCTCACTGCCTTACCCCCATCGCTTTATCATAAACGAGAATTAAACTTGTGACCTAGAGACACCCTATTTTCAGGATAATTTTTAAGTACACAATTTTTTTTTCCAAATCTTCCATCACCCAATTAAAAAGCAATGCAAAAAACTTGAGGGTTTGTAAATCATACCCATATGACCAGAAGAATTCCCAGATTGAATAAATACTAAAATCACAAAAAGACAATTCAGTGTAGAATGTTCTAAGATTAAAAAAAAACACTGAATAACCAACTACTCCTAGTAGAGACCAATAAAGGCATTTAGGAGAACCTCATATATTGGGTCACTCTGGGCATTTATTTCTTGTCTCTGGAAAGGGAGGGTGGGTAGAAAATAATGACAAGCAACGAAAAGGAAAAAATAAGTAGTTGACAAGAGGAGAAATGGACATTTAGGAAAGTAACTTATAACTATTTCATTTAATCAAATGTTGACATATGGAATAGCTTCCCTGCACTGGTCTGGGGAAGAGAGATGGTCCAGATAATGCTCTAGGGGAGAGAGGAAAATCCCCGCTCTCATGCTCACATTTGTGAGAAAAGAAAGACCGTAAACAAGTGACGATTGATATAGGGTCATTGAATTCCCATGTAGGTAAAAAAGTTGGGCTAAGGAGCTGGCATGTGCTGACAGTGCAGGCTGTGTTATATGAGGTGGTCAGCAAGGTTGCTCTGATGAGGCTTTTTAGCAGGGACAGGAGCAGGGGGAAGCATGTGGGTATTTGAGAATAGGTATTCCAGAAAAGAGGGAAGTGTAAATGGCACCCGAGATAGCCACCTGCTTGGCAGGTGGAAGGTGTAGTGAGGAGACCGGGCTGGCTGGAGCAGGATGAGCAAGCAGGAGAGTGGAGAAAGGTAGCCAGACGGTAATGGGGTCAAAATTGTGTGAGTCTTCTGGAACACAGTTATTAGGTCCTCTCTGCTTAACTGTTCTCACCAAGGGTTGTTATTTCTAACTTTCTGAGAAGCAAGACAATGTAGTCATGCTAAGAAAGGAGCAAAGAGGGTGAGCATTGGGTTGTAGCTTGTTGTTCTTTTTAAGTTCCAACTCCAAGGATGATTTTTAGGGAGATGACCTGTGATTTTTCTGCAGACTGTTTATGCCAGAGGCCATTACGCTCACAGATATGTTGATAACTGTGACACCTGAGTTTTCCACTTTTCAAAGGGCTATAAAGACGGGCTGCAATGGGAATAGAGTCGCATCATGTATAACTCTAAGCCCAGCGTCTAACACGTGGACATATCGCACCCATGATCAAATCTGTTCTCCTTCCTTCTGATGTTCCTGGAGGCAGCACTGTGGTGTGGACTGCACGCCACTCTGAATTCTGCAGCTGATGGAAGGAGGGAGTAGGCACAGCCACTGAGCATAGGCAGCACAGACATCTAAGTTGTTCCTTTCCTTGATACATGCTCCATCCTGTGTCATTGTCCCGCAGAGTTGCCCCCCACCACGAGTCGGGGAGGTGTTGAGACATTGTCCTAAGACTTTGTGAAACTTTTTCCAATCCCAAAGTGGACATTTTAAAACTAAACTCTGCTTCGAGAGATGTACTAACAGAAGTTTGTAAACTTCTTATTGAGTGCACAAAACAGCATGACCTGCGAGGCCAGTGGCAATTTGTGAATATTTGAATCAAAGTGAATATTATCATTCTGGTCACATAACAGCACTGCCATTGTTGGGGTATTTGCTTGTAGCATAAGCATAAGAAACACATTTGCCTCCGAAATCTCTGAACATACTGATGGCGACCTGATTTACTGGGTCTCTTTAATTCAGTCTTTGAAAAAACAAGGTCCCTAAAGAGGTTTCCCAATAAAAGGTTTCCCATCGCTATGAGCTAGTTGAGTTCACTCCGCCATCCTTATAGTCTCCTCTCTGGTACCTGGGGCCCTGAGCACACTGCTGCCTTGCTGCAATGCATTAGCACCTGCCAAGTGCCCCCATTTTAAGGATCCCTGATTTCCATGAGTCATAGAAACGAGCAGTTACAAACACTTCGCAGTGTTGGGTCGTTTTTATTTTTATCCCTTACTGGTAGAAATTTATACTCCCAGTCACATTTCCTGGTGTGTTGTCCTTCTTAATTATAAACAGCCTGGTGGTGCTGCACTGGGATAACCCACAAGGGCAAGTTGAGAAGTAATCCGGGTGAGGCTAATAAAAACTTGGCAGCAGGCCTAATGATAATCAGAGTGGACCTGAAAACCTTTAAAAAAAAAACAAAAAACAACCCTTTCTCTTATTTGTAAGTCCTTGGATTTTGGTTTTCATGAATATCTGGGTAGTTGGGAACCTTTCAGTGGGTTTTCAATGTGCAGGTATTTGATTTTCATCCGGAAAGCTTCTCATCAGCAAGTGTGTGGGCTGTTAACTGAGTTGTGTGCTACTGAAGTCTGTTTGCTGAGTTGAATTTTGATTTAAAAAAAATGACTTGGTTCACTTTTGGTCCACATGCTCTGATGTTCCGAGGCCTGGTGTGAAAGGCACTCTGTTCTCGTTCTTCCCAAAACATTGCCGCCTTCTGCAACCACTGGACCGCGTGTTGCAGCTCCCTGAATTATGTTGTTTGAGGTCTGTTACTACGGACAGAAAATTCCACCCATTCTTTGTTTGAGTTTAAGCCCAGCGTTCTTCATATGATCAGTAGCTCACTTGTGGATAACTAGTCTAATTTATGTGGTTTTGCTGTTTGCAAAGCAAAAGTGAGTTTCTCACGGCCCTTGGGGAAGATGGTCAGAGAAACCCATCCCCAGACAGTGCTGGACCAATTGACAGACCATGAAATGAAGCTCTCTCTATCCTTCTTCCAAGTGACTTGGTTTAATACTGGTGTTATTTTCCATACCAAAACCCAATTACATGATGGAGGATTTTTAGTAATTGGGCCCTTTGGATTTTAAATCCTCTCAGGTCAGTGCCCATGAGGATAGCCTTCAGTAGGAAGGGCCCTGGGGCTTCGCACAGCAGGTAAAGCTGATTTATAGATGGACATGGCATTACGTCTGTCACAAACACATTATGAATGGACGTTATACATTTTCTAACACACAGATAAACTCCCCCTGGGAAATTATTCCTCCTCTTAATGGATTACACCATAGGAAGTTATTTGCAATATTCATCCTAAATTTTCACTTTTCTTAATTTCATTACATTGATGAGGAGAGATCCTGTATATCCTTTTGCCTACATCATGGAATATTAGGCTACAGTTTGTAAATCACCTCACGGCTCTCCAACTGAGCCGAAAAACAGTAAAAAGCAGTCCTAGGTAATAAATAGGTGCTGATTTCTGCTCGGCATTCACACTGTACTGGGGCATAATGAACACACCCTGAAGTCAGTAGATAAACATTTTTCTTCTTGAGTGTGGGAAATCATCTAAATAGCACTCACCAGGCGTTTTGATTGCTTAGCTGCCAAAGTTGGGATTTTGTTTCTTTGCTTAGAGAGAATCATGTCGAGTGCTGCTTTCTTTTTTCTTTTTCGTTGTGTTCCTCCTTCTGCCAACCTCTTGCCATAAGATGCTTCCCTTCAGATTCTGAATCTCTGCTTGTCTGAAAGAATTGTCCCTGCACACAGAAATCGGGGCTCTCAGACACGGGGACACTGATGGGTTCCCTGGCCACACAGCACTGGCTCTGGGATCGTGGTTGCTTAGGAAGACCCACCCAGGGCCTGTGGTGGGGCTGCTCTCTGTGCATGGAGCCCCCTGTGCCCGGGAGGGGACCCAGCTGCCAGCCTCTCCCCGTCCAGTCAGTAGGAGTGAGCTTACCAGGTCCTGGTATTTACATTGCATCCCTAAGAGTTTATAATATTGTCATAAAATGCACACTTCACATCTGTACTATTAAATGCCTCAGTCACAGCGAAGCCTGTTTCTTCACTTCACTCCATGCCGTGGAATTAATACTCCCCCATGAATTCAAGCATTGTACTTGCTGTTAATAGCCTCTTGAGGTGGCCAGCTAGGTTAATCCAAGTCTGCTTTCTGCGGGTTGTTTAGGATTATGTGTGTCTCTGCTTGTCTGTGTTACTTCTCACTTTCAAGATTCTGTTTCATTGAAATGGCTCTTTCTTTTAATCATGTAGCGCTTATTGAACATGAAATACGAACTAGACAAGTTTTAACAAAGCTGATTATAAAAAATCATATTTTATCTAGCTATGTAAATATATGATATAATATATAATTACCTTTTACATTATATAAAATTTTATATTCTATAAAGTAGGTCATTTATATTATATAAATATAATATTAAAAAGGTAACTATTTAAAAATATATATACGCTGGGCTCTCAGACATGGAAAGTAAATAGCTCTGACTGAAAAACTTCCCAAAGGGCCTGGTGCTGGGAGAGAAGGGCAAAGGGAAAAGCTGAGACAGGAGAAGGAAGGTGAGAGTACCCAGGGGGCAGGGAAGGCCATTGGAGGAGACGGGCACAGGTAAGGATGGGGTGGCAGGAAATGACTGCAAAGATGATGATGATGATGATGATGATGATGATGATGACGATAATAACACTAGGCTGTGAAAGACTTGGATATCACATTCAGGAATTTCGACTTTGTCCTAGGCATAAAGTAGTTTCTGTGTTAGCTGTAGATGGTTGTGTGTGTGTGTGTGTGCGCCCATTGCCTATATAAATCCATCGACACATCCACAACCTATATACATACCATTTTTCAAATGTGTCATTTCATTCCAGCCACACTCATCCTAAATAAATATGTATATATGAAATGTAAAGTGCAGAAAAGAGACTCTTTCACAAGAGAAAGAATCTCTCTCTCTCTTCCCCTCCCTCCCCTCCTCTATCATTCTCTTACCTCCCAGAGCTGTTTGTGAAACAGTATCACTGAAGAAGCTTCCATTATCCAGCCTAGCCAGGACTACTCAGAGGTTGACATAAATGAATCTTACAGGACAGGAAAAAAATTCTCTGCAGGTGTTTTCCTTACCAAAAGAAAGTCCAGGGTCAATGTAACTGTGGCAACAATAGCAACAACACCAATTTATTGGACAAAGACGTACACTCTATGAGTGTGACTGGTACTTGTGGTTTACATGCGTCATGACATTTAATCCTCAACAACCACCATCTGAGGTAAGTACTATGATTAACCCCATTTTATAGATGAGAACACTGAGGTCAGAAGTTAACTTGCTCAAGTTTACACGGTCAGGAGTGATGAAGTCAAGCCTGGCCAGTCTGGTGTGCAGTAAGTGCTTCTGACCTGTGTGACACACATGTGACATAGATGTGACACACACACACACCCTCTGTTCTGTTAGAAGCTCTCCCTACACCTCAGCTTCCAGTTAGAATGGATGGGCACAGCCTCCCTCAGCGGTGCTGCTCTGAAGGGTGGCTTCCCTGTTTTGTGTCTTTCTTTGAGAAAAATAATAGTATTACCAGAAGTTTTCAACTCCTGCCTTTCTCCTAGTCAGGTAACTACACTGATCAAATCAGATGCAAAACCTCTGTGAATATGGTATCTGACATGCTGTGATTCATTCTGTGTGTTTGTAGGAACAAGACACTTGAGCACATTTAATAAGCAAGGAAGGTATTTAGAGAATCGGTTCTGATCCATTTGGATGGAGCCTATGGGTGGGTACCCATTAGTATCCAAGCCTCGAAGCCTGTCTTGCTGGTCACCCTGTCCTCCCCTGAGGACCCACCACAACCAGCACCATGGGTGACCAGCTGGTTTTTATTTTAATAACGGCCCCATTAATCCTCACACACAAGTGTTGTTTCTGTTATTTCCTCAGTGACTTAGGTGACTGGTTCTCAAGTTTTAATCCAGTCACTGAACAGTCTCCAAACTTGAGCCTCACCCTATCCCCAGGCCTTTGCGGGTCAAGTGGCACTGTCAGATCTCTGCTGGGTGAACTTCACAGACAAGCCTGAGTAAGGTTGACGGTGACTCAGGTGAAGTTTTTTTCAAAGCTGTGTTAGGCCAAGAAGAATGGGACTTTGATGTAGATTTTCACTCATTCCAGAGCAACTCAGAAGCAGAGAGGAGAAAACTGTCAGCACTGGACTGGTCTCCTTGTATGCAAATTTCCCTGGTAGCAGTAGTCAGTTTTAGGGACAGTCTTTTAGAAGGCTTCTAGAACCCCAATTAATCAGACTTGGTTTCTCCTCCCCAGTAGGAAACGACTACCTCACTATCATGCAACATCCATTTCTTGGCTCATGTAAGAACTTGAGTGGATTGTTGATGATGTTGCTGCTCTCTGTATATTTGCATAATTTTATATCCTGAGCAGAGTTCTTGATTTTGCAACAGCATCATAAAAAAATAGTGTGAATTGGCAGGTTTGGGGATATGATTTGCAGCTGGTCTGTCACTTCCTCATACTGGAAGCTTCAGCTTAAAGTATTATACAATTATCATATTTTACAGGACCTGAGCCGATATTTGCATCTGCTCATCTTTTGTTGCTGCTTTTTAAAAAATACTCTCTGTTCACATTTATTTTTCATAGATAAATTGCCCAATTCGCTTATTTTACATACTTTTCTCTTGGTATAAATTCATATGATTCGGTGCTATTGAAATCAAAGCACCAAGGTTTAATTGACATAATAACAGTCAACATGATGAGCCTTTGGACATTTATATCCGTTGAAAACAATGACAAAGCAAATGCAAGCTGGAGCTATGGTAATATCAGCCACCATCCCCCTTTCACTCATTGTCATTTTGATTAAAAGGTATATAGAAGCCTCCGTGGTTTTTCAGGATGCAAAAAATTATTGCAGAAACTTCCTCTATTAATGGAAATTATTAAAGGATGGAAATGGTACTCGAACAGTAAGAATGACATTAATTATGCGAAAAGCAATCGTATCTGGCAGTTGGCAAGTGTGCATTATTCTTCAACACTCTTCTCTGGGGCTGTGTCCAGCCAGCATTAGAAATCTAAAAGCTTTTTATTTTGGCAAAGTTTTCATAGCACTTGGACTTCCAGCATCTAGATAAAAGATAATTTGGAAGGAAATTATGTTGGTGAAATTGAAGAATTCTGTAATGAGTTCTATGTAGATGAATCAATGCCCAATTAAATGATTATATCAAATCCAACTTTAAATGTTGACTTAAAATAATCTCATTTTAAAGACTTTGAAAGTAAGATGCTATATATACATCTAATCAGAAGAGCAAAGTCATATTACCCAGCCTTGTAGCAGAATGAAGGGTTCTGATTGATCTAAGATTTTGATTAATGGAGAGAAACTGAAGTCAGGAATTACCTGTATCTAAGAACTAGATTAGATTTCAGTAACCTAGCTTATTTTCACTGCATAATTCCCTTTCTCTTTGGGGGGTGGGGGAGGAATCCTCTTTCCTCTCCATATCTCCTTTTCAAGATTCCCTGCTCTGTTTATCACAGTTTGAATGTTTTCATCACCTCTAATAATCTGGTTTACATTTTTTCTAAATTATTTCTCTCCTTACATCAGTGTTCATTTTTGTACAGTATTTGATTTCTCCACTCTGGTGTAATCCCTGTAGTTCTCCCATCACCATAGCACCCATGATCATCATCACAGTCCTGTGTGCTCTTCTCCCCTCTCATCTGAACCCCTCACTCCCACCCCCTTGCTGTATGTTTCAGATCCATGGTCCGCTTACCAGTGTTGTTTTTTCTTGACCTTTTGTTCACTTTCTCTATGGTCTACATATAAATGAAACCATCCAATATTTATCTTTGTTCTTCTGACTTATTTCACTTAGCATGACCCCTCTTTCTTACCCATCACTTCTTTTATCTGTCCTTGTCTCTTCACAGCAGGGAATACAAGCATTAGAAACATTTGTTGCCCTTTTCATTTACTCAGTAAGCATCTCTTGAGCTTTTGCCATGTTTAAGGCACTAACAGGAAAAGTCACCAGAGGTACAGGAGTGAACATCCTTCCATAAACGCGTAAGGGTGTGTTCAGAATCATAAAATACCCAGTGGGATGAAATCATTGAACATATGTGACAGGGACAAATTAAAGCAGGAGAGTTAGCTTACTGTAAGTTATTGAGAGCCCTTATTCACTAGCTAATGGAAGACCATTGAATGAGCTTGTGTTTGGTTTGGTTCATGTTGACACGTGTACATCAATTTTCAGAACATCATCTGTGTGGTTTTCCCATTATCTCATTCATCTTCGTAGAACTTGAACTCTGCTGATATGGTAGTCAGTTGAAAAATGATTTATGTAATATAGACTTAGGGCCAATGTGTGTCTGATTCCAGCAGTAATGGTTGTAGCTGTGAGTTAAACAGATGCTACAATTGAGGTAGCTCTCAGTCAGCACTCATTCCACCTAGTCTGCCTAGTAATTTATCCTCTCAAAAAGGTTCCCTACTATTCTGCTGTTGTCCTGGACTTGGAGAAATCTTCCCTCACTCTAAGCATTTATACAATTGAAATTCCTAAAGGTTTTAATTTATGTTCCAGATCCAAACTTAAATCTAAATTGTAAGAAGATTTGTAGTTTTCTTTAATTTTTAAAAGGAAATAAAAGAAAAATCAGGATTAAATGGACAAAAGGGCCTGAAATTGGCAATCTTAGTAAGAGTTCACCATGGACAGATGTCCTAAAAGTTCCATAAGAGCATTGTGATGACATGCACTGTACTGTTTAACAGGTCTTATTCAAAAACCAGTTCTCCATTATGGAAGCTGATTCATTACACGTCACTGCCACAGAGTAGATGTTTGATACTTGTGTTTCATTGACTCAGTAAATATTAATGAATACAGTGACATGCCACACCTTAAAAAAAATGGCTCAAAAAAGAGCGTATCATCCCAACCCTAATGAAGCTTACAAGCCTGTGTCTTGTGTTATTTAATACATTGATGTCATGCATGAATATGAGGGAAAAGATTCTGTACATATTTTTAAAATATATAACACTGTATTAAAAATTACTTTTGCTATACCCCAAATTAACACATATACACCTATTAATTATACCAGTTAGAGGAAATAAACCTTGCTAGCAGTTCTGTTCAGTGATATATCGAGCCTGGCCATAATTGTATTGAGAATGTTGCAGACGACGTGGCTAATTTCACAGGTGCCATCCCATTGCCAACATGGGTTCATTTAGGTCTTATGTCTCAGTTCTTTGTCTAGTGCATAAAGCCATATGGGAGGCAATACTGAGGATGAGAGCAGAACTGCTTTGGACTTAAACAGGTCTCAGTTCAGATCTTGGCTTCGCTGTTCATGATTCTTCGGCAACTTGCTTAACTTTCTCTGAACTTACTTTCCTCGGGTGTAAAACGAGGCAGAGGTGGAAATGGCAGTGTTGACTGTAACTCGTGATTACTACAATGATTGTAGAATGTTCCAGGAAGTCATTTATTTCTGGTACTATAAATGGGAGTAATTAGAATTTTCCCACTGACTAAGCTAGAAAAAGAAAACATTCTGAAAAGCTTAAAATTTTACAAGATTGACACTGTCAACTCTATAAATGGAAGTATATTTTAACTATAATAGAAAGCTTTATTCAGTGACTATCCTTTATAAGAGTTATTAGTTGCAAAGGATAATAAGAACTCATAGAAAGCAATATAGGGACCTCCCTGGTGGCACAAGGGGTTAAGCAGCGCACTATGAAGCATCCACAGGCACTGCAGCATGAGTTCAATCCCTGGCCAGGGTGGTGACCCACATGGTGCAGCAGATCTCTCCTGCCTCACTCACTATTCCCCTCAGCAGTGTATTTCAGTAGATCTGCCTATTCTGCTCTCCACTTTGTCTCTGGTGAAACCTCTTACCCCAACCCCACACCTCTGACCTGTACCCCGGCTCCTCTGTGCATAAATAAATAAAATAAATCTTTTGAAAAATCACCATAAGCAAACTATTATATCATGTTAAGACTTGAACATCTTCTGAGGGTCAACTTTGTTTCTTTCAGTATCAGCAAAGAACTTTGTCACACAGTACAGTAAAATAATATAGCAGAGGAATAAAAAACTCAATGATTACATCCAAGAAACAATAAGAAGTTAAATTCACTAAGTGATTAATGTAGCTAACCATGACTCCACCAAATTCCTGTTTATCCTGCTTCTGGAAAATACAGACCCAGTGAACAGACATTTCTTAGGGAATGCTTCCTGAATACCTTTTTTTCATTTTTCATCAGACTTTTGTCTTCTTTCAAGTAAGACTGTATTTCAGCCAATGTTATAATATCTCTATTTGTAGGTAGACAGATGGGGGAAAGGAAATGAGGAATGGTATCTGGCTCTTTAATTAAAGATGCAGAGCCAGAGTTTGCTCTCAAGCTTATTGGCAAGACACATATGCACACATGCACACAGGCACACACACATGCATACACATACACTCACATGCAAAGTGCATCTAATAGATGAAGCCAAATTTGTAAAATTATATCTACAATCATAGTTTCTATGGTAACTGTATCTTAGGCCCAGACATAAACAGAGCTGGGCAGATGTCTGATTTTATTTTCTCTGAAGACAATCAAAAGAGAGAGACTTTAGGTTATCAAGACGCTGTAGCCCAGTGCACATAAGGGTAGCACTTGGATGATGCTAGCATAAGATTTAATGCCTAAATACCAATAAATACTTTTGCCATTTTTTAATACTGTAGACTAACTTGCAATCTTTGTTGTTCAGCTTTAAAATAGTTGTGATATACCAACATAGAGTTACTCTGCTAACAAGATATGACTGATTAACATAATATGGAAACTATATGCAAAATGACTTTTACAAATGTGCATGAGTTAAAGAGACTTCAGGCTTTATGTTTTTAACTCCAGCATTTTATGAGAAGGACAATTTAGACACGGAATGGTTAAAAGACTTACCCAAAGTTATTTTTAAAGTAATTTTATTTGCTGTATTTTCTAAGCTAGCAGATGTTCTAAGCTAGATTATAAGCTGAATACTCAGTTATTTGATGAAATTACTGAAATTAAATTAGAAGAAATAAACACTTCAGAAATAATGGCTTGAACAAGTGTGTAGTTTTGCTTTTTACATAGCTTATGTGTAAATACATATCTCAAGAAAAATATACTTCATGTTGCCAAAGAGAAATAATTAAACAACCTATTTTGATTGGTTTCTTTTGTCTAAATTGAGTATCATTAGTTTTCCTCCAAACATGTAGCATTTTAGCAGTGTTTTAATATCAGAAGATATACAAAGCTACAATGATGGCATTTTAAATATTTTCATTGGACTGAGTCCTTTAAAACTCTTCCAGTCAAAACTATAGCTAGGTAAGAGCAATGTAATTAAAAGAAAACTTCTGGAAACTGCTCAAAAATATCTGTCATGATACCAACTTGAAATGAAAGGCATATTTCCTAAAATGGCATCTAAATTTTTACATCTTGCATCTTAATCTTATGATGTGTCTGGCAGCATGAAACTCATTTTTTTGTAATGGATCTGAGTAAGACATATTTGTAAATGAGGATGTTATATATAGGTGAATAAGCCGCATTGCGACTTTGCACAGTCTTTCCATCACAGAAGCTTTTAAATTTCCCCAAGAGAATTGACTTATGGGCCATAAATTACAACATTGGCAAAAATGTGTCCTAACCTGTAAGAGCTGGAAAACATGTTAATTTTGAATTGTTTTCATTTTTATGATCAAACTTTTGCAGAAAATCTTGTGTGATTGATTCTTTTTTATTTTTTGAATTGTTAAAAAATGTTTGAAAGGGCATTAAATCTTCCCCTCTGCCATTAATCTACAAATGGGGGGAAATAGGGGAGTTAAGTGGCCTCTTTAGTATATTGCTTTATGAAACTGCTGACTCTTGCAATGCCAGGCTAGAAATACATGCTAATTTAAGGAACCCTGAACATAGCAGCAAGCTCCTTACTTTTGTAGAGAAAAGACTAATAGCTTTATTTTAACAAGGCTCTTAACACCCCAGCCAGCAGCAGGCATTGAGTGAATGAAATTGGGAGCACTCCCGTGGACTAAAAGCATCTTAATTCAACATTCCCCTGAATACTAAGCCCTACTGAAAGGCTGTCAGAGACTGTCAAAATCCAGCCAAAGAGGATCACCATGTGCAAGGCACACCTAGGAATGAACTTGTAAAACTCTCTCAAGTTTCACTTCCTGAACCATAAAAACTTCCTGCACTGAAAAGAAGTATGCCCAAACCCAGCATAAGTTTAACATTGTATTGTTTTGCAAAAGGCTGTTATGGTTTAAGTCAGAAGTATTTCATTCAGGTATATATTTAGGTCACTGTAATAAGGAAAAAACAAACAAACCTGGATGATACCAAGTGAGATAAAGGGCTTCTTTAAAAAAAAAAAAAAAAATTTAATTGGATCAAAGCTTCTCGTGTGTGTGTGTGTGTGTGTGTGTGTGTGTGTGTGTGAAAGAGAGAGAGAGAGAGAGAGAGATGTGAGAAATTACCTAATAAGGAGTTCTTCAAACAGGAATGGCTCCTAAACTTCCTGGGCACAATGAAAATGAGAAGTGAGCTTATAAACGCTCACTTTTCTCCCCTTGCTCCCTCCTGCAGTGGCCTGACTTCCTAAAACCTCACTCCAGCTTATAATTACTTTCTCTTCTCTGTTCATGGTTTACTACCCTCAGTTTACTACTGTCCACAAGACTCTGTACCCAGCACAATAATCTATATTGTCACCATTTCTTACTGTAATATTACAAATTGATCAAATCATAGGCAGAGATTAGACAGATTATGTTTTACCCATATATGATATATTATATGGACATATAATTGTAAAAGGGATCTAATCAGGGAAATGCCAGTAATAAATAGTTGGCAAAAACCTCTATACCATTAAAACATGTATATATTTATAATTCTTAACAGAGATTATCTCTGGGTGGCTTCACACAGTAATCAGTAATCAGTAATATTATCAGTATTCTAATAATAGAATATATATTTAGTTCCATCTTTCCCATTAATAGTGTGTCCCTGAGGGAAAGGACTTTTTCTCAGTTTTATGTCTTAGAATACTTAGCATGTACTCTACTTAGAAGACACTTGAGAGTATTAATCTCATTTTCTGAGCAAGATAGCATAAGACAGTGTAAACAATGACTATTTGTTTACTAGAAAACTATAAAAATTTCTAGGCCCATAAAGTCTGACTTTCTCTCCCCATCAATCCACTGAAATCATTCTCAATAAAGCACCACCGCAATGATAATTCCAACATACCTTTTCACAGATCTTTTAACAGTCACTTGGAGAAAACAAGACCTACACTAACTAGTTTAGGCAGAAACAAATTCATTATATTTATGAGCTCACATAAACAAGAGGAAGGCTAAAGAAACAAAGTCTTAAGTAAGCATATAGGAATGGTCTCCCAAGCCACAACAGAGCCAGGCAACCAACGGAGCTGCTGCCACTTCTGTAAGGGACGTTTTGACTCCACAGGCACACAACAGTACCTATATCAGCAGCTACTGTGATTAGGAAGGTGCCATCATCAACAAGCCGTTTCCAAAGCTAACTCTAAAATCTTACCTGGCGGCTCCAGAAACTAGCAACTGTGCATCTACTAACACTGTCACACCTTTGTCATTCTTGCCAGAATAAGCAGAGGAAATGTAGCCCCTGCCTCATTTCCATCAGATGTTATGATCTAACTTAAATTTAGCCAGTATGTTGATTGAAAGTGAATTCTGGGAAAGGTAGTTTTTAGATTTCTAACTTCTGTAGTTCAGGTGTCACTCTACAAAAAGGAATTATTGGGAAAACACTCCAGCATACCATTCACACCACAGCCTTTTCTTCTTGAAACTCTTGACCATTTTTGACATAGTTGACCTCTCCCTTATTAATGGAATTTTTTTTTAATTTCTGTGATAAGTGATTCAATGTTCTCTAGATTCCCTCTAGTTCTCTACTAGACCTTTTCTATTAAACTTTTATTCAGACTTTCTCCTGGGTTCAGTATTTCCCTGTCCTTTAAGTAATAACATTTCTGATTATTATTGGTTTTCTCTATTTCCATTGCATGGCTTTTCTCCTATTCCGTCTCTACAGACTCTTCCTGAGCATTCTAATTTTTTCCAAGGTTTCAAGTACCATCAGTAGACTGAATGTTCCCAAATCTATATTTTTGGTCCAGACTTCTCAATTGCAAACTTTTATACTCTGTTATTTATTGTACATCTTTATCAGATATCCCAAATGAAACTCAATTTCTAAATATTCCATCCTTGTACTCCTATCCCCAAATCTGTTCTTCTATTATGCCTGGCTTGGTGATGGTTACCAAACCCACTTCATTTTTAAGCTCAGAAATTTGGGCATTATGTTAGATACATCCTTCCTATTAATCCTTAGTCAGTCCTACTGAACATACCTCCTGAACATCCTTATGTCATACATTTGTTTCTATCCTTTTGAGTATTCCCTATTTAGACCTTTATCAGCTCTGGTTCAACTGTCACCGGGACCTCCATACTATGGCAAGAATAATCTCTCTAACCTGTAAATATGTCCTGTCACTTGTTGAGTAGAATGTATCAACAGCATCACCATCACTTAAGGGTAAAATAGAGTTCCATGGCATAGCATATGAACTCCTCCATGATCTGGTCCCTATCTGTAGCTCCATACTTTGAGTCTGGATCAGACATACCCCATCCTAGTTTCAGATTTTCCATCTTCTAACTGTGACCTTGGACAACTGCTGAATTTTTTTTATCTTCAAAATGGGGCAACCATTGGGGTTATTGTGAAGATTGAATAGGATAATATAAATGAAATGTTTAGCCTTGTGTTTGATGTACTGAATAAATGTTAAATTGTAGCAGTGATCAAAGAATAACTAAATAAGTGGAGAAGTAGTCTATATTCAGGGACAGAAAGATTCAATATTGTCAAGATGTCAGATCTTCCCAACTTGAACTATAGATTCAAATAAATTAATTTTTTAATTTCCTTACACTCCCAGTAAATTAATTTGTATATCTCAACATATTCATCTAAAGTATATATGGAGAGACAAAAGGACCAGAATAATGAGCACAATATTGAAGAGAAGAATAAAGTGGACAACAGATATTATCTATCTTTAAGACTTACTATAAAGCTACAGTAATCAAGTATTACTTGTTATGGGTGAAAGACTAGATGAATGGAGCTGAATAGAGAGCCCAGTAATAAACCCTACAGAAAACTTACCTTGACAAAGGTACAAAGGCAATGCAAGGAGCAAGGGTAACCTCTTCAGTAAATGGTGTTTGAACAACAATATGACATCCATATGCAAAAAAAAAAAAAGATAAATCTATACAAAGACCTTATACTTATTGCTAAAATTAATTAAAAATGGACCAAGTATCTATCAAATACAATACACTAAAATTCCTAGAAGATAGCATAGGAAAGCTATCTAAATGACTTTGGTTTTGACAGTGACATTTTAGTTATGACATAAAAGGCGTGATCCATGAAAGAAATAATTTATAAGCTGGACATCACTAAAATTAAAAATGTTTGCTCTGCGAAAACCAATGTCAAGAAAATCACAGGCTGGGAGAAAATATTTGAAGAAAAATAAATTGATAAAGGGCTGCTGTCCAAAATATACAAAGACTATTAAAACCCCACAATAAGAGAAAAATCAACCCAATTAAAATATGGTTCAAAAACCTTAACAGACACCTCCCCAAAGAAAATATACAGGTGGCAAATAAGCATGTGAAAAAATACTCCTCATCATATATCATCAGGGAAATGCAAATTAAAACAATAAAATACTACTCATCACCCATTAGAATGGCCAAAATCTGGAATACTAACCATGCAAATGTTGGTGAGAATGAGAATGTGAAACAATAAATCTCATTCATTGCTGGAATGCAAAATGTTACAAACAATTTGGAAGCTAGCTTTGGCAGTTTCTGACCAAACTAAACATACTTTTACCATATGATCCAGCAAGTGTACTCCTTGGTATTTATCCAAAAGAGTTGAAAACTTACATACACACAAGAAACCTGCACATGGGTATTTATAGTACCTTTATTCAAAACACCAAAACTTGGAAGCACCAAGATGTCCTTTAGTAGGTGAGTGGATAAATAAACTGTGCTACTCCAGACAATAGAATATTATTCAGAGCTAAAAAGGAACAGGCTGTTAAGACATGGAGGAGACCTAAAGGGATGCCACTAAGTGATAGAAACCAACATTAAAAGAGTACATGTTGTAAGATTCCAACGAGATGGCATTTTGGAAAATGTCAAAACTATAGAGATATTAAAAATACTAGTGGTAGAGCACAGAGAATTTTTAAGACAAAGAAAAATTTCCTTATGATACAGTCATGGTGGATATTCGTGCAAACCAAGAAGATGCATAACACCAAAGCGAACCCTAATGGAAACTCTGAACTTTGGGTCCTAATGACGTGTCAGTGCGGGTTCATCAACTGGAACTGATGTAGCGCTCTGGTGGGGGGGGATGTTGTGAGGGAGGGAGACTAGGAATGTGTGGGAATAGGGAACATATGGGAACTCTCTGTACCTTCCTCTCGATTTTACTATGAACTTAAAATTGCTCTAACAAGTAGATCTATTTACAAAAAGTTGCAGTCACGACAGTTTCTGTTCTAACCTTCTAGATGGCACAGCAAGTACTGTTGCTTCTGCTACTGATACCCTTTCCCTCAGAACCTCAGTTTCTCCCTTTACCATAATCTTAATATTCTCTGAAAACAGTGCTTTTTTTATGGCTCCACGTTGCTTCAATTTTGTTCTCTGTACTAGAATGCCCCCTCCTGCTATCCCTCTACCCATCTCTGCTCTAAAAAACCCATTCACATTCAAATTTAGATGAAGCTTCAACACCCAGCTGAAGCTGTCTTCAACTCACCCAGGTGGATTTTGGTATCTCTTCCTCCAGGCTCCCAGTGCCTCCTCCCTCAGACTGACACTCTAGCAGTGATCTCATTGTATCATGATTGTTTGCAGACCTGTCTGCTCTGTATTCAAAGCAGTGAAATCCAGTCCCTGCTCATAGTTGCAAATAGAGTATCTAGCAGACTTTAGGATACATTAGGTGCTCAGCAATTCTCTAATTACATGACTGCATTTAGGATGCTGCAATATTAATAGTAGTGCACATAAATATATACACTATTGGCGACAGAATGCTTTCTTAAGTTAGCATGCCATCCTTTTACACCTTAGCCCATGTTCTGCGAACTCCCTGCCATTTTTTTTCTAACACCTGCACGTGTCATCTGCGTGACCACAGATATTGGTAGTGGCTGGTGTGGATCATACATTATCCTACATCATTCTTTCTTCGTTCATTTCTGATGCTTGTTTCCTAACAAGATTGGAAGTTCCTCAAGGATGAAGATTATCCCACATTTAGAAACTTGTATGCCCATAGCTCAGAGACTGTGGACACTCCTCCCCCATGGAACTGGTAGTATTAGCACCGAGTTTTGAAGCTACAGAAAAGGATTAGTTGTAAATGCCTAGAGTCTTTGTAGGGCTGCATAAGCATAATATTTTTCAAACAACCACAGTTAATAATCTTCAACGTAGTGCTGGTATTTGTGTTAATTCTTCCTCAATAAAAAAAAAGATTAAAAACAAACCTTAGAGTGATTGAGATCAACTCTTCTATATCCTCCACTTCTTTTTTCTGCATCATTTATTTATTCCTTCTCTATCTAAATGTATCCTTGCCTGTGATCTTTGTTAGTGAAGCCAGTGGCTTATATCAGGGTTTTTATTTACATTCCAAATAAAATATTTTTCATGACATTAACTGGATACTTAACAAATAGTTATGTTTGTTACTGCAAAATGGATTGATGTTACTTCTCTGGTGCTCAGTTCCCTCACCTGTAAAACAGTGACACTATGTACGTCACAGAATTAAGAAGTCCCTCTGCCTTTCAGTTTTTACAGCTGTAAAATGGGGCAATAAGACTCTACATAGCCCATCCCACCCTATTTTTCCTAAGGAATTGAGAAGCATAACTAAAAGGAAATAGACTAATATTGTATGTATTTTTTTCTCACAAACCTTTTTCTTTTAAAAATTTTTTAAAATAGGTGAAAGGGGTCAAAAAGTACACACTTCCAGCGATAAGTAAGTCAGGAAGATGCAATATATAGCATAGTGAATATAGTTAACAATGCTTGGTTGTATATTTGAAAGTTGCTAAAAGAGTAAATCTTGAAAGTTCTCCTCACAAATAAATAAAACATAGCTGTGTATGGGGATGGACATTGGTTAGATTTATTACGGTGATCATTTTGCAACACCTGAGACTAATGTGATGTTATATGGAAATTATACCTCAAAAATATAATACAATATTCATTAAATAATTCACATTAAAAAAGTGGCTTTCTGAGAAAATATATAAAATTAATAAATCTTTAGTCAGACTAAGAGAAACAAAGAAGCCCCCAAATTCCAACATGAATGAATGAAAGAAGCAACACTATAGATGCTACAAATATTTAAAGGATAATCAGGAAATATTCAAAACAATGTTATGCCCCAAAATTTAATAATTTAAATAAAATAAATTTTAAAAAATGAAATTTTACTGTTTATAACAACATGGATGGAACTGGAGGGGATTATGTTGCCTAATAAATCAAAAGAAGAAAGGCAAATGCCAGATGGTTTCACTCGTACATGGAAAATAAAAAAAAATAAACAAAGGAACAGACAAACTAAAGCAAAACAAACCAACCCTAAAAATCTGACTACAGAAGTGAGGCTACTAGAAGGGGCCATGGTGGAGGATTACTGGGACTTTGGTGTTAGATGTAGTGAGATAACATACACTTCAAGAGGTGTGAACCTGTACCCCTAAATCCTACACAGTGTTGTGAACCAGTATTACCCCAACTTAAAGAAATATAAATAAAATGTAAACTAAATCAGGTAGGCAAATGCCTTGAAAACACAAACTACCAAATATGATTGAAAAAGAAATCAGTAACATGAAGAGTTATATAGGTCATGAAATTAAACACGTATTTTAAAATATTCCAACAAAGAAAACCTGTGCTAGGGGACGTATGGATGGCACTGGGGCTGAGCTGTGTTCACTGATGAATTCTACTAAACTGAAAAACAGACTCTCCACCCCTACCTATGACTACTTCCCAGGAATACCTACGGCATAACCGTAGGTTCCTAACACTGTCACCCAATCTCCTACTTCCATCCTTCCTACTACTCTCTTTTGGAACCCTGTCCCTGGGTCAGATTAATGGCTGCTGCCCTTTAAGGGTCAGTTGTACCATCCACGTTAGGGTCCCAGAGCCCCATCAGCTGGGGATGGTGCTGCCTCCATCTTCTGCTGACCACAGGACCCAGCATTCTGCGCACACCATGCTGAGCTGTCATTGCTGATTATAAGCTTGACTTGACCATAACTAGAATACTAGATCCATCTTTTTATTAATTGTATTGATGTAACATGGCATTATAACATTAAATAAGTTTCTTTTAGGTTATTTCTCTTAAAGCAAAGAATTCTTAGCCTTTCTGTGGTTGCTTCCAAGTTTGTATGTGCAATCTTCAGCCTGCCAAGGTAGTTTAATGGGTTACTGTTGTCTCAGAAAATCCCCAGCCGCTCCTATCCATGTATTGCTGAAATGTTAAGACGTTTTACAGGACACACTCTGAAGGGTTTCCTGTGATAACTCGATCTCAAGAATAGTCTTTCTTAGGGCAAGTGAGTTAAATAAGTTTTCATGAAAAAGGGATTTTAAAAAATACAGTCCCCCATACACATGGCCAATAGACACATGAGAAAATGCTCAACATCCCTCATAATCAGGGAAATGCAAATCAAGACCACAATGAGGTAGCACCTCACACCGGTAAGAATGGCATACATCAAAAAAACCAACAACAACAAATGCTGGCGAGGATGTGGAGAAAAAGGAACCCTAGTACACTGCTGGTGGGAATGCAAGTTAATCCAACCATTATGGAAGGCCGAATGGAGGTTCCTCGGTCTACTAGAAATGGAACTGCCATATGATCTGGCAATCCTGCTCCTAGGAATCTACCCAAAGGACACAAAACACCAATCCAAAAGAGCACCTGTACTCCTATGTTTATTGCAGCACTACTTGTAATTGGTAAGACCAATTGGAAAAAACCGAAATGCCCAAAAGTAGGGGACTTGATCCAGAAGATGTGGTACATATACACAATGGAATATTATTCAGCAATCAAAAATGAGAAACTAGGGACATTTATAGAAAAATGGATGGAATCAGAAGGAATTATACTCAGTGAAACAAGCCAGAAGGCAAGAGAAAAATATCGGATGGCTTCACTATTAGGAGGAATATGAAAGAACAACAGCAACAACAAAGAATAAGCTCAAGGAATTGGGCAATTATAACCAAAGCAAACAAAAAACTCAACAAGACCAAAAAGCCAGGATAAACCAAAGAGACAATGGCGGGGAGGGGAAGGAGAGGAGGGCAAAAACGGGGATGAGGGCAGAAAGTGCACAAGGGACTGAGGTGATGGTGCACTGGTGGAATGGTGGTGGGTCCTCCCTGGGGAATACAAATGATGTCAAATATAATTAATAAAAAAAAGTACAGTCCTCGTTACAGCTAAGAGGAGTCTAAGGAAACTTCTGACTAAGTGTAAAATGGACGCTGGGACAGAGTAAAAGACAGTAGGGGAAAATCTGAATAAACGATGGCTGGACATCAGTGAACAGTAACAGATCCATGTTGATTCATTAATTTTGAGGAACGTACCTCGAGACTATAACACGTTAGTCATAGCGAACTGGGTCCCGGCTCTTGGAGGACTCTGAACTGTCTTCTCAATGTTCCCGTAAGCCAGGCCTAAAAGAGACAGCCTATTTAAAAAGAAAAAAGTGGTCTCAGCCCACATGGCATGGTGACAGGAAGGCGTCAGCATGACAGCGACCCTTCTCTGAAAGCAGTGACTTTGTTGTTCAATGCTGGGTTTGTGGCTTGATGGTCTATTCCTAGGGTGAAGCCAAGCCCTCGCTTGCTTTTCCGTGGTTGATTTTTGGCAGGCAGCGGCAGCATTTGCGCGCTGATTATAATTTTGAGATGCATTGTCAGTAACCAGGGTGTATAATGGATCTTCATCTCTAATTACTTTTCTCTCCACAGGTGCCTGGAAAGGGTCCAGACGGGACCGCACACACCCTCCGCTTTGAAGGGATGGAGAGGCAGTACGCGTCCTTACCCAGGTAGATCGCTGAGGGGTCTCCCACCTTAGCTCGCTGGCAAATGAAGTCTTTAGAGAAATCTACATGAAATAGAAATCTGGCTTTGAAATAGGGAATATGTTATAATTTTGCCTCACTGCCATCTGCTGCAACCCCAGTGCCATCTTCACAACTGTGCTAATAATTGAAACACTTGTGGGTGATTTTTTTAGGGGAAGAAAATAGTATATCATTGCAATTGAACATGTCAGCAAGAATATTGGATACTGAATGGAAATCCTAAGCCATGGCTATAAAAGTGGTATTGAACATCTTACACCAAGCTTAGAGACAATAAAATAGTAAATCCTCTGTCCTAGGACCCACAAGAAAGGGGAGCCAGCCTTAACCTTGGAACTCCGTGAGGGTGGGGTGTTCAAAAGTAGAAGAGAAATGTGAACCTGGGAAGGTGTTCTTTGCTTGATTTAGAATCTGGCCATGTTCTCTGGGCAACACATTGCTGAGAGGTGGACACAGTGACACAGTGGGGGAAAGAAAGAACTGTGTGGGAAAAGTTCACTTGGCGACTCTGGCCTCACATGATCCACTGATGTTGTAACTAGACACCCCTGAACACGAGATACAATTCTCAAAGGTTTGTGAATTGTATCTCGAAGATACAATTCTTATCTGTGATATGAAGAATAATTGTTGCCTATCAGTAGCGCATGACAAAGAGGAAACCTTTCCAAGATTACACACAGTGCAGTTACTCTGGGAATTAAATGAGTTGAGATGAGCAGAGGGTGTGAGAATTAGTGCATTCAAAACAAAGCAAAACAAAGAAAGGTTACTGCCAACCAGAGAAGTGAAATGTTACGGAATGTCTCTTTCTTAAAAGTTAAAAGTGGGAGAGGATGGTAGTGAGCTTCTTCATCATCAAAGCTAGCTGTTGTGGTGCTAACGCTGAGCTGGAGGTTTTGAGTTGCCTGCTTCTATACATCTGCATGCGAATTTACAAAAATAACCTCCTGAATATTACAACAGGCGTAGCCTAAGTGACCATCTGCTCTTCTAAATAGTATATTGATTTTCAAAAGTAATAAAATCTCCAGTGTAACAGAGAACCAGTTTTTTAACACTGTTTGGGCAGGATACACAAAACACAGTATTGTAAAAACTTCTAAACTTTGAGACAACTGTATTTTATTTAGCTCCCTGTTTTCTTTTTTTATATGTTGTGTCATAGTTTTTTTCTCATCCTTGATTTCTTTCCTCTCCCTGTTTTCCCCTGGCCTGGTATTTTGTTTTCACTTTGAAAAATGGAAGTCGTCTCCAAAATTTGTTTTAAATATAAAATTTCTGGCTTTCAATGTTGAAGTGTATGGGAATTGTGGTTAAGGCAGATGGAAAGTAGTATGGTCTTATGAAAGGAAACTGGAAATAGTTTAACGTCACCCCAGCCAATTTGTACTCAGACTGCGGAAATGGAGTTTTTTTATACAAATCAAAAGCATGGAAATAACATTTAAGAGTCTATAAACTTCACTCATTCATTTATTTCCCATATATCTATTGATCATCTGTTGTGTATCAGGCCCTGAGAATATGGAATGTGGAGCCTGAAGACACATCCTCAGTGTCCATCCCTCTTCAGAAATCTACTGCCCCGTCAGAGGGCAGCAAATCCACTTTTTAGGACAGTACAATAAGTGCTGAGATTGTAATTTTCAGCGTAATGTCCTCTGACTTTCCAACCCCTGTCTATTTTTCGAATAAGGCCAGAAAAGCTGCACCGTGGCTGGCTCTAACCACACCCGTCTCACCACATCCACCGTGAGCCCTGGGGAGGGTGTTTCTGACAAAGGCAATAGTCGATGCTGTTTGTGGCTCAAAGCCATCGTCACAATGTGTGAACTGACAAAATCCTGCCAGGCCCGAAAACATAGCTGTAGCTGAAAGGGAACCATCTTAGGCTGAAAACCGTTTTGACACAGTCCACTCACACACACACAATAGGCGGAGTGATTAACTGCACGTGCACGCGGACCTCCGCAGCTACCTGGCAACCAGAAGTAGCGGTGATGGAGAGTAAACAGGACTTAGACAAATGCATGAGACACCGCCAGCACTGCATTTCAAATGGAGGACCTTCTGAAACACAAGTGCCCATCTCAGTATCTAAAGGGGCGGTACAAAGCCTCCACCCCCCACCCCCAACAGCTCCAGTCCCTGGGGCGGGGTGTCCGAGTCCCCTTTTTGCCAAACAAGATGCAGAATGCGGAGGCGGGGACACGCTGCTGGCTTCTGAGAGAGCGTGCAGATTGTACTCTGTGTACCCGTGACATTTACCCTGGCTCCCTAGTCTTCCCCACCCTGAAGCTTTCACTGCCCACTTAACTGAATACACAGAACATCCCTGTAGGCACCCAAACTCCTGTTGGCCACAGAGGCAGGGGGGCTTTAAAATATTTATGGAGTTAAATATTTCATTAAAAATAGGAATAATTGTATCTATAGGAAGTAGGTGGCCAAGCTTACGGGGATTTACTATACGTCTGACTGATTCTGTTCCTGTGTTATTTGTAGAGTGCATCGCAGGAGTTTTTTAAGATAAATTCAACAGTGTTGATTCATATCCCAGGTCTGGAGTCACTGACCTGGGGAAAAAATGCCCCGGGGCTTGGAGTTGGTGAGGAGGCCAGGTCAAGGGGCATCCTGCTGTGCTTTCATGGAGCTCTGTCATCTTAAAGTAGGCCCATGCAGTTTGCTGCCAGGCTAAATGACACTTCACAAAATGAAGCAGGAGCCCTAGCCAGCTTGGGAGAGACAATTCCTAGCACTTGGTAGTTATGAGGTTGCCTAAGGCTAGAGGCTAAGCGATGTTAAGTGTTATTGTTAAGCAATGTTAAATCTTCTGCCTCAGAAGAAAAATGACTTTATTTCTTTTCTCCTGAGGGTGCTGTTTTGGAAAGCAAAGCATGGTTGTAATACAACCTCGTTAGCAAACACCAGGCTTTTACCAGGGCTGATGTTTTACCATCCTGTCCAGCCCCCAATTTTCTTTGGTAGTAAACAGAATGAAATCAGCTTCGCCTTCTTCTGGCCTGACACAAATTATTACCCAGCCTGGGTGAGGAGGGAAGTGGCTGTTTGCTAGGCTGCTATAACGTGTGAACATCAATGCATGTATTTTGCAAACAGCTTCGTTTTTCTTCCAGTCTCCCGGCCCTTTTCAATTCTCCCTGGCCCCATCCCAGTGTCGCAGGCCTCCTCATTGTCATTCCCTTCATGAAGTCTCCGCTCTCCCATCTCAAGCCCCAATCATTCCCACCTGGCCCATCCCTGCCCCCCATGGGAGCCCATTATCCCTTCTCTGCAGATGGCCCAGCACATCAGCATATGATGTTGCTCTTCCGGGCTTGTAATCAAGTGTTGAGACCTAAGGAGTGAGCAAAAAGGCTCCCCATCTTTGCTGTGGTCCTGGGGACGTGGGTGGTGAAAGGTTGCTGGAGAGACTCATAAAACTGCATTCATTGGTTCTTCTACAAAATTCACATTACCCAGTTCCCGCTGGACCTCTGCTGCAGTCCAGAGTTCCTTTTAATCGTGCTGTGGACTCCCTTGACTATCCCACAGTGGCCATTCCAGCCCTTTTCTACTCCCGTTAAGGTCTGCAAAGATGACTGAGGCCCCCAGCCCAGTCTCTAGAGATGGCCTCACTTCCTCTCCTTTACAGCCTGGAGCATCCCACATTAGCTTCTCATCTATGCTCCCTGCAGCTCAGACTCTGTGTCTTCACCAGTGCCGACTTCTCAAGGGGAGGTGATAAGGGCAAACTTGGAGCAGGCCAGACCTATAGCCCCACTTCTGTCACCTATCACCTTTGTGACCTTGGGCAATTGACCTAGTTGTTCCAGGCCCGGTTTCCAATCTGTAAACTGGGGATGATATTGGGGCCTTTAGACAGTGATTGTAGGAACCCTGAACACAGTCACACCAGCAAAATCCTTACTGAAGAGCCTGCCTGACGTAGTTTAAGGATTTTTCTTAATGTTGTTATGTCTTTTTAAATTTATCTCTGGGGAAGTTATATTCCTTTCTGTAATCAATCAAACCCATACAACAGAACTTATTCTCACTGGCTTCTCACGACCCACGCACTATCAACTACCCCTTACTCAGCAGTATCTCTAACCTTTGGCAGTAACTTTCCTCCCCCTGCCTGCTCTCTGCTCAGGTCCTCCCATCTCCAGGAGTCGTACAGTGTAGCGATTGCCTGGGGGTACAATTGAGGATTAACCAACTCTGGGGAATGACCAGAGAAAGGCAAAGGGCAAGAGTGTCACATACCAGCATGATGTGGGTGACAAGCCTTTCCAAAACACGTGCTGGGAGACCCTGAAGAGAGCATGTGTAAAGGAGGTGGGATGACTGGGGTCCAGAGAAAAAGGACTGCCTTCTCCACCCCCCCCCCCCCATACAATGAGACTTAGGCTCAGGGCTTGGATCTGCCCTGTGAGGGAAACCACACCAGTGCCAGTTAACTGGAAAGCTGAGCAGGAGGTGCTGGCTTCCAGGATGGAGATAGTGTGAGAGCGACACTCTGCCAGCGATGGGAGACACGCCGAGGCCCTGCGGCGATGCTCCTGTTGACTCAGAGTCAGGCCGCGCTGAGCATGCAACTCTGTGGACTGGCCAGCGACTGCCCATAAACTTGACTCTAATCCTTCAGAGTCTATAAACCTCCCCTCAACCCTCGTTCCTCCTCCAGTTCCCACATTTCCTGCATGCTTCACCCTATTCCCATTCCACCCCCTGACCCTGTTGCTTCTGGCCACGGGCTTTTCTGATCATGCCACTGATTTTTAAAACTGATCCTGCCTCCATTTCTTCATATAGATTCTGTCTGAGCAACTGTCTCGGTTCCTGCAGAGTCAATCCTCATCACTATGGTGATGTGTCCAATATGAACCTTGCTAACAATCTTCCTAGTTTACTCTTATCGTGACTTCAGCAACAACTGCCTCTTGACCTAGCCATCTGCCTGCCTCAAACATACCTCACAGTCCCCATGCCAGAGCCCAAGCCCTCTGTCACCTGCCTTTAGCTCCTTTCCCTTTTGCCGTCCATAACTTTAGTTTGGCGTCTTTCCATTGCATCTGAAAATACCCAAAATTAGATGTTGATTCTTTGCTGCCACTTTTCCATCAGACTATAAATTCCTTAAAATGAGGGGTATTTTTATACCTATCATATTTTATACCCATCACCAGGATTTATATAGGACCATATAGCCTTTATTAAAGTAGGCTTTATTAAAAGTCTGTTGGTGTACAGATAAGAACAGATTTGTTTTTTATGTAAGTCATTTCTAGGCAAGAATTCCTCCCGAGCTCTCTTGACCAATTGTTTTCCAATATAAGTCCTAGTTTTCTGAAAATGTCTAGAGTCAGTAGCAGTCCAGACTTTTAGATCATTAACTTACTAGGCACTTACCATATGCCAGGCTCTGTTCTAAATGCTTTGCATCTCCTGACTTACTTAACCCCATGACTCAATAACAATCCTATTATTACCCCTCACTTCATAGGTAAAAATACAGGCACAGAGAAATTAAGTAAAATTACCCAAGTTCAGCAGTTAGAAATAGCAGAGCTTAGATTTGAACCCAGGCAGTCTGGCTTCAAGTTTGTACATTTTAGTTCTGGGACTAAGCTTCTCCTGTAAAGCTCAGAGATCCAAACTGCAGTTATTTTGGTCTCTTGCATTATTTGCTTACTTGCTTGTCTCACTAAATTGTAAGTGCCTTTGAGGACAGGAACTGTGTCTTATTCATCTTTGTATAGGACACAGAACATCACTAGTGTATAGATTAGGTAATGCCTTTCAACTGTCTCTGTAATGCTGTCATAAAATCAATTCTTTTACTATTCCATGGGGTCCTTCCCTTGAAATATGAACAGTTTAAAGCATAATTGCTGGATGAACATTAAGCAACATACTTTGCCTACCAAAAAGAGAATTCTATTTGGTTAGAACACTCCTGAGAATAGAAAAAGCAGTATCTGCAAATTGCTGCTTTGGTTCCTTAAGATTAAGTATAATATCTACCCAGAAGAAAAAGGAGATAACAATACATTTCTGGTGGAAAGCTTGGAAAACCACATGACACTCTCTTTACCAAGATCAGTGTGGACAAAGGCCAGCTTAGGCAAATAGGACCCAACCCTGATGTTGCTCTAACCCATGTTACAGAAATTATATACTTGTGGGGTATGGGACCGGCCATCTCTCTGCACATTTCAGACAGCTTTAATTTGGCTGTATAATGAGAAGCAACATACTAGAACTGATCTGGGATAGAAAGAGCAACTTTAGAAGGAGCGAGCAGCTTATGCATGCTTCCCTGGAACCCAAAATAAACTTACTTTCTAAGTATGTTCCCAGTGTGTTGCTATTGGGTATGATAGTCTTCAGATCAGAAAAACATGCCATAAGAACATACTACCACTTTAACATTTTGGTTCATTCATTTTGTCAGTTTAAGTCTTGTATAAATATGATTTTGCCCATTCCCAAGAAGGTGCCAGTCACAAGTACATGGTTATCTCTGAAGTTTGCAACATACCCAGCACCTACCTTATTATGAGAATCCTCTTGATTGTTCTTCACCTCACAGTTTAGCATCACTCCCGCTTGATTTCTCATCCTCTCCTCAGGCTAGCTTCCGCTCTGCTCACAGCTATTGACCTTTCCTTTGTGAACCTTGTATAGTTTTATAGAATTTGCTAAAAAGATGGCAATGATACCTAAGTTTTGCAAACTTGCCAAAATCCTGGTCTTGAAAGCTAATCTAGATAAAGACTGCATGAGTTCAGTGAAAACTTGAGCACACAACTCATTAGGTATATATGTGTGTGAGCATGTGCCCAGGGATCTGGGAATTCAGCCATTTGGATCTAAAGAAGTTGACAAAGTCTCATGTTTAAATGACGGGCCACAGGCCAGTTTGTCAAGTAAATGCTTCATGAGACTATATGTTCTGTTCCCTACAGTTACAGCAGTGTTCCAAGGGGGGCTGAGACCATTTCAGCTACAAGTACCTCTTCTCAAGTTTCCAGAGAGGAACTTGTGCTCATCTAGATACAGTGAGGGTGGTCTGTCTCTTCTGCAGGGAAGTGTCGGAGTGACACTGCTTTACCTGAAAAGTCCTTTCCTGCAGTGCGAAGCCACCTTTCAGCCCTTTAAGTCCACTGTGCTCTCACTTTGTGGGAAGGTTGAGACGAACTTGTCTAGATTGTATCTTCTACTTCCACGTCTGACATGTGACTGAATTTAATGCCTTTGAAAATCATTGAAGCTCTTTTACCTCTTTAAACTTTCTCCTCCTTTCTTCCTGGGCTCCCTATTTTCAAATGTAGTCTCTTCTTCCCTTGCCCTAAAGAGTTTGCCCAAGCTAGTTTGACTGGCCCCTCTGATACCTCCTCATCCTATTACAGAGGGCAAAATGATGAATTAGCAACGATTTAATTCTTTGTGAGATTAAGATGTCTCCATTGTCAACTCAAACTTCCTGAAAATGCAAAAGCCCTTGCACAGAATACTGCCTTCACGCCAAACAGCTGAGATCAGGGGGTTAATGCTCTTGCCATATCATTTTTATGTCACTTAGTTCCTTGAGTAAAAGTCCATTTTAATCAAACTTTTCATCATTTCCTCATAGCCAATATATCCTTCATGCCAGTTAGAATATTTGATATTAATTATTCAGTTGAAGGCCTCCTTTATGAGTTTAGTTAGAATATTAGTGATTTAAAACATGTTAAGACCCATTACAGTACTCATGTCCCCAAAAGAATTTTAACTGAAGCTTGATGGGCTACATATATTACATGCTATAGATTTTCATTATTCCTTCATTTTCCATAGAAAATTCTAAACTACATATTTGTTTATTAAATACTCTTTTTTAAAAGGACAGTATGTGTCTGCTATTTCAAGAACATCAAATGTGACATGTCCTTGAACTTGAGACACATTAAGCTGACTTCCATGGTTTTCCTCCTACATATATACAAAGGCGCTTCAGCATTTATTTCTTGCTTCTCCAGCCAAAAGACAAGAATAAAAGGTTATTTTGTGCCTAGGCTGTTCAATTTAGTGTTTCTCTATCTCATGAGTCCTCATATTCTTTGGTTGTTCTTGACGTTTTCCCTTTATATTATCATTTCACCACACCTCCAAAACCCCATACTAGAATATTGTGGTGGGTTCCTTGACCAAGCTGAGAGAGGATGCAGCATTCCACTCTGTACCACCACCTCCTCCAGTCTTCTACATCTCCTTAGCCATTTGCAACTGTCCCTTGGCCGAAGTTTTTGGGTCTAACCAATGCAGGTTTGGTCTTGTGTCAACCACGTGTATTAATTGTTATCACATCTGATTTGTATGTATTTGTGAGGCCTGTGCTTTATAGTTATTTAAAATGTCAGAATATCTTCAAAACAGTGGACATTTGGAGAAAACACTAGTGTCTCCCACAAGTGCATGAATATGTGGTATTACTCAGCAGAAATGATCAGGAGTAAAATCATTAGGTTTTGTTTCCGTTTTTGTATACCAAAATCTGCATGCAAATTGTTTCCAGTGTGCCAGGTATTGAAAAGCAGGTAAAACTAAGAATCATTAAGGTAGAGGAAATAAGGGGCCCGCCATCAGATGTGTAGAGTAAGTGCCATTTGCTGTGTCTTACGTGCATTGTTGCATTTTAGTCTCACCATCCAGCTGGGTGGTGGTTGTTATGATGTCCACTTGGTAAAAGAAAAATCCATCTTCAATACGGCCCATTCAGGGGCCTCCCTGGTGGCGCAGTGGGTTAAGCAATGCACCATGAAGCAAACCACAGTCACTGTAGCATGAGTTTGATCCCTGCTGCTGGCCAGGGAGGGAACCCACATAGCGCAGCAGACCTCTGCTGTCGCACCCGCCGCTCCCCTCAGCAGTGTACTTCAGTAGATCTGCCTGTTCTGTTCCCCACTCTGTCTCTGGTGGATCCTCTTACCCCCCCACACCTCTGGCCTGTACCCCAGTTCTTGTATGCATAAATAAAATAAATCTTTTAAAAATATATATGGCCCATTCAGAATCAATTCAAACCAGTTCTTTCTGGTTTCCAAGTTCCTTTTTTTTCTCTTTACAAACACTTGTCACTCGTGTTAGTGACAAGTTAGGGAGAGGATGGAACATATCAGCTTTTTTCTTGAGTGTCGTGAATTGAGAATAAGGATATCTTAGGCCATATCCAGGTTAATTGTCTTTAGGGGTCCACAGAAAATAGAATATGTTGAAAATTTCAGGTGGTGAAAAAGTAATAAAATATGAAGAAAATTATAGGGAATTTATGGAGAATAGTAATTTAGAAATTTATCACTTTTATTCTTCTATCATGGTGATAAGTTTTCCCTAAGCAAAAAACATGATGTCCACATTTTCCTTATGACAATTATTCTATTCCTGTAGGGACTGTAGATAGGAATAAGACCATGTAGGCACAAAGGTGACATATCCCAAGTGCTAGACCAGATTCCCAGCCCCCATATCCAGCTCAGTATTGCCTTCTAAGGGGCATGAAGGGGCAGGGGCAAGGAGGAGCCAAGGTCTGTTGATTATTATACTGCAAAAATTCTGGTGGGTACCTTAAATGTCTCCCATTTATTTCTTATAGCACTCTTGAAATAAATATTATCATCCTATTTTATCGATGAAGAAACTGAGTTGAGAGATGCAAAGTGGTGTAGCCAACACTGCACATGGAACAAGAGGCAGGCTTGGGGTTTTGCCCAGCTCTTTATGCCTCTGAAAACTCTAGTATCTCTGCCAGTCAAGTTGTCTAGTTTAGATGGATTGTAAACAGGTAGGGGAGGAGCATTCAATAACCATCCTTTGCTCAAGGAAGCTGGCTGTGCTGACCTCACCCTAAACCACGGCAGTGTATAACTCCAGGATGTTAAAGTGAACAAACCCCTAATAGGCAGTCAAATTTCCTAAGAACAGAAACCATAGACCACAGAGTCCCCCTTAGCATATATAAACACCCACTTCCTTCCAGCTGAAATATCTTTTTAAGCAGTACTTTTTTTTTAAGCCTCTCTTTGTTATACTAGGGGTTTAAAAAAATATACCAGTTGGTTCCCCTTCAACAACTTTTGTAGCCAAGGAAGTGTTGTTGCTTCTTTCACAGTTTAGTCCTGGCACATCCATAGAGGCCAGGGCTGAGATGTAAATGCCAGATAGCCGTGGAGGGATGGCTGCTATTGACTCTGCTGCTTCAAGGCCAGAAAAGAGAGTTTTGGCAGTCGATTTCCATGGAGGTGCCACACAAGCCCATCTGCGCCCTGTATTTCATGTGACCCAGGCCCCATGACCTCAGCCATTGTGCCAGGAAACACCTTGGTCCAGCTCCATTATTTCTAGCTAAAGCAAACATTTGTGGTACAAATGTGGGAAGGGCTGGTACAAAAAGAGCAGCATCCAGAATTTATTCTTGCTTATAGTCCAAGTCTTCAATTAAGCCTAGATAGAAGTGGTTGGGGCTTGTCCTACTCAACAGTCAGCAAAACTGACCCTTGTGGTTGAACACGGAATGACATGTTAAATAGGTAGGAACCTGGCAATTCTCATTGGCCGCTCTCCACCGACAATACGCTCCGGGGCATTGTTAGTAGCCTTTAAACTTGGCCACTGCTTGAAAGTGAAGACAGGGTGGTGACTGCTCAGATAAGGTTTCTGCCCACTAATTGCATGTGGCTCAGGCAAATACAGACCCATTTCCAGAAATCATAGTGTCTGATGGCCTAGTTTTTACAAGGTCCTAGAAAGAACTGTAATGGCAGCAAAGGTTTCAAATAGACAACAAGGATGTTTAGCTATTTCGAGAAGAACAATGAAGTTCTTCTAGAACTGGTTCTATAAATTCAGGATAGAGTGCTCGGTCACTTTCCACTGATACTTTGGTAAATTTGACAGTTTATGCTGTGCAGTCTGGACTGTGCAACACCCCTTTATAGTTTTGTCCAATATCAAAATCTGATCCATATACAAGATAGAGCTTCTCGCCAAGGTTTCGAGTCATTTCCAGATGTGCTACATGTAACATGGCCAAGATAATGTGATGAGTCCCTTCTGTGGATTGGTTAGAGACGAGTCACTTATGCTACCACCTTATCAACAGCTCAGATTCCTTAGTTGGTCCTCTTTCTGGTCATTCATTTCATGTAAAAATGTAGGTCAGTCCTGAATTGTTCATAGCAAATTAAGCAATTTTATTAGTCTAAATAGGTAAATCAGAAAAGTTATCTATCCCACCTCCTCCTTCCTTCATTCAGCAACTCTTTACTGACTTCATACTTATTTCAGTAAACTCTCGAGGTCCTCAGGATACAGTGATAAGCTTCATGATACACAAGACATAAATCCTGTACTACAGAGCTTATAATCTAGTGGAGGAAATAATAGTTATACAATCACAAAGAAAACATAAAAGCAACACTGTCCATTGTGAAAAGGGGAAGATAGGTGGTTCAAGAAAATACAATGAGAAATTGAGCCAACAGGTGAGATTTGACTATGACCTGAAGATTAGAGAGAAGAAATAAAGGATACTCCAGTTCAGAGAGCTGGTGATGGGAGAGAGCATGGCAAACAGAGTGCCTGAAGGAAACTTGTATGTCTGGAACAGACAGAGCAGAAGATAGAAGTCAGACCATCAACAGTTAAAGAGTGTTTGCACTCATTCGATCACTAATTAGAAACCACTTATGAGTTTTAAACAGGAGGATGATGCAGCCAGATTTATGTTTCAAATTTTTTTTTCTAGCTGCAGGGTGGAGATTAGATTGGAGGGAGGCCAGGGAGAATGAAAGCCAATTCCGAGGCTATTGCTGTCGTTCAGGCAAGAGGTGTTGGTAGTACATAGCAGAGTGGTGGTGATGAGAGTAGAGATGGAGGAAGATGGTGGAAAGAACTGACAGAACTTGATAATGGATCGCATGTGGAGGTGTGGGGGGTAAGTGATGCCAGATGTCAAGAATGAATTCCCACACAACGGCATGATGCTGGTACTGTTCCCCAGGAGGAGGAATGCTGGAGAGGACCAGGCTTGAAGAGAAGATCATGAGTGTGGATTGGGATATGCAAGGCTTAAGGCACTTCTCAGCCTTCCAGGAGGCCACTTAAATCAGTTATGAGTCCATGGCACTCATAAATGGCTATGAGTCCGTGGGAATAGGAATGGCAGTGACCGACAGGCTGTGTTTGAATAAACAAACATGTATTCAAGCACTGAATGAATAAGAGACCCCGGTGTACATAGGGGTGATGATGTCATAAACCACAAGTTCTCATACTCAGAAAATACGAGAAGAGACAGGTTGGCCATTGCAAATTGCAGAGACCTGGCCACAAGCCTGTGGTTGTGATAAGCCTTCATTGCTTATATGGACAGCAAAGGCTTATCTATCACTTGCCATATAATTTCCTTCTGGAAAATGATATTTTTCTCAAGTGGAAAGGATTGATGACTTAATACCATCTGGCATTCTGTGACTAAGCATAACTCTGACCATATGAAAGTGTAAGCATGAGGGCAAAAAGAAACAGTAGAAATCATTTTGGAAACTGTTGAACTAATAAAACAGAATATCCTTGTTCTTCAAAATAACCACTGAAATTTTTAGGAGTAAAGAGACTCAAGTCTCCATTTATTCTCCAAGACTTCAGGAAATTATACCATGTATATTTAACAGTGTGTGTGTGTGTGTGTGTGTGTGTAAAGAGAAGATATGGATGCAAATTGGATGATAAAGTGAATGGGCAAAATACAAAGATGTGTGAAGCCTATAGGGAGCTCTTTGCATACTGTTGTTAACAGTAACGATAACAACAATAGGGACCTGGCAATTTTCTTAATTTTCTAGTACAAGCTCCAAAGTAAAAGAAATGCCCTCCCTCTTGGAATCTTAGTCTGGGTTTGACCCAAAAGCGGACCCTGAAACAAAGATTTGAGAGCAAGTGATTATATTTGGGAAGCGATCCCTGGAAGCCTTGGAAGGAGAGGGAGGAAGGAAAGGGTAGCAAGCTAGTGTGGGCTGCACTGCAGATCAGGATGCCACCACAGCCACAGGGATCATGCAGCTGTGCCCTCTGGAGACAGTATCGCATGCACCCCCACTTGTCCCTCCTGAGGGCCAAAGGGGCTGAGAGACACATCTTTAGAGTGTCATTGGCTCAGGGTTGTTCCTGAAGGAGCAAGCTCCCAGCACATCTGCCTATCTAGCACACTGGTGAGAAGAAGCCACTCAAAAGCACAAGTCCTATAATGTACCCTAGACCTGAGGTCTGAGTGGGCCACAGCAGTGAGCCTGTAACTAGCAAGTGTGAAGCCCCAGAGTCAAAATGCATCAGTCCTCTGGCCTTTAATGTGAAATATATATATATAAATATATGATTATTCAGTAACCCCAGATGCCTTCATTGCATTTTTGGAGTAAGTGTTCTGTGTACTGGTCATGTCTTATATAAAACACAATGAATAATGTTAGCATCGACAGAGCAGCCCAAGAGAATAACCCCAGAAGAATGTATTTCAGTTTTCTCTTTGTTTCTTTCAAATACACAATTTATCAGCATGATGTAAAGTCCTTAACAACTTCATTTTCTGTCAAGTCCATGCTTAGAACATCACTGAAATATAGCAGCCCCTCTGGGAATGCCCCTGAGATTATGGAAAACTTCAAGAAAAGGGAAACTTGGTACTCAGGTGCCTAACTCAAGCATAACCATTAATGAATGCCAGTCGTCTGAGTGTCTGCAGTGGCTTTACTTATGATGCTGTCTGTAAATGCACACAAGGTCAAGTTTTGCATGGATTTCAGCATGCCACCTTTGCACCAATTAAGAATAGCAGCAACTTGGCCAAACGCAGAGACTGGTCTTAAAACCCTGGTCATGTTGTACCTGTGGTTTTCTCAATCTCACCTTAACATTCAACTTTTTGCTAAGATACCAATGTTGTATCCAAAATGCCTTTAAAACTAGATCAGTCATGTTCAGTTCAATTAAGGTGAGATGACTTATGTAGCTGAGAACAAAATACCTAAATCATAAGTAGAGCAGCTACAAGGCTAAGTCTCTAACGTGTAATTTCTAGATCAAAGTATGTGAACATTTTTTAAATTCTTGATATATATTGTCAGTCTGACCTCTAAAAAGGTTGCACTGACTTACATCCTCACCAGCACTGAATATAAAATATTTTTAACTTGTGTCAATTTAATAGAGTCAATAGCTACAATTATTATCAAAAGCTATTTAAAATTGTACTTCCCTTACTCTTTGTGAAGTTTTATTTTTCTCACATTTATTAGAATTTCTATTTTTTTCAGTCTGTATTATATGTTTTCATATTTCTGCCTAGGTGTTTATCTTTTCTTGATTTACTATAACTTCACATATTAAAGATATTAACATTGTCATATGTTAATATTATTTTAATTTAACTTTATGATATGTAAAAACTTATAATGTTTGTAAACTAAATCTTCAATCTTTGCCTTGTAACATTCTTTTGTTTATATATATAAAAATATATGTATAACCATATATATCTATATGTAAATATAGATACAGATATATATGATTATCACCCATCATAAGATCATATATTGGACCACATTTTCCTTTACTTATTTGTGACTTCATTTTGTTTTCATTCATCTCTTCTACTGAAGGAATGCCTTGATCACACATATTACCCTAATCAGTACTGTACTTTCATATCATAACTTTTTTAGTTTCTTTCATTCTTTTAGAGTATTTTCAAGCAATATCACCTGCAATAATCTTGTAATTATATAACACACAGTGGTCAACAGGCCCATACTAAATGGCTTTGTATTGTGGAAAATATCTTTTCAGCTTATGGAAACACATCAACCAGTTAATTTTGCCTTGTCTCATTGCAATTAGGCCCGATGTAAGATACAGGAGTTCCCTGAAGCATGCTGAATGTGATACTACGGTACTTCTTCGGTGTCCTGGGAATGGTCACGTTCACCCAAATGGGCTTCATTTTCAAGCTGACCCTTCCTCTGCTCTTTGGCCCTAGGTCAGCAGATATGCACCTCTGCAGTGCAGGCAAGGTGCTCTTTGAACTGACATGTGGGCTCTGCTTTTCTGCAACATGCATTCCTGTGTTGTGCACACCTGCTTGATGAGAGCTCAGTGTGTGCCTCAAACACGGCATTTGTATTACTGATGGCTGCTCTTTCAGTTTCCATGAGAGATGGAGTTTTGGTGGAAGTAGGTATGTGCTAAGACAGTGTATGTATCAGTGGAGCTAACCCCAAGAAACTGTGGAGGCAGAGGTTCTTAGTCTAGGTCTTAAGTCAGCAAATGGAAATTGTCCACTGATTGGTTTCAGAGGATCCACAAACTCCCTGAAATTGCATGCCAACTTTTTTGTGAATCACATTTGTCCATGTTTCTGAGGGAATGGGTGAGTTTTGTGACTCAGTAAATTTAAGTCTTGCTAAATTCATGGATTTACTGTAAACTCTTCAAAATCCTCCCATCATATTTCCAAGGTGGCTAGCTTCCCCCCCTCTCCCCCCCAGTAAAACAATATTGCCTTCACAGGGATTATTTCATTGGTAAAATAAAATTTATGAAAATAATAAACAGTGGCTGACTTACTGTCCTGTATGCACTTTCAATATCAAAGTGTACTCAATAGTTTTAAGCAGAAAACTTATTTTATATCCTCCCTTACACCCCCACTCAGCAGTGTGTGTGGATTTTTCTATGGCAGACCCTATCTTTTTGTCTGCTTATAGAAATAACAAAACCTTCCCAGCATATAAATGGCAGAAAGCAGATTGAAAGACACCCAGCTCTTAAGTCTATGCCCACCATCCCCCTCCACCACCACACCCACCAGTAATGTGGGGCTCAAGTTTTGCTTAAGTTTCAGGGGCCACATCCAGGTGTTCACCAGTGCTACCTAAAAAAGGATTTACACATTCTATTATCTTCCCCACTTTTAAAAAATAACCTTCAGTTCTCATCCCCAGAAAGCAGAGAGGGGAAGGAAGTACTTATGAGAATGAGGAGGTAGCAGCCTTCTTTGGAACAAAAAGTACTGTGTTATTGTCACTATAAATTATAGCAACATAAAACCACAGGAAACCCAAAGAAAGTAAAATATTAGCATTAAACCATAGCCACCTCTGCCATATATAATTTAGATAAATAATCCATTTACTGTATAAATGTATGTAGGTTATTGTAATGTAGATGTTCCTAGGCTACTAGCAACAGTATATATTTGAAAAGAGAAGAGAAAGCTGCTGGTGGATGGAAAATATATTTTATTCATTCCAGTTCCGAAAAGCTAAATGTCCTTAAATAAAATACTGATCAACGACTAAAAATTTAAAAGCTGCTATATCTTTGTCTCATAATGCAGATTTGTGACCTAATCTAATCTAATCTAGCCTTTTCTTGATCGTTTTGCCTAATGGTGTGATATTAATAAGAGAGAGAGGGTTCCATAAAATTTCCTCCCTGAATGTTTGCTCACATAGGAGTAATTTCACGTGACTGAAGGGGGAATGAGCTAACCTGAAAGTAGCAAGCTCCTCACTATCTCAGCCAAATTTGGTCTCATGCTCTAAGATTTTCCTGAAGAAGTGAAGGAGGCCAGGGGTCAGGCCACCAGGCCAGCTGTCAGGCCACCTTTTGCAATCTCCAGGGGAGCAACCAAAGAAAATCCAGCCAGAAAAATATCTTAAAGGATCAACAGGGAGAGTAAAGCAAAAGAACCAGATGTCCCAGAAGGCTCTGCTGGTCTTATAGAGAAGACTAGAACAGGACTAACAGGGTTTGGATTTTATCAACCTTTCTAATAAAAGTCACTTGGCTCTCTATTGAGAAGAGCAGTTGGTACAATATGGAAAGGTTTTAGAGACCATTAATTTCTTGAAATGAAACAGCTGGCCTTATTGGCTATTAAATAATGAGCCAGATTCTCCCCAGTGCCTAAGTCACTCTTTAGTAGTAAATTAGTCATTTAGGGAAGCACATTAACTCTTTAAGAAGATTATAGTTCAATTTAGTGCACTTTATGTGTAAGAGGAAAGTTGTAGGGAATCTGGCGAAAGCTGAGCAAAGAAAAAATGGAGACGAGATGGAATCTGGCAGAAGGAAGTAGACCTATGACTTGTGTTAACTTGACAGTAGAGATCACCATAGGAAATGTGAGAAGTTGTATCATTGAGGGACATTTGATGTAGTGTCTACCCTTGAACGAGATCAGGACTGCAGAGAAAGTTGGCTGTCGACTGAGTCATTATTCTTTGGCTCACTCATTTGGAAAACTTTTAGTTGAACCGTATTACCTAGATGGCACTGAGCTAGCACTGAAAAAATGCACAGCCCTTGTCTCTGGGTGTTCATGGTCAAGTCCCTGGAGGCTTCAGTAGGGACCAGAAGAGAGACAAGTGTATAGAGATTGCAACAGAGTATAGTAAGGTCTGTAATTTTATATCTGTACATTGAATCTGAGTGTGAAGAAGAAGCAAGGTGTGTGGTTATCAAGCATCTTGTACAATATTCTAAGGAGTATGACTCTACCCAGAAGTCCTCAGGCCACTGAAGACTTTTAAACAATAGTTTGATCAGTTTTGTATGGTAGAAAAAAATTCCTTGGTAATTTCATGGGAAATAAGGTGGACAGACAAGACTAGAATCTGGATGGACATAATGAAACTGCTTTAATAATCCCTGGGCAAAGTATTGAGCGCCTGAAGTGAGGCTGTAGTGGGGGAATGGCAGGATTAGAGAGCATGTGATATTGGGAGGTGAAGTACAGGACTGGACAGACAATTCTAGGTGGTCCATGATGCAGGGACAAAGAACTTCGGAGACCAGAGCTTAGGCAACTAGATGGATGCATGTGCTGTTCTCACAGTTGCTGAAGGATGCATGCAAGGCTTGGTCTTCCTTCTAGAACCTAGAAGGAAGATGAGACGCACACAGAGCATTAGAAGTCATTCACGTGAGCACCTAAAGGGAACTGAAAAGCACGTACAAAACAAAAACTGAGATTTATAAAGCTACATAATTCCTGAACAGTATTGTGCTTGGCTTGGTTTTTCTGTCAGAGGAAGGGATTTCAAAGATGCAGATGTTTCCAAACTGAGGCTACATCATCACTCACCATTAAGAGTACTCAGGTGATGGGAAAATAATAAATGCAGCATAATCATCTCTAGACAGGCCACCTTTGTTTTTACTCAGCACGTCAATAGTTAATAAAACATTGATATGAATATCCGGAAATTTATACTCTGTGTAAGAAGTAGAAAATTGCACAGGTTGCAGGCTGGGCAAATTAACAGTTCTTTCTCTGTCAGCACTTAAAATCTATACTGTGGTTTCTCTCTATGGTATGGCGTGAAACGTGCCAACAAATTGGCTTCAATGATGTAAGTATCTGAAAATATGGAAGAAATTATATATTGGGGGAAAGGAGAAATTCTTATATATTAAAAGGTGTTGACAACTGCACCACAGCATAGCAAAAAATGTCCTTCCAGATAAAACACTTATTATTTCAAAATTTCAGAAACCACAGTACAACACTATCCTAGACACCGTTGTTTTTAGAAAGAGCAGTGGCATCCATGTTTATTAAGCCAATAACCCTTGTGGCAACTTCATGAGGACCTTATCCCTTAGGAATGTGAAAGGCGTCAAATTAAAAGGGTGGAGAGTTCATGGATTGCCTAAAGAGAATTTAGCAGAGGCAGGCAATCAACAGGACTAAACTTGTCACTGGTGTTTTTTGCAAGTCAAGGTAATCAAGGTATTGTTCCTGGTTGCAGTTGTATCATGGTTTCAGCAAGAAGTTTCCAGATGCAGGGCCATGAACCATCCCAGTCGAGCTTCTAGTGAGCATTGTTATTCATTGCTGTGTGGATGCTCCAGTTAGACAGTTGCTTCTCTAAAAGGGTCTACACCGGCAGTACTTGTTTGTGTGTTCTGTCCTCAAGGAACAGTCACCCCTGGCAGTAAAAACCCCCATTTTCTAGTAACATAGACTCAACTTACTGTGTACAAACATACCAAGGAGGCAGCATCACATCATTGTAAACATGTTGCCTCATGTTTACACATGTTGCCTCATAGTTACAATAAAGAATTTTAAAAATGGGAATTCCTATGCTAAAATGCCTATGGTAATATCCTTTTCTGTGTTGATAAAGCGGAGGGAGCTAGAACGTGGGGAGGCTCTGGATGCTGCTATGGGGACAGAAGTCACAGAGGAGCAAGAAAAAGAGAGGGCACACCGGAAGTAGCACTCACAGACGTAAAAATAGAGCCCATGGCAGCCTCTGTCCTGCAGGAAAAGGCTCATAGTGTCCTTTGCCAGTGCCCATCTCCCGGCACCCTTCTAGAGTGGGGGAGAAGACCGCTGCCTCCCAAACTATCCGTCAGCTCTCATGGGAGCAAGCACGTTCTTCATCAGGATAGATTTTCGAGTATCCTGTTTGCTATTTCAAAAACCAGCCCAAAAAAAATGCCACTCAGAGCCAAGAAAAGTGAATGTTTGAGGAAAATAGTTTCCTGATTTTTAGCCTTGGAATGTGGCAGGGAAATGGGAAAAGATTGTATAAATAGGTACTTATTCACAGTGAGTCCTAGGTGAGTTTTTTTAAGAAGAATGCAAATGTACATGGATTTTATATTCAAATCTCATCTGTGCCAAGTTTAAACAAAAAGTATGAGGGAGAACAAAGAATGAAAGTTAAGTAGATAACATAAATTTAAATATTTCGAAAGAGTAGCTTGAAGATAAATAATATTTGAGAAGGTTTTCTTCCCCTTAGAAATAAATATTTCTTTTAATAGTATCTTTAATATAGTGACAGTGTCTTCCGGTCGCTCTGCTCTCCACAGCTGGTTTAAAGTAGTCGACTTTTGAATGGATCTGGGTAACTTCGCAGGTACTCAGCCCTTCCTTGTGGAGTGGTTCAGAACAACTCTGGCTTTCCAGAGAAATGTGGTTCTTTATTTAGTGGACTCTTCTTGGGCACTTACTTCTGAACACTGCTTAGAATAGTCTAGTAGAAAGCAGCTCGAGCTACAGCCATATATATAATCTTTTGGTTTTGGTGCTGCAAACATAGGGCTGCCTACCAGATTCTTCTCTGTATCACTGTCCACCCACTATCTTGCCATTTTTTTTCTTTAAGATTTATTTATTTATGCATCCAAGAACTAGGGTACAGTCTAGAGGTTTGGGGGATGAGAGGATTCACCAGAAACAGAAATGGGAACAGCACAGGCAGATCAACAGAAACACACTGCTGAGGGGAGCAGCGGGCAAGGCAGGAGAGGTCTGCCATGCCCTGTGGGTCCCCTCCTCAGCCAGCAGCAGGGATCAAAGTCGTGGCTGCAGTCTGCTTCTTAGTGCATTGCTTAATCCATTGCACCACCAGGGAGGCCCCTATCTTGCAACTTCTAATCAATATCAACCAGGGGTATTCTAATAACTCCCAATGTCAACTTAGGGTTAGTCACAAAAGCCCTGAACTATCAGCCATGGAGCAACTGCTCTTCACTGATAAAATCAAACAGCTGCCCCAGGAACTGGTTTCCTGCAGATTCTGTTTCTCCCCTGCCTCACCTTTCCTTCACCGGTGTGCCTAATGCATTAGATCAAATAAGTTTTTGTGTATCAATTGACTGTACTAATGTGAAATAATAGTGTTAGGTGTCTTTAATTAGAACATGTCATCCAAAGCAAGTATCATATCCCTTGGTCAGTATATAACCAAGTTCCATCAAAGAACAAAATCCACTAAAAGACTACCTCTTGCACGTGTTTGTGACTTTTAAAAAGTTAGGCTAGGTGGGCCTCCCTGGTGGCGCAGTGGGTTAAGCAATGCACTATAAAGCAAACCGCAGCCACTGCAGCATGAGTTCAATACCTGCCACCGGCCAGGGAGTAGACCCACATGGCGTAGCAGACATCTCCTGCCTTGCCCACTGCTCCCCACAGCAGTGTGTTTCAGTCCACCTGCCTATCTGCTCCCCACACTGTCTCTGGTGAATCCTCAACCTCCCTGGACTCTGGCCTATACCCCAGCTCTTATATACATAAATAAATAAATCTTTAAAAAAAAAAAGTTAGGATAGGCACATCTGTAGCCCTTCCAATCACCTTGGCACCTGTACAGAAAGCTGCAGTTACGTTATAAGTTGATGACAATATGTCTGCTCTAAAACATAAAGCATATATCCTTACAAGGTAAAGTAATATTAGCCAGAATCATAGGGATGGATGATAAAATAAAAGCACAGTAATGGCAAAGTGGTGTCAAAGAGGGTGACCCAAAGTCCGTCTTTCAATGTGACCATGTTAATGTCAATATTTTATTATTAAATAATAATTCTGTGATTTAATTTTGTAGTAACTATAAATCTATATTATTTTTACATAAGTTCCTGCATTGACATAGCCCATCAAATTATCTTTCCTTAACTCAATTTTAGCTTATCTCCCCAACTAGAAAGGATAAGCTTCAGGTAAGGGCCATGCCTTAAGCTTTTCTGTCTCCTCTGCAGTGTCCAGCTAGATCCTAGGTATGTGGCGGATATTTGTTTTTCCTTTAAAGATTAACTGTGTTATTGAAAAGTTTATCTGCTGTAAGAATATAAGTAGCACAATAAACTACCACAAAGAAATCAGTAAAATGTAAATATTTCCATAAAAATATCATTTTTGAAGCTGCAAAAATATTTTTCTCTTCTTATCATACATCCCACCTGTCTATTGTTGCAGATTCTAAATTCTCTTTCCAAACAGGAATCAGAATTATTATTTTTATACCTAGCTGTTCAGAACCTGCATTCTGGGGGAGGGAAATCATGAAAGGATGAGAGATGGGATAAAGAGGGGGAGGTCATAGGAATAAGGGGCAGAGAAAATTGTCAACAGTCAAGGAATGAATAGAAAAATCTAAATGACCCATAAAAGAGGAAAAAAGGTTCCCCTGGCTTAGTCAGATTTTCCTGCCCTCAGGTCTTCCACCTTGAAAGTGAGGTCTCCCCTGTGACCCAGAGGTACCTTCCCATTATCAATTTAAGAATTCTAATAAACAAGCTGAAGGGACAGCATCCCTAAAGGGGTGTCTTAGAGCAAATACAGGAGACAGCTGTGGTTATGAATCAGCACATACCAGAGGTCGCCAAGCTGTTGGGGACTTTGTGTGAAGGGATGACAGTTTTAATTTCACTCCCCAGCAGAGGCGGTAGCCAGCCAGCGCTACTTCAAACCAATTTTGCAAATCACATTTTGTGACTGAAAATTGGTTTACTGTGCCCATCCCATTTTGGAGGCCAAACTCCCCTGGTTTAACTTGGTGCCTTTGCTAAGGTGGGATGACTAAGGAATGATTCTTTTTCCTTTAATTGAAATGACAGCATATTCTTCCACAGATTAATTTTGAATTACCCTTGTTTATGTACTTTAATCAAGATGATAAAAACAGCACAGATCATTTTTACACTATTCTTTTAATTTTTTTTTGAGACTAATAATAGCTACCTGGCTCTTGACATTTACTTCTTCACATAGCAGAAGTTCAACTCCAAGGGCGGTAGCTTAGGCTGTTTGTCATGCTTAACCTTGATTTTGTCTCATATTAAAATAAGTGAGGAATAAGGCTTAAATCACAGATTCTGCTGAGATCCCCCCTCTGAACCTAAAAATGATGCTGGCATAAAAAGATTTGTCCTTTGGATTATATCTCACACTGAAATAGGGGACTTCTTACAGGAAGAAATATTTCTTAAAAATGAGTACTTGCAAGAAGTGTTCATCTGTGAACTTTTACCAATTAGAAATGGCTCCATCCTTAGACTCTTTAATAATGTCTGTTAAGCAGCATTTTAGCTCATTTTTATAACACATTCAGGTTTGATGATTTATATTAAACATTAAGTGTAATAAATTTAGATCTTTTTCCGAGTATGAAACACAGCATCTCTGAATCACGCATTTTAGTACAATGCCCCCTGGAAGGTCCAGTCTCTCACTATCACTCATACCTCTCATAAAATAGGCTTCTCCTGTCTCTTTCTTGACATCTGTAATAATAGGAATGACATGTGTGTAGTGACACTGTAACAAGAGGGCTGTGGATACTGCTTCATGGCAGGGACTAAAGGTCTTTGACCAGAGGGTGAGCTGGGAACATGCTCCAGTGACTTCCTGTCTCAGATTTGGAACCAAAAGCCATGTTAATGTCTGTGTTTCTAATTGTACAAAATTTCAAGGAATCGGTTTGAGCATCTAAAAAAGGGGACATTAAATGTCTCACTCCACATGACTGGAGTTTGTAAAAGAATTAATCACAAAGAATGGAACTTTGAACAATAAATGGCTCTACTAATGACATTCGCATAAGAAAGATTTAAAACCTTTCCTATTTTTTAACCATTCCATAGATGGCTGTCCCATTCCTCATTTGTTGAATCATGGGAAGGCATAAGATAGTAAAATCCCTTGGAAAAAAGTTACTGTCTTTGATGCCACAATAATTATAGTGTCCTTTAGAATTATTGTGACAATTTAAATTCTAAATTATTCTATTTCATACAGAAAGTAACTTATAAGGCAAGTTTTGACTATAATTTGACTATAAAATACTGGATACTTCTGGAAATATGTGTCTTAAATTGAGAGAATGTTCACATTTCAAACATTTGAACGGGGTTGGGTATTAGCTAATGTTCTCACTTAAAGACACCAGAGCAATGATTGTCTAGATTCAAAAGATGGCAGAAGACACATAAAAGTTACCTCCTCTGAGGCAGTTTTGTGGGTTGGAGTTACAGCCAGTCCACACAGCCTGGCCACGTACCAGACCAAGACATGCATTCTGGCCTTCCACTTTTGGTTGCCACTTAGAAATAATGATTGGGGGCCTCCCTGGTGGCGCAATGGGTTAAGCAACGCACTATGAAGCAAACCGCAGCCACTGCAGCACGAGTTCGATCCCTGCTGCCGGCCAGGGAGGGACCCACATGGTGTGGCAGACCTCTCCTGCTGTGCCCGCTGCTCCCCTCAGCAGTGTGCTTCTGTTGATCTGCCTGTTCTGCTCCCCGCTCTCTGTGGTGAATCCTCTCACCCCCCCCCACACACACCTCTGGCCTGTACCCCAGTGCTTATATGCATAAATAAATAAATCTTTAAAAAAAAAAAAGAAAGAATGATTGGGTTGTCAAAAAAGTTACGATGCACTTTTGCTTCAGAAACGTAAAAAAAAATACGTCATGACTTTTCTGACAACCCAACAGATGCGAAGACGTAGATGAGTCAGCCCAAATCTGTCCCGTGTGCCCTGACTCCTGATTCTCACGCAGGCTGTGTTGCGACAGTTTGTGTTTGAACCAAGTGTCCTGGCTCTTGGGATGCATTTCTCATAAAAAGGAGGTTCTATCCAGGTTTCCAGACTAACAGCCACATAAAACAATTTTAGTCCATTTACATAATTGAAATGCTATCCATGTGAAAATAATTTTAAAAGTATTGTTGCTATGGGCCACTGGTTGACACACCTGCCCTAGAGTGGGTGTCCTCTACCGATAATGGACTCTAGATAATTTTCACCCTCTTGTCTTCTGGAATAATACAGTAGAGTCTGAACACTGAGATGAAAAGTAATGAAAGGAAACAAAATAAAGAAATATTACTTTGAAGAATACCATTACAGTGCTGGTAATTAAAGCAGAAAAAATATAAAATTAAATAAGAAATCATGTTTCATCTATTTTAATAATAGTTCTTGAGAAAAACCAGGTTCAATCAGAGAAGGATGAGGAAATAGCTGGAAGCTATTGTTGAGGTTCTGAAGGAGGCATCTGGCTCCTTTCCAGGTTGATGGTTGTGCTTCCTTTGGGATATTTTTTCCTAAAATATTCTGTAGACTAGCCTAGATTATTGCCTTTTCCTCAAATATTTTGGCAATGGAATAAAGAGCAAATGGAACCAAGGGAAACAAGGAAAGTTTTTCTTGAGCTATCTGGGAAGGAGCAAGAGGGGAGAAGGAGGTAGAGACCTACTGAAGGAAATGGTGGTGGTTGTGATGAAATTAACTGTGGTGTTTAATTAGTGACAGCCAGAGGAAAATTGTACATGCTCAGTCTCTTGGACTGATGCGGGGCAGATGAAAAGAAAGAATGAGGAAGACATGCCCTCACCAGCAGTTCCTTGTGACAATTGGTGGGGGCACACAGTCCATGACAGCTACGTGTTGAACTAACCATTCTCAAGTTAAAGGAATAAAAAATTGGTTGGAGAGGGAAAGGGTAGTTGTATACAACTATACAAACTAGTTGTATAAAAATATACTTGTTACATAAGTATATGAAATTGACTACTCTTGATTGAGGGAGTTGTGAGGATTAAAAGAGAATACATTTTCCATAGATTCTTTTTGTGAAATGAAAGAGAATTAACTAATTCATGGGCAATGCCCATGTCAAAAGCTGAAGTCTACCAGGAATGTTGGGAGAACCAGAAATGTTCACATTTGATTCCTACACTCAGAGAATTTACCTGAGTGCTTGGCAATGATATCTGAAGAATTAGAGAACTTTGGAAACCATGTGCAAAAGAAGTTAGCCAAGTCCCTCCTCCAAAGCTATACGTGTGTGTGTACAATAGACATATTATTCTGGAATGGCTTGAGAGTAAATAATCATGATAAAATGTGTGATGATAGTGGTGATTAGAAAGAGTGTCATAGCAACTGAAGTTCATTGACCACTGACAACTGAAGTTCATTGACCACTTACAACATGTTAACCTTGTTCTAATGGTTCAACATGACTGACTCATCCTCACAACTCTATTAGTAGGTATTATTATCTCTCCATTGTACAGTAAAAGAAAAATTCTTTAGTTTCATATCAAATTTTAACTCAGTGTTTCCCAAATGTAACCAAGATGAGTCATACTTTCTGTTAAAATGATCTTAGATCCATACTCACTTAGATAAATTGGGACAACCATTTAAATATATAATAAGAGATACTGCAGAGAACTGCCACAATCTTGGGTCTATTCCCTTTTCTTTTCCTTAGTCCCCCATATCCATCTTTTTCCCAATTCCATTGACCCCTTTTATAATTCTGTCTACACCGTCTATGCCTATCCTTTCCAACCTAACTCCAACATGTTCTTTATGAATCATAACACAAAGCAGTAGGGGCAGATTTTCGAGATGTTTCTTTATTGGCAATTCTTATTAAGAAGTCATGATAACTAATGACCATCCTAAGACACTAGATGGCATTTTTCAGATGTTCTTTCTTTGTGATCTGATTTTGCAAATACACAGCAAGTGCTTTAAAAGAAATACCAAACATTTAATCACTGTTGAAAATAATCCTTTGTAGACCTGAGCTTTCCAATATGGTAGCCATACCATATGTGATTAACAAGCACTTAAAACGTGACTGACCTAATTGTCACGTATTTTAAGTGAAAATACACATCAGACTCCAAAAAATTAGCACAGCCTCCTCCAAAATATAACCTCATTAATTATTTTTATATTGATCAATATTGAGATGATAATACTTTAGATATATTTGGTTAAAATAAATGATTAAAATTAGCTTCTCTGCTTCATTTTACTCCTGGCTGTGACTACTCGAAAATTTTAAATTCTGTATTTTGCCTGCATTATTTTCCATGGAGTAGCACCACTGTATACCTTTAAACAAAGAGCCTCCACATACAGAGTGGTCGTGGCTCCAGAGAGCCATTCTAGTTAAAGTCTGAAGGGCACATGTTCAACCTGAGCCTTCTTTTTGGAAAACATTTTTTTTTTTTTTTGCCCCTTAAATTGTACATAATACCAGGCACACCTGGATTTCTGGATAATTGCACCCACAAGTGGCTACATGCAGACACAATTAGGTACTTGCAACTTGTTTGAAGGCACAGGTGTCTAATTGCGCCCACAAATGGCCATTTGGCAGGCCCCACTCATTGTACACACAGATGATTATAGGCAGAAAGTGGCACCAACCAAACAGGAGGCCGGGGTAACAGAGGCATGAAAACAGATCCTGCGGAACTCCGCGGCCTTGGTGTGATCGCTCCTTCCTGGTTCAGTGTTTTTTGTAGAATGCCCATTTAGGTGTTCGTGGCGAGAGGCATATTTGGAATGCACAGGCCGGGGGATGAAAATGGGTATGTTCTATCTCCCCAAGTAGGTGCTGTCTTGAGCTTTTAAGTAAATTGGAGCTAACAAAACCCACATTGTCAACTTGAGAAGGCTTAAAGTGGATTCCGCCCTACTGGGACTAGCTGTTTATAATGGCTAAAAATGATGGAGTGTATGAGACTCCCCAGGGGCCCTTTGGTAAATCGTAGTGTTTAAAGGGTTAATCCAACCTAATGAATCATTTAGTAGGGATGAGAAGACTGGCTCTGTAGCCTCAGGAAGACTCCAGCAGGCAGCATTTATTGAAATGTGGAGCGGTTAGGCAAGGGGGCCGCCAACCTAGAAGGCGAGCGCACTTGTGCAGGTCAGCATCTCCAGGCAGGAGTAATTGATATCCCAGCCCTCCTAACAGCTGAAACAACAACGCTAGACATGGGAACACGTTCACTTACACAGATTTCAATGTCCAAAGGAAATGTGGGGAGACACAGAGGCCCTGCCTCTTCAACTTTCAGGGCAAGTGTAGGGAATAAGGAGTCTGATGTTTTTCTCCCCTCATATTTCAGGAAGGGCTTTGAACTAGATTTCGGTAGCTTTGTGGGCTCTTGCAGAAAGCAAGCCTAATCAGCACTGCTAGTCACAAGTATCACCCCTCAGGCCACAATAGAGTTGGGGTTCAAGGAATCCATACCTTTTCTTGGTGCAAGCAGGACCAGGCGTTGCTTCCTGAGCTCTAAGAAAACCACAGCTTCCCCTTGGACAGGGTAGGAAATGCAAATCAGCTTGACTCGGTTTTTCCAGGGCAGAGAAGAGAGAAAAGATTTTCTTCTAATGAGTCATTGCTTCGGTAGTATGTATGTGTTTGTAATATAAGTAAGTTCATAATTTACCCATCTTGAAGTTCTCTCTGTCTTGGATCTTCACATCCTGTGTGTTTGCTCTTTATTTATGATGGTAGCCGCCCATTTTTGAATGTCCATGCTATTGTCATAAATCTCCATAAAAAGCCAATTCTCAGTTCAGGTTACTGCAGGCTGAATATGAGGAAGACAGTTGAAAATGTACACTGATGGTCCTCTTAGAAGCTCCTTGACAGACACAGCTCAGAAACGCTTTCGCTTTGGCTGGACCGCTGCTCAACTTGATGTCCACTTACTATAATTCTTTTATGTGGAAGGCTATTATTCCATTATGAGTTTTTTCTCTTGGGACCTAAAATTCAAGAAGGGTTGGTGAGAGATTACTGAAGCATTTTCTTCATCTGAGGTATTTCCTCCCATCTGGGTCATCTTTATTTTTTATTTTAAAAGCATGGTGAGAAATGTTTTGTTTCCTATTATTAACCTTCTCTATGGATAGCCTTGAGCTATCCATCAAAACATATAATTTCTTTAAGAGTTTGACAAAAAGATCAAAATGATTTGGATTTCATGATTTCATAAATTTTAATTTTCCTCTATTTCACTTCTGCCCTTTGTTTGCTATTATTGAACAAAATTTACCAATAGATAGAAGGGACTCACATGGAATGACAGATTTCTGTTTTACAAAAGAACAAAAGAACTCGCAAATGCCCACCTCAAGTGGGGCTAGCCTCCCTGTGGAAGAAGGGAAGTACCCAACTCCAGCCCACTCTGATCATCCTATCCCACCTAAGTTGGAAGAAAAAGAGTGAGAAGCACTTGTGAGTTTCATAGTCCAGAGGCACAGGATCACTGAAAGGCTGAGGCCCAGTCCCAGGTTGGTGAAACATTTCCCTACTCTCATACCCTATCACCATTTTTTTTTAAAGATTTATTTATTTATGCACACAAGCACTGGGGTACAGGCCAGAGGTGTGGGGGGGTGAGAGGATTCACACAGAGAGCAGGGAGCAGAACAGGCAGATCAACGGAAGTACACTGCTGAGGGGAGCAGCGGGCACAGCAGGAGAGGTCTGCCTCACCATGTGGGTCCCCTCCCTGGCCAGCAGCAGGGATCGAACTCGTGCTGCAGTGGCTGCAGTTTGCTTCGTAGTGCATTGCTTAGCCCACTGTGCCACCAGGGAGGCCCCCTACCACCATTTTTTTAAAGGCCTATTTATATCATGCCCAGCTATCCAGAAAAAAAACTTAAAACATATTAAAACACACACACCTGCGCTCTCTCTCTCTCTCTCTCTGTCTCTCTCTCTCTCTCTCTCTCTCTCTCTCTCTCTCTCTCTCTCTCTCTCTCTCTCTCTTCTCTCTCTCTCTCTCACTCTCATACACACACACACATACACACACACACACAATTTGTAGAGTTGGAACAAGCGTCTGAGCTGGACCTGGTAGTGATGTTGGAATTTTCAGACCAGGGACAGCTGTGATTGATAGGTTAAGGGCTCTAATGGATAAAGTAGACAGCACATGAGAAAGGTGGGCAATGTAAGCAGAGAGTTGGAAATCCTAAAAAAGAACCAAGTACATGGTGGCAATTGTAAGTTGTGCCCTCTGTCTGTTTCAAACTTCTGATAACAACCTGCACTGTAAATTTCTTGAGTCTTACAAGACGCCAGAGTAGTAAGCTTCCATAACATACCCACTTCCATCCTTATGTCTCAAAAAGTGAGTCTCATATTGGTGTGTCTCAAGAACCATATTTACAACTGTAGTCAACCAGAAGACCGATATTACCATCCAGTGCTCTATGGCATCCAGTCCAAGACACTGATATAGGAATCATAGGTCTCAAAGAGCCAATGGTGTTCTCTAAAGGAGCCATTGCATCTTGAAAAATCACAGAACTCCCTGGTCAAGAAATTCCTTATGGATTGTTTTCATTCCTTTATAAACCACAATTATATTTGTGGTGTAGATTTCGCTTTGTGTTTTCATGACAAAGCTACTTCACTTAAAAGGACTCCCAGTCAGCACTAGAATAGATCAGATCTAGATTTGATATCTGACCCTCACATTGTCTGTATTTAGTAAACACCCCTCTCACTCCAATGTTCTGAATAATTACACCATGGCCATCAAAAAGTCTATCCTCTTCACCAAAATTTCTGATATGTAAGAGATGCAGCAATTATTGGAAGCTTCTGGCACCTCTGTGCTGGCATTGACTTTCACTTCTCTTGATGGTTTTCTCGTTCCACTCGTTTCTTACCATAGGTAGAGCTCCAGAGGGACAGTTCTGTGTTTTAGGACAACCTTCAGGTACTGGGTTATTCTCACTGGTTATTTTCTTTTCTTCAATTTGGATTTTTAGAATCCTTTTCTACTGCAAGCCCTAGCCATGACAAGTGGTGGGAAAGTAAATAAAATTGCTAGTTTTCATCAAATGGAAAAATTACTGGACTACTCTTATTTCCCTTTTATCTGTTCCCCTCTTTGTTCCCAGTTTCCCATCTCTAGTTGTGTTTTGCAAAGAGGAGAAATGGAGTGGATTCAAGAGATAGAAAGCAAAGGCTCCCCAAGGGCAGGTTCTTGTCACCCCTGCATCCTCACCCAGGCATAGTATCTGGCATACATTAGGCATTCAACTAAATTTTAAGGCAGAGAAAGAAAGGAAGGCAAAAACACAGGAAGGAATTTGCAACTGCGGGAGAAAATTCCAGATGTTTTACTGTGATGGTGTCAGAAAGGACAGTTCTCTGTTTTCAGTCACATTGAATTTAAGTGAAAATTCAGTTTATGTTCCATTTTGTGGGTTTTCTAATTGAGTCATGAGAATTCTTTCATAGAAAGCGCATTCCTTTTTGGTAAATTATATTTTTGTGATTTAAGGAAAGGTTTCTACTAACAGAAATGCATAAAGCAATTGAATAATTGTGATTGAGGAGACATGACATGTTTTTCCAAGCTTCAATTTTGAATAGTTTGTATCTGTATCCCAGGGAATTCTTTCCAAAACTCAAATTTCTCATTTTTGTTATCCATCCAGACCTTGGGTATTTTTTCAATGCATTCAGCAATTTTTATCAAACATAAGTGATTGGAGTTTATCCAGACAAGTAATGAACTTTTCAAGTGTGGGATTTTCTTTGTGTCTTATGAAGAGTTGTGGAATGTGGTAAAGAAGTAGGAACCATTGAACAAAGTGGAATGAAAAGCCTTATCCTGACTCTGGAGGTGGTTTAGATGTGTATATTTGGAAAACCTCATGGAACTGCCACAGTTAAAATGGACATAGTTCTTGAATGTAAATTATATACCAGTACATTTGAAAAGAGAAAAGAAAGGAGAGACCTCATTTTATCTGGACTTTACTTCTAGGTCATGCTATGGCAGAGCTGGAACACTTGGGAATCTTTGACACGATGCTCCTTGGATGTCCCTGGCAAACTCCAATTCTTAGGAACTCTTGGGGTGCCCTTCTCATACTAACCATGATGTCAAAAGCATAGAAGAAAAACCATACAAGTCTCTGCACCTAGAAAACTACTTTCTGTGTTCTCAGGCAGAAAAATAGTCTGTTTGCCATTCAAATAAAGATCAGGAGCCTTAACTGCTTTTTTCATGAAATCAGTATGCTGGAGATGAGGGTAGAGTCCTCTGTTCCCACAGCCACTCCAGATCCAGTCCCATCTCCAATGGTGTCTCTGAACAGAGACACAGATGGAGATGAGGAACCAAGAAAGGCTGCATGGTTGGAAGAAGAAGGAGCAGACTGGAAGAGATGGGTACAATGAAAAAGTCATTTTGGTATCCTCCTTGTTATTTACACCTTTTGTCCAGCAGATAGGAATTTTACTGACATGTTTTATATGTATACAACAAGGAGCTAATTATTTGCACATTCTCATTGTTATTTAGTGACAGTTGCTGAAGGAGTAGACTCTGGGGTTGTTCACTCTCTCAGAAATAGACTAACATCATTGTATATGTAGTTATGAATGTTAGTTATAGGTGCAGGCATCTAAGCATAAAAGGAATTTGTCAAGAATCAACCCTCCCATCAGGTACCCTCCCACATTCCATGCCTCTTCATTTCTCTTTATCACAATTTATAACAGCTTTATCACAGTTAGAAGAGGGGGTTGTTCTAAGTCTTTTGCTTTCCTCCTTCTCCACCATAGAGATGTTGGAAGCCCTGATAAGCTGAGGCAACATTAGCTACAATGAAGTTTCTTCTCCCGGGTGGATTCTAAAGTGAATGGCCACTTGCCTTCTCAAAGTGTGTTATTTGACAGAGCTCGTGTTATAGTTTTAGGTACCTCCATCACACACAAACGCGAGGTAAGCAATATTGTTCTCCCTCTATATTATTCAGATGTTTTGGTAATTTAATATAGAAAAACATCTGTTGGTAAATATCACTTTGAAAAGGCTGAAAGGTATACGTACCTACAGATGCAGCTACTCAGGAATTCAAAGAATGGGGCTCCCTTCTCTTCTGTGTTGGTTCCATTCTCAGGCAATCTCTCCCACAGCGATACATGACAAACATAGGTTTACCACCTATCTTTTCAGCCACTGTAACAAAAGAGGGAAAACTTCACTCAAGATACCCAACAGAGGACCTAGCTGGTTCTTACCAGGATCCATACTTAACCATAAGCAACCACTGTGTCTAAGTGGGTGGAATGCCCAGGTCACAGGGTCTACATACCACATCTGGAGTCACAGATGGAGTCACTTGAACTGGAGGATTCCCTAAAGAACAGGCTACTGCTGCTGAACAAAATGGGGCAAATGCTAAGCATAAAAAATCAGTCATTTTCTATTGTCCCATCTCTGATAATGAGGGGGGAAGGAAAGATAGAATCAAGGATCTAAAAGAAAAGTTGGAACTCTTGTCACAAACTCATATAAAGTAGAATGTGTGCCAACATCCTAAAAAAAAGTATCCACTAAATCAATGCATCAAACTTTTCTACTTCCATTTCTGATTATTATATGACCCATGGGCTTTAAGCTTTCTCAAGCAAATGCAACCCAGTGTTTCATTCATCCAGATAATTCCATATAAAGAGAAAAGACAAGAAAGACAAGGGGCATTGTGTCTCTTTTGAGACCATGCTTGATGGTCTTTTGGCTACTGCTCAACTTCCTTTGGGTTTGGACTCAAGCAAAACTCTAACTCACTTCAGAGCTGCCTGCGTATGCGTTTGTGTTCGTCTTTCTCTGAGAATGTGACCAACCCCACTTCCAAGTCTGCCAAGAGTGACATCAATGTGGACATGTACCAAAAGTAATTAAACGTAAAGAATATAACCAAGACAACATTAAAAAGAACAACTGTTTAGAAATGTACATTTTAGTGTATTTTGTATAATTCTTTATGAACATAGTCCATAAATTTTGGGAAAGCAGCGATAACTTGCCTCATTTCCATCTGGAGGAAGCAGATTTTTGGATTAAAAAGAAAGGCTCTGAAAACATTTCAATGTTTGAAAGACTGAGAAGAGCATGTAAGACATTATGGAATCAAGAATAAGCAATAAAAAGTTGGAGGAGGAAGAAAAACCTAACAGTAACAATAGCCAGCCTTTATCAGTTGTTTATCATGCCCAGGCACTCCAGTTAACCCCTACTATTCAAGGAGGCAGGTAACCATTACTATCCCCATTTTATAGTTGAGGGGAAAACTGAGGCTGTAGAGGTTAAGCGACTGTTCCAGGTCACACATTCCCTAAGTAGGAAGCCAGAGTGAACTGTTTGTGCATGACTCCCTGACACTTGGAGCAGGGCTGTATTGATGGTCTGCTCAAGGCTAGGTGAGACCTGAGCACAGGTATCTCTGGAGGTGGAAGGGGGATCAGAAGAAGCCCCTGGAGAAGGAGATAGAGACAGTCTAGTGACAGAGGCCATCAGACACAAGCAAATTCATGCAGTTTGGACAAAAATTCAAGATCCCAACAGGCAGAGAGGAACCACAGGGGTCATTTGTAAAAAACCAAAGGCAAAGTTTCTTTTGACGTCAGAAAGGTCCAGCAGTGAACGAAGACTCTCGGTCTTGGACGTGAAGACTGAGGACTGTGAGCTCATTCCTTGGAGGACTTTAATGGGCAGGGCAGAACCTCAGATCTGGAGGAAGTAGAGAGGCAATACTAAAACCAATTAATGACATAATTAAATAGGGCTTTGGCGCTTACCCATGCTTTTCCATACTTCTCTAATTTCATCTTACCCCCACAACAGCTCCATGAACTTAGCATAGAATTACATATACTTACCCACTTTAGAGTAAGAAAATGAACACAGAAATGTCTTATTCAAAGCCAGTGGCAGCGTGGGACTTGAACCCAGCGCTCTTGTTTACCACAGCGCAGATGGACCGATCTTCACAACAGAGACTCATTTACTGGCGCTGGTGTCCAAGAAGGGAGCTCGATCGCTAAGCCACCAGCGAAATGCCAGCTGCTAGGGCAGACAAGTACAAAAGGCTGAAACTTGAATGAGCTTTTATTTTTGTCAGTTGGCAAACAGCCACTCTTTTTAAACAGGACCCCCTTTTCCACAAGAGGAGTCCAGCTAGCATTCACTTCATAAATATTGTATCGAGAGTTTACCGTGTGCCAGGCATGGAGAGTCAACAGTGAATTCAGTAATAGTCCTCCTCATCACAAAATTCAGTTTATTGGGGGACACACACAAGAAAAAGGGGTAATTAAATATAGTGTTCAGCAATTCCATAGAGGCAGAATATTTCCTAAGCAAGCGGAAAGTCTGCATTATATTAAAGATTTTCCATGATCTTATAGACTCTTACCATCTAAATTTAAACCAATCGCAACTTCATTTTCTAACATCACTGACATTGACCACAAGCTCATTAGAGGGACATGATTCAGAAACAAGGTATCAGGAAGAAATGATATCTAGGACAGAAAAGCTTTGACACACAGAAGAACACTTTCTGGCTTCTAAGCTTTTCTACCCAGTATCCTGCAGTTTTTCAAGGGGGCTTTACTTATAGTCTCATCATGGCTCAGCATCCCCTTTGTTCCGCTTTGCCAAGTTCAACTCTTCTTCAGCATCCCTTCAGCGCTCCCTCTCATCAGAGCTCTTACCCTATCAGATATCCCAGGGCACTTACTCAGCACTGAGCAAACTCACCCTAGCTTGTCTTTCATCTCTTTGTCTCCCCAGGGAGGTTCTCATAGCCTTAGGGGTAGGTTTTTTTTTTAAGCGCTCATACTGAATCAGGCTTGGTCCTGGCACTGGGTCGGGAGCTCTTCTCAGGCCTTGTCTCAGCAAGGAAAGAATTCATTGTGACCAGTGTTAGGCAGAAAAACAAGGAGATTATTGACACATAAGAAGAACAGGAAAGCTCTCTGAGCAGAGTGGAGTCCCAAGAGGGTTGCTGCTGAGTGGGCAAGGAGTGGGGGTTCAGACGTTGGGTGTCTTGTCTTTCTTGCTGCTTGCTCACGACGTGTTGGGTCTCTAGGTTACTGAGGCGTACTGAGTCTTCCAGGTTACTCAGCCCACTTTCCCAAAACGAGCTTTGGGTTGTTGCTTTGGTTTATGACGATTCAGACTTTACTGTGTTGGGGGCACAGTGACTACAATTGATTGTTCCTCATTCAGTTTGATAAATGAGCTTGGACACCTGGGCTTATGGCCCCCTGATTCTAACTAAGTACAGGTACCCACTTCCTAACTCCTCATTCAATGCCTTAGTGTCAGTGCTTGAGCTGATATTTTGGTGTTCATTTCACACTGTCACCAACCAAAGTGTAGGATGATCCTCCGTGCTAGGTGAACATTAGGAGTGACATCCAGCCACATTCAAAACCAAAACAGAGGGCCTCTCTGGTAGCGCAGAAGTTTAGTAACGCATTACGAAGCCATCGCAACCACTGCAACATAAGTTCGAATCCTGCTCTCCCCCTCCCCCCCCCCCCGGGAGGTGACCCACAGGACCCGGCAGACCTCTCCTGCCGTGCCAGCTGCTCCCCTCAGCAGTGTGTTTCAGTCAATCTGCCTGTTCTGTTCCCCACTCTGTCTCTGCTGGATCCTCTTACCCCTCCACACCTCTGGCCTGTACCCCAGTGCTTGCATGCATAAATAAATCTTTAAAAAAAGGAAAGATGATATAATAATTTTGTTAAGTGAGCCTTAGACTCCTAAAAGTAATTGATTTGCTCTGAAACCATTTCTTTTACCAGATAAAGAATCCAGAGAAAAACAAGTGGATTCAAATTTAGTTATTTTTTTCGTCATCTTTTTTCCATGTTAAGATTTTGGAAATGGTGATGATGATAAACCATAATCTCTTTTTGTACTGTGGTGCTTGTTTTGTTGATTCTTTTAACCTTACTTATGTTCTATACTTAAGAAGAAACTGTAAGACTACAAAATCTCCCGTGGATATTTTTCAACTTTTGGTTTCACCAAATTGTAGGTCACTAAACCTAACTAAATTAATCAACTAAGAGATTTCCCTGGTGGGATAGTAGGGGAGGAGAAGTGTGTTGTAAATAAAATAATTAAAGGGCTAGTTCACACCTCATCAAATTGCTTAACCACCTGATAACAGTTAACGCCACACATCCCTCATAAAACGCATGGGGCAAGGAGGTAAATTAGAGTCCAGCTTCTATAAAATGGGACACACCTATCTGTTAACTGAGATCTAGTTCTACTGTACCCAGGGCTGGAGTGAAATCTGTCCTAGTACCTTGTTTACCAGACAAATACCTACATAATACTGTTCAGTGGGGACTGCTAATGCTGAACTAGAAACCTTTTAGGGAAGGCAAGTTTCCCCTCATAATTGCAACCTTTGAGGCACAGAGTAATATCAGATCTTAGATTCTTTCTGTCCCAATGTTCCTCCAATACACTTTCACCTCTGTCATTTCAGTCTCTCTTGTGAGAAGAAAAGCACATATTACTTTACAGATGGAGAAACTAAGGCACAGATAAGTGAAGAAGTCCGGCCACAGTCACCCTTGCAGGGGTCGGGCTGAAATGCAGCCGTGTGACCCAGAGGTCAATTTGGACTGGAGCTTGTGTGGTTTCCTGGAAGGGCCGTGAAATTGTAAGCCCTGGTGACTGATTGGCGGTACCTATTCTAATGCTTTCGTTTTACAGAGTTGAAGATAATGTCTGAGAAAGTAAAATGACTTGACTGAAACTCCCTGAGATTTGACCCTGTCTTTGCAATCTTATCTCAGGTCCCATCTGGCTCTCTCCCTTTGTAGTTCTCTACAGCACAGAACTAGTGATGGAGAATTACTGTATTTTTAAAGATTCAAAAGCAGACCAGGGTAGATGATAGGAATTTTAGTCTACTTCCCAGCACTCTCACACTTATAAGTGGGGAATTTGGTTAACACACACCTAGTAGCATAGGGTGCAAACTTAATATGATGGTGCAGAATCTGGAAGAGGAGAGTTATCCCCTCAGGCATTGGCTGCTTTATAAACAGCTGTTGGGGCAGGTGGGAACGGCAAGAGGAGGAGCAGGCTGAGTGGCCTAAGGAGGGCTCTCTGCCTGGAGGGGCTGACTGCAGATCAGTGTCCCCTTGAAGGAAAGGGAGGCCTGGGTTTAAAGAAAATCAGGGAGGCTGATTTTTAGTGTTGGAATGTCTGCAACAAACTGAAAGTTTGTAGCTGCACATGGTTTGCTCGCTGTAGGTATACATTCTGTGGCTGTGTCGAATATAGGTATATATTCACCCCGGTGCTGAGGCTCCTCCTGCACTAGCTTATGGCTGTGCAGCGTGTGGCACAGGACACAGAGCACACAGCCTTAGGTCATCAATTCTGGGTTTGTTACACATTTGTTTATTTGCTCATTCTAGGACTTCAGACAGTCACCTAATCTCTGCGTACCAGATCCCATTTTATTTACCTTAAAAGTAATTGAATATGACTCAAATTCAATAAGCATTGAGGACCAAGGTATGACTCGTCTTTTTGTTGGTTTGTTTTTTCTTATTCATTTCCCATCACTAGCATGCAAGGGAAGGAAAGGCAATCACAATATCCCTATTTTACCTATGAGGTCATCGAGTCTCCAAAAAAGCTAAGTCACCTAGATCCTATTTGTACCTTGCTAATTCAGACCCAATCTTCCGCGTCTAAAATGCATGGTCTCCCCATCACGCTGAAGTAGATGCTGAGATCCGAGGCCCCAAGAACGTCAAACCCTAAGAGCACCCGCTCACCCTAAAGAAAACTAAGTGAGACCTGGTTCCCAAGCAGGTTGGTAGGTTTTGAAGCCACAAGTGAAAGGCAGCTTGGATCCCTTCTCTCCCGAAATTCAAAATCAAGCAGACTCAGGCTACATGGTAAATAATGTTTTATTTGGTAATGGCTCTTTAGTTTTAAATCACTTTGGCATTTACTTTTAATTAATTTCTTTAAATTAGACAACTCATACTTGTAAATATTTGCTTTTGTATGATAAGCTTTTATTTAAATTATTAAAGCTTCTACTTCGTGACTGATTTCAAGAATTGGGGTTGTTGCTGTACTGATAATAGAATGCATGTGATAAATAGGGGAAATCATTTCCTACCAGTACAATACAGGCAGCAAATATGACTGAGAATAAGGCAACACTCAAAGAAAGAGAAGAGAGTGAGTTTAGAGTTTTCTTTGAATTGTTCAAGGAATAAATCAATAATCAGGGATTTAGAGAACAAATGTAGGATGAAATGACATCTGAAGGCACCCACTCACAATAAAAGCTTGTCCGGCTCTCTTTTTTTGAAAAGCACTCATCAGTGGCTCTGAACCCACATATTAGTTTGCTAAAGGGAGTGGGGGGTATCAGAGAGGGCTGTGTAAAAGCTCAGGACAGTGACTGTACAAGAACATTTGAGACAAAAAGGAACAAAGAAGAAAAAGAAGTAACGCTGAGTGTCGAGTCATCTCATAGACCCAATCAGCTTGGGCTATTATAAGCCTTGATTTGCTAGCTCTTCAATTTTACCATTATCAAAGGCAAGGATGGAACCCGAAGAAGTTGGGCTGTCAGGCAGCAGAAAGAGAAAGGGACAAAGAAGGCTCTCATTTCAATAAAAGATTTCAGAGTAAAAGGTCTGGAATGATATTAACAACCAGTCTTTTACTGGCCACGTAGTGATTAGCAGAGGATGAAGAGACCCCGGCGGGACAGGTGATCAGCACCACTCACCAGCCCCTAGGACTTTCCTAATAACTTTTATTATTTGTTGAAGATCATTTCGACAACACAGTTCAGTCACCTTTGTGCTAGAAATCCATTCATCTGCAAAACTGAAGCTGAATTCAAGAATGTGACATTGTGTGCAGTGCCGTGCTCACACTGTCTCCAAAGCACCCTGCGGAATCATGAGCTGGACTCCAGACAGGAGGGCTGCGTGGGGCCAAGGGCAGAGCCTCCTGGTGCCCACTGGCCCCACCCGCAGCTTTGGGAACTGTTAACACATAGGGGAGATGAAGGCAGAGAAGTACCGTTCACGCTTTGCTAACAGTGATCACGAGGGGCTTAGATAAGACATCAAAATTAATAGCGAAAGGTCCAAAACACTTAGGGTTATTATATGGTAGAAATCAGAGAACGGGCCCACTGCCTGGGTGCTGGGCATCAGGAAGGTTATTAAAGCAGAAATCTCTAAAACACAGCCCAGCATGACAGTGGCTGCAGCAGTTATCAAAATGCAAACAACTCTACCCCCAAGTGAGCTCCAGGGCCAGGCTGTACCTCCTCCATGGAGCCCTCTCCAAACAAGGCTGGGACCCAGAAGCCCTTGTCACTGTTGAGAGAAGGATGAGATACACCCTTTGACAGGAATCCCGCATAGCTGGAAGGGGAATGGAGTCAGTATTTGGAGGTGCTGGTGTCAAATCCGTCTTTCCGGGAGAGAACCGGCACTGCTCCTGTTTGCTTTGGTCTCTGGTCCAGTTGTCTTTCAAATGCCTTAAAAAGTCAAAACTACTACTGACATGCTCATTTCTTTCTTTCTTTTTTTTTTTTTTAAGATTTTTTAAAAAGATATTTATGCATACAAGAGCTGAGGTACAGGCCAGAGTCACCAGAGGTGAGAGGATTCACCAGACAGAGTGGGGAGCAGAACAGGCAGAGTGACTGAAACACACTGCTGAAGGGAGCAGTGGGCGAGGCAGGAGAGGTCTGCTACGCCATGTGGGTCCCCTCCCTGGCCAGCAGCAGGGATCGAACCTGTGCTGCAGTAGCTGCTGTTTGCTTCATAGTGTGTTGCTTAGCCCACTGCGCCACCAGGGAGGCCCGACATGCTCATTTCTTTAGGTAGAAAGTGAACCCAGAGATTGGGGAAATGTTATAAAGACCTGACTTAGTTTCACACATTGAGGGGAATAGATTGCCTGATTTAAAAAATAAAGGTTTACAGGCAGATTTCATTTTTAAACACAAACAAAAGACCTTAGCCAGTTGTCAGGATTTAAATGTCAGAGAATCATAGAGAAAACTGAACTCTCCTGTCTTTAAAAATCGTGCCATGTCTTTTCATTTGAGAATAAGTGCAACGTGCTTGAAATTACTTTGAAACTGGTGGCAGCTGGCTTGAAGGTTACGAAATTCAACTGTCCTCCTCGTTCACATGCAGTGGCTCTATGCTGTGGAATCGCCCCTTTGGGGGGCCATATCTGGCCTGTCCTAATATGCTATGACTAGTCCAGCAGAAAAGGGGCTTGAACCTAAAGTATGGCCATGGCAATGAGAATACTTAAGAGAGCATTTTCTAGAACCTTGTGTCTAGCTAGAGTCAGATCGGCAAAGAAGTTTAGATTTCCAGCATGGTTCACTGTGGATGACATCATTCTTCCAAGGGATCCAAGGAGGAGCAGCAGATCTGGGGAGAGGTCATTAGCTAGCTGTGCACCTGTAAGGTGTGCAGTGCCGAAGGAACGGCCAAGTACAGCTGTCCCAGGGTAATTGGCATCACTTCCCTGCTTCAAATCCTGCTGAATAAAACCACAATCCTTAATCCTCCCCCTGGCTTTGTGGTTCTCCATGATCAGGCTGCACAGTCTCTGTAGACTGAACAGCTTCTCACTCACCCACTTTTCACCAGCCAGTGTCAAAAAATACCTGTGCTTGCCTTCCACTTTCCAAGATTTATCAACTTTCTATCCTTACTCCTGTTGTTTATATCTTCGTGTGCCCATTCCAGCTGAATTGTTTTCTGATGCACTTGTTTTGTTTGATTCCAGATTGTCTGAAGAGCAGCTGACATATCTTCCTAACCCCTTTAGACACAGTATGACTCCTTAAAGCATGTGCCACCTGCACTGAATTATCAGGGGGCTTGGGAAAGTGTGGGTTCCCAATTCCCTCTCGGACCAGCCCATCTCTGGGATTAAAGACCCAGAATCTATTTTTTGATAACCACACCATTGAGCCTTAATGACACTAACATTCAAAGTTCTAACCTTAAACACAGAGCCTTGCATATAGAAACACATAAATATGTCATTTGATTTTCATAGAAGACACCAGGAAACTGTTTTCCCGCAAGGAAAAGCAGCTTAAGGTCTCTGAATGAAACTATCAGTAGTTTTCTCTTCTTGGGCCTCTTTAAAAGCCTGAGTACCCAATGACAATTTCTTTGCCTTTTTACCTATAGTCTTTTTCAATGAATTTCTAAATAGAAACCAGTTTCTTTCACCTGCTTCCCACAGGTACCTTCTGAGCAGGTAGAACCAAGAGAGTAAGCAGTTGAATGGTTCAGCTTTCTGATCACACATGTGTCCTCCAGGTCAGCTGGCCTGTACTGGATTCTGGGCCTTGCCACTTCCTTTGTGACCTTAATCAGTCCACCTAATCTCTCTGTTCCTCGGTTCCTGACCTGCAAACCAGGGAAAATAGCAGTACTGGGGGCCTCCCTGGTGGCACAAGGGGTTGAATCACAGTACTATGATGCTATCTGCAGCCACTGTAGCACGAGTTTGATCCTGGCCAGGGAGGTGACCCACATGGCACAGCAGACCTCTCCTGCCTTGCCCGCTGCTCCCCTCAGCAGTGCATTTCGGTTGATTCACCTGTTCTGCTCCCCACTCTGTCTCTGGTGAATCCTCTCACACACACCCCCACCCACACACACCTCTGGCCTGTACACCAGTTCTTGTATGCATAAATAAGTAAATCTTTAAAAAAAAAAATAGCAGTACTGACCTTGGAGTGTTGTTGTAAGGAATAAACATGTGAATGTGGAGGCAATGCTAGAAGGGAGCCTGGCATGCTGGAGGCACTCCAGAAACAGCTGCTGTGCTGGGCAGGCTTGCGTCTTTGCAAGTTTAAATCCATCCTGGGTAGTATTCCATCGTGTATATGGACCACAGCTTCCCGATCCACTCGTCTGTTTTTGGGCATTTAGGTTGTTTCCAGGTCTTCCCTATTGTAAAGAGTGCTGCTATAAACATAGGGGTGCAGG
>JAGFMF010011501.1:5809322-5855859 GCA_019455555.1 Galemys pyrenaicus
TGGTGCACTGGTGAGATGGTGATGGGGAATACATGGGGATTACAATTAATGGCAAGTATATGTAAATTTTAAAATATTTTAATAAAAGAAAAAAAACAACAACAACAAAAAAAATAAATCCATCCTGGGAGCACAGGGCTGAGTTATGGAATGAAGCAGCGGCACTGATCCCCAGCTTCCATTCCAAGGATCAGAATAAGAAGTACAATGGCAGGATGTGCCCAGGTCTAAATGAAATCATGCTATGGAAGCCTTTCCCAGCACACACCACACACACACACACACACACACACACACACACCCCTGAAGGTGAAAGTCTTCAGAACTCCATCGCTGTGGTCCTAACCCTTGAGAAAGGAATACGAATGATCTGAGGTGATAGGTAGCTTTAATCAAAATTCTCCCATGGCCCAGACTTCAGAAATTAACAGCAGGGGCTTGGGGGCAGGTAAAAAGGTGGCAGCAATATATGAATATCTTATTCAAAAGTTTCAGGTATTACTCAAAAAATAATCTAAACGAATGAGGGAAGAGCAGTGCCTTTTGCCTCTAGAATGTCCTGTCTCCAGGCAGTAACCTTGGAGCAAAATCCTATGTCATGCTTCTGGGAGGGCTAGGGGAGGCCTTCTTTAGAATTCAGGTCCCTGCACTTCAGAACCTATTGGCCCTCCAAGTCTGACCTTGGAATTGAACTGTTGTCTCTTGCATGACAATTGACTGAAATCCTCAGTGTTTAGATATTGAAATTCCAGGAACTACTTTGAGAGAGAGAGATGATGTTAGTGGCCTACCGAGTCATGATTTGTTCCTTTGATTGCCATTCTCTTTAAATAAGACCTCTTCTGTGGTTAAAAAGACAGGGGTAATTACATGCAGGCAGCATTCAAACGAATTTCTTGATTTTTCTTTGCAGTCACTCACAATAGTTTTGGTTTTTCACAATTCCTTCTCTAAATATGCTCTCATGTTTGCTCTTTCTGGTTGTCCTCAGCACCCACTTTAGGAACATCACCCCCCCCATAAAGATAGTACTTTAGCAGGACTATTTTTAGGGGATACCTCCCATCTACTGATAAGATGAAACATTGTTCGGGGCCATTTCCCAGTTAACATAAAGAGTATGTGGAACCCCTCACTTCAATCATTATCATTTCTCTTTCATTTTCTTTGCAAACGTGTCTTTGGTGCCAGCAAAGACTGAAAGTATCTGCCGGTACATCTTTTCCCTCTTTGCAAACAGCACAGTCCTTCCCTCCTAAAGCAGTGGGAAAAACAAGTGATCAAAGCAGGAATTTTTTTCTAAAATTGTTTTTATAACATTGGCCATCAAATGATCATTATATTTTATGATTCTGTAAAATCTGCAGAAATCAAAACTACGTAATACACATTGCATCGGGCTCTGCTAATCCTGGCGGACCACAGTCATGCCTGGCCTGAGGATGAGGGTCTGGTGGCTGGAACCTGAGGCCAAAGGAATACCAAACACAGACAAAAAGCATCTCTGTTCACACAGCACGGGCGATTCAAGTGCCTTTGAGTGTATTACTTTGTGCTGATCTTTTGTAGTTTTAGTATTTGTAGAAGAACCAGAGAAGAAAGCACCACACCAGCTCAGCCACTAAATAATCCATGGGTGGCATATTGAAGGTTGTGGTTTTGCCAGATGTTGACTTTCTGCCAAGGGGTACAAGGACCTCCCTTAAGCACCGGGAATTTAACATCATGTTACTTCCTCCCTTTGAACCCCAAATTTGGTCACAGTAAATTACCAAAAAAAGAAACACTTAAAGGCTTATTTGGAAAGTTAAGAAATTGTCTTTGTTTGGCTGCTAATAGCTCCCATCATACTTACCAGGAATTAAGAATAACAAGATTCTCCTCTTTAGAAGCTTTTCCATGAGAACTCCAGTGCCGAAGACTAAGCTGGATGTACTCACCTTTGCTCATAAAGTCTTTATAGCCCTCACACTTTTTACTGCATACCTTATGTTTATGCCTGCTAAACTCATCTCCTCCCCAAATGAACTATTTTCTAGTTGCTTGTGTGTCTCAATCTTAGTTGATTTTCCCTTCTTTTTCTTCACCTTCACCTGCCATTCTTCCCTCTAACAGGCACTTATGGGATAGCTACAGCAGCAGTTCTTACACTCAGCCTTGGGACTTCTAGGTAAATTGTGAGCAGCTTTGTATTGCAAGGACTTGTCAGGGACTCTTAAAGAGCAAAAGACTGCAAATGATTTCTTTTAATAAATGATAGCAGATTGAGGTTCCTTCCTTAATAATGCCCCCATCCCACGCACGTAATTCCCCTTGTTCTTTCCCTAGTAGGAGGGAAGGGCACTGAGTTACAGCACATGAAGGGAATGTTTGCATATTCCTAGCTTCTGCATCTCATAGACACGTGGGCTTATATGAAAGTCATCAATCATGTGGATTCAGGTGGAGAAAAGGTTGGGGAGTGCTGTGACAAGGAGGAACTGAACATCCCCTTGACCTCTGGTTCATGTTCATTAATCCTCCAGCCCAGGTACTTGACACTGTGGTGATCACACCTGCCCTTCACCTTTGGCGTGGTCTCCTTATGGCCCTTTAGTGAAAAACCTCATGCACTGTACTTTTAAAACTTCATGGTAAGCATACATTAAGATGTTTTTATGACAGAAACAAATTTTCTTTGCTGGACCATAATAAAAACAGCCCTTAACTTATTCTTTAATAAACACACTTAATTGTACTTAATACACTTACTATGCATCCGTTAGTCCTGGTTGACCTCACTGCTCAGTCAACACAGTTAAATTCAAGTCCATGATTATTAAACACCTGCTACATTTCCAGTACTCTGCAAGACAACAGAGGCAAGACAGCACACTTCTGTTCTGGGCAAACGACAAATGTCATAACCCCTGCCCTGAAGACATTTATAAGTCATTCTGAGCTGAACCCAATGCAACTATTTTTCAGCTCACCATCTACCCTAGTTTGTTCCTTTCCTCCTTCCTTCTTTAAAATCTGAGACCAGTCTCACCTCAACTGTTGTCAACATCTAACTTTCAGTGAGAATCTGCTTTCTCATTTATTTATCTACCCATCTACCTACCTCCAGCTCCTCTACACAGCTGACCCTCGATGGTTACTGTGTTTGTGGATTTTCTCTTTACTTTAAATGCTCTTGAACAAACAACATATACTGATGGAGCACCTAGGATGTGCAAAGCCCTGTGTTGAATTTCAAAGAAGATCACTAGGTAGATAAGACTCAGTTCCTCCCTTCAAGATGCTCCTGCTGCAGTGCAAAGTGTAATTAGCCAGGAGGTGGGGTGAAAGACAGATGAAGTGAGAATGACCTATTGTGGCCATTCTCTTTACAATTGCGGGGGGGGGGGGGGGGGGGGGGGGGGGGGGGGGGGGGGGGGGGGAGGGGGGTGGGTGCGGGGAGGAGTGATGCAAGGGCAGATAGGAGGACACAAATTGTTCATGTTTCTTCATCTAGTCCAGTAAGCAGAGCCACCTCATTCCTAGATTAAAAAGTCTTGTCAGTGATTCAGTCTTTCCATTACTGATTCCTTTTCCCACTCAATATCTTACCCAATTAAGAGTAGACCTATCCTTCCATAAAAAAATTATGTTTGGTACCAAGGGTCCATTATCTGACCTAATTGGTCTGATTTTCAGCCCCTTTTTGTTGAATGAAGAAGAGTGCCATGCTGAGATCGTCAAAAGAGGGAAATCTCATGTGATCATTGTTATTGCTGCACATATGTCCATAGCATATCATTTTGTCATGGTTAGCTCAGCAGATCCATTTCATTATTGCATGTACGTAATTGTAAACTGTACTCCAGAGATAGTTCCTATGAGTGTTCCAACAAAATCTAATTCCTTTTGTCCTCCAGAAATAAGCCTCATCAATAATAAAGCGAAATTTTAAAAATATATTTTCATAACAGCTCCCTCAAACAGTTATATTAGAAAAAAGCAAATATAGGTTTATTTCTCTCTAAGTCAATATGGTTTTTCAGTTAGAGAGTCAGTTGAAAGTTTTTTCTAAGAAAAAAATAGTAGCATGTTCAAATAAAATCCAGGAGGTCCCATGCAATATGAGGGGTCTTGAAATACTGAAACATTTGTCATGGATCCTTGTTTTCAGAATCTCCAGAGAAGGTTTTTCTCAGAGTTTACTCAACATGCACAGCATCCGTCACTATAAGAAGCATTCTTATGCCCTGGAATGAATTGTTTTTGTGTTTCCCTACAAATACTAATTTCACCCAAATAAAGAAACTATAAAAATAAAAAACTCAAGATTAAGGAAGCTAAAATTGCATTTCCTCTTTCCTCCTTTATCCATATCAAGTTCTATAATTAATAAAGAAGACGCTTATGTTCCTGTTAAAAATCGTTCTTTTTAAATAGGTGAACATATACATTCACAAGCACTTAGAATTTGCCCTGACAAAGTCTGAAGGAAATACTCAATTTTGAACCAAAAGTTATTGCAGGCCACAGCCCCATCAAAGAAGAAAAATTCTTCCAGCACTCTTTGAACCTTAAACAGTGTTTTCATAGGCGAACTCATTGTTTGCCTTCTCTATGAAAAATTTGAAACAATAACTGTTGTGATGAGTTCTACAGAAAAAGATGGTTTCCATGATTTCATTTCTTGACAAAGAACAGCTACCTCGTTTGGCTTCTACCACACGTAAGCAAACGCCAAGACCTAAAAACCTTCCCCTTAGAAGAAGCAATATGGGACCACAAAACCAACTTGAATTCTGCCCCATCTGCCCGGGGACAGCTCCTGCCCCTCACAGTGTGAGGTGACAAGCAGGGGCGAGGTGTGGGGGGAGAGATAGCGGCTGCCTCAGGCACACACAGCGCTTCTCAGGGTGGCTTCTGCCCCATCACCACTTGATCTGGATTGTCTCTCTAAAAATTAAAAAAAAACCCAAGGCAAGCCTGTCTTTTATAATGTTCTGTTTTAAAAGAGAGAAATCTCCTGGGAGCGAACAGGACCCTAAAAGTCCAAGGCCTGGAATTCCTCCTTTCTCTCTTTCCATTTTAAACAGGAAACACTCACACTAAGAAGGTCCAGAGGGAGCATTGGTTGTATGTTCATTTTAAAGCAGATAATGTTTGTGTGTTGCAAATGTCAGTGATTTATCCCAAGGGCTTAAAATGAGTGCAGAAAAACCACATGTTTCACTTCATGCAGAGAAATATCTTCAGTAGATTTGGAGAGAAAGCACAGGTTAAGGATTGTTCTGTGTGTTTCGGAAATCTCTAACATGAACCGAAAGGAAATAAAAAGGAACATGGGGGGTGGGGAGGCTAAATATTTTACGATAAGAGATATGAACACTGGAAGTTTTCTAAATCAAAAGTAAAATTTTAAGGAAAGAGTAGGTGAAACCTCGATCTTTTATTTCCCAGGGCTGGAGGGACAGATTAGGTATCTGTGTTCTATTTGTCATGGGCAATTTAAAATAGAGCAAAACACACTGCACTGAATAATAGCGCTTGATGCCATAATAACTTGTACACAAACAATTTAATTTTTTTATCTGAAAACTCTCACTAACCAAAAATTACCCCAAGCTCAAGGATCTATCTTTTGTTATTATGCATAGCCAAATTAAGACATAAAATGTAAAGAGAGAATTCTATTGTTCATCCTTATGAATGTGTTATATGCTGCTTTCCGCTTGCACCCTCGCTTGGAGCTTGTCAAACCTTCATTGATTGGAGGAGCTTCCAGAGCTGTTTTAACATCAAACTCTGCAGATTACAGGGTGATTTTGACCCTCATTGACAGTGCTTGATTAACCACAGACACTCTATTCTTACAGACCTGTCATTTCTTTCAAGTGTTCTACCAGTTTGTACTCTGACTTTGGAGAGCTTTTCATTAATTATTATTGTTGCTGTTTTTCTTTTAAAAAATAATCAAAGGGGGGTGTGTAAAAAGTGGAAATGATCTGAGGATGGTGGTGGTGAATATGTGCACAGAAGGTTTATGGGATTTTAAGAGCTGCAAACGGAACTCATGTGCTTAACCCCAGGCTAGATAAGATGCGGTCATCTGCACAACGTTTAGAGACGTACTGCTTCTGTTATGGCAAATGGATCAGGAGATGCGTGCAGTCTTCATCAGAGACCCAGACAGGGTCACTCTCTGTTAGTGTTTATTCTTGCCCTGGACCTCTCTGTGTGCTGCTGGCCACACAGTCGTACTCACAGCTGGTTTGCCTTTTCCAACACTGCTACTGATCTGCTGGTACTTCTTGACTCTGCAGTAGAATTGCTTTATATCAAAATTCTAGATGGGTAATTGGGTTGGGACTCTTCCTGGGAACTTTAGAGAGGGGAGAGCAAAATAATCCACACAGGGATGTGACAGAGGCCATCCAGAGTGACACCAAGACAATGACCCATGTAAAGAGCAGCCCACAGACTTAGGAGAGAAGTGAGTACAATTCGTAGGAAACTTTACCGCCCAGAGTAACCTGACATTTCTACCATTATATGGGGGACAGCCCTCAGTGAGACAGAGAAAGGGGAGGGGCCAAGTGATCCCAGATTTAAGAGAGTGGAACGCTACCTCCTTTAGAAAACTAATTTGGGGCCTCCCTGGTGGCTCAGCGGGTTGAGCGCCACACTGTGAAGCATCTGCTGCACAGCAGCATGAGTTCGATACCCATCCAGGGAGGGGACCCACATGGTGAGCAGACCTCTTCTGCCTCGCCCGCTGCTCCCCTCAGCAGTGTATTTCAGTTGATCTGTCTGTTCTGCTCCCCACAACTCTGGCCTGTACCCCAGCTCTTGTATGCATAAATAAATAAATCTTTAAAAAAAAATTTTTTTAAAGAAAACTAACTTGGTTACTGTAATCTAAGCCAACATAAGAGGGTATAAACAAGACAGAAATAGACTTCTCTCTCATAAACCTGTCTAAGAGTGAGTAGTCCTGGCTGACAGGTTGGCTCCATGTTATCAAGAATCCAGGTTCTCTCCTTCTACTTGCTCTGCCTGGTTGCATGTGATATGCTAAGATATCATTTGGTCTAAAGTGACTGCTCTAGGGACCAACAGGAAGGACCAAAGAGTTTCGCTCTTTTCTTAAGGGCACATATCACTTCTACTCACGCCCCAATGGCCAGACCCAGGCTGTGGCCACACTTCATAGAAGGCTGCGGAATGTGGTTCGGCACTGAGCCGCCAGCATGGTAGCTACTACTGTGTGTCTGTTCTTCTCTCCCCAGGGGAGGCCCAGTGGAGTGTGTAGACTACCTGACCTCTGCACCCCGAGGACTCTACCAGGAACGGGAGCTTCCCTATTATCCAGGTGCTCATCCTGTGCATCTTCCCAAGGGGAGCTATCCCCGACCCCCAGATTTGAGGGTCACAGATCTCCGGTATCCTCAGTACTACCCACCTCCGCCAGCCCCCCAGCACAAAGGACCCTTCCGTCAAGATGTTCCACCTTCCCCTCCTCAGCACCACAGAGTACCAGCCTATCAAGAAATGGGCAGACCAGGACCCCGAGGGGGCAGCCCAGACCGGTACCTCTACCGAGCCCAGGACCCCCGGCAGAAGAACCCCATGACCGCAGCCGTATAGCTGAACACCGCCGAGCTGCCCACACTCCAGAAAGGACACTGTCTAGCATCACCTTTGCCCATTCTGGACCGTAGGACCATCCTCCTGTGAAGAATTCTCTGTGGTACAGATTAGGATTTCCTCACCAAGGTTGCAGCATTTAACCGCTAGTCAGAGGGAAAAGGAAGAGACTGGAGTTAGGGATTGAGGAGGGGTGGAATCTGAAGGAAAAATAATCTGGTCATAAAAATAGCCTGATGTCTGACATGAGTTTAGAATTCTTCCATTCAGAGTGAGTGGCCGTTGAAAAGGCAAATAACACAGTGCCGCCCCAGCTAGATCACCTGCCACGCCCCGCAGAGGAAGCAACACAGGTAGTCTCCGCCTGGATTATCATCCTCTCTCAAGCTGAGCTCCAGCCACCTATTAGTTGTTAAATCTGAAAAGCATCAGCAAACATGAGCATCTTAAGTGCGTCATTTTTCCATTGAGAAAAAGATAAAAACAACAGCAAACATGACTAGTGATCTCTTTGAAATGTCTTGTACCCAGAAGAAGATGACATATCTTTACTTGTAACATTTCTCAGGTTCTCAGTACCACTGATTTGATATATGCATTTCCTATATTTCCTCCTTTTTTATATAAAAGCAAGATGCAAATGCAGTATTAGCATCCTGAGAGAATGTGCAGAGCTAGTCAGTTTCCAGAAGGAATCTATTTCAAGGACCAAAGTGACCAGGTGAAGAGAGCCGAAACTCCCCGTGTCTTCCTCACTTTCCTCTCTCCATGTTCCAGCCACACAAGCATGGATATACCTGGTTTCAGAGTCATCCCCAAATCTGCCTGTAATTACTGTAATGGGGTGGGGGCTTGACTTTAGGCTCCCAATGAGAGGTTGAACTGTAATTGGGAAAAAGAGGGGCCATTGGGTAGGTAACAGGAAGTCATGCTTTGGAGATACCAGTTCCAGACTCAGTGCCAAGCAGTGCCATCGGCACTTGGGGACACGGCGGGGCTGATATGGCCTCTGGAGCTTGATAACTAGCAGGTAGCAGAGGGCAGAGACCGTGTGTGTATGTGTGTGTGTGTGTGTGTGTGTATACATGTGATTGCCAGTATGGGGAGTGGCAGATGAAAAGCTTTCTGGAAAGTTTGAGGAAGAAGGGAACTGAAAATATAAAACAGGGGAAGGAAGAAGAGGCATGAAACTAACTCATTCTTTATCTGCCATATTGAACAAAAGTCAGGGCGTTACCAAAGGCCAGGTCTCCAGTTGAGAAGATGATAGGGCTTTGAAAAGCTGAAACCCCACCATCCAAAACCAATCACAATTTCTTTTGAACTTTACAGTTTTATTTCTATTTGTTTTATACAACTTCTAAAGCTTATAATCTGACCCAAATGAGAACACAAAACAAAAGACCAGAAAAAAACAAATCTGGGAGCAGCAGTTTGAATCACCCAGCGATCCTTAGAATACATTAACCCTTTCACATTTGTGTTTCAATCCCTCCCCCTAAAAAATTTTCAGTTCAATTTAGACATATTTTAACTGAGATTAGAGTTCCTGTTTGTCAAGATATAATAAATTGTAGTATTACTGCATGCATAGTGTCCATGCAGTATCCAATTTTGTCTTATTTTTTAATTTAAATTAGAGTTCTGTTCCCAAGAATGAAACAGCTGCTGGTTTTAGACTTAAATCATGTTATTTACTGAACTTTAAGAGGTATCATTTTCTAGACTACAATTTACTTATGGACCTCTTGAAAATAGACTGTCACGTTGGTTTTTGTCCTTTGTCATCTCTCTAAAGCCATATCCCTTTAGATTGTTTGCAATGTGTGCAAGAAGTTGAGGGTGCCGGGCCCTGCTTACCCAAAGGTGGCATTCCGGTGAACTATAGATTTTCCTGGCTAACATGCTGAATGCTGCCTTCCCCTTAAACTAAAAATGAACCTTCGAGAAGAAAACCATCAGGTGAGGAAAGCATACCTTCCTTTGAAGCATTAATAATCAGTTCTTCGGTATGAAAACCAGTTAGACCAAATTTCTGTAGCTTGCCTGACACAGCCAAGTCAGAGGCTCTTTCTGGATGAATGCCAAGGCACACAGGGGCAGCCAGGAGCCACGGTGGGAGGTGAGACGTGCTGCATGTGGAAGACGAAAGGCCCCTAGGGAGAATGCCTCTGTTGTCACCACGCCGAGCACCTTGAGAGCACACGCAGGCTGGGAACCAGCTGCTGGAAGTGTGATTTCACATTGTACGCCCAGTCAAGACATATCATCCTGGGGGCAGCCCACAGCGCAACAGTATCATTAAAGTAGGCAGAAAATAGGTGATGGCGGTGTGCTTTTGTTGCCTGAAGTCTAACAAATGCTCCCTTTGACCCTGGCCCAAAGAAAGCAACCTGATACATGTGATGCAGCTCCATTGAGCCCCGCAGCAATCAAGAACGGCTCATATGTAAGCTCTGTAAGTACCTGTGCACCAGCCCTCTGCTTGCCACCACCCGGAGGTTACAGATTCTTTCCCAGTATTTTAGGAGAACAGGTGGTTTAGAGTACTTAGAAGACCAGGATATAATCAGCAGGTGCCAAGTAGCAGGAAATAAATTCCCAATTCATTTATGACTTTTGAAAACCTCCACCATGGGTCCCCCTGGAGCTCAGACACTACCAGTCTCCCAGGAACAGAGTAGCACCGCAAGCTGCAGCCGCATCGACGAGAACCCATGGCTCACTGATCTGGCCGGACATGGCCAAGCCGTCACAGAGGCCTCATAATGAGGTTTTGGCCACAAGTCACCAGCTCTTTTAAGGAGCTCTGGTTTTGTCCCTTTCTGCAGGAGTACAGAGCTAGAAGGGTGGAGCCCACCTAAAACTTTTACATGCAGCAATGTCACTGCTTCCCCACTGTAGCGATGAAAAGCAACTCAAAGGAATATTTTCTTAAATGCTGATTGAATAACTAACAAAAAATGGGAAAAAAACTACCCTGAAGCTCATTATTCCTAGCTTTTAGATCTCCATGCATTGACATAGGACAACGTGGAGCAGAGATCTTATAAGTGCATGGAAAAATCCACAGACCCATGAAAGGGAAGTCCACCCGCTGCCTGCTAGGGATTGGAGACTTCATTGTAGCTTTATTTTTGCCACCAACTATATTAAATTAAAAGATCATTCATTAATCCAGATTCTTGAACTTCCTGCACTAAACCTATCTTCTGAAGGAAATACAGCTGACAGCTTTAGGAATTGTCAGGCATGGAGCTAGTATGCAGAGATCAAACCTTTAAAGCATGTTTATTCTGCTAAACTGTAGCCATAACATTCATTTTCTTTGGAAAAACATCTTAGCATTTCAGGACGCTAGAAGCTCTGAAAAGTTTGGTATGAATAAGCATGTGTGGCTATCCAGTGCCCCTTGGCATTAAACTCTGAAATCCACAATGAACACACTCAAATTCGTGCTAAATTGGTGAGACACCTTACTGCTGGGTCCAGGAACAACAGAAAGTCCAGATTTTGTGCAATTAGACAGGAAGGAGTTGGATTCAATAATATTTCTCTGCACTCCCAATATTCAGCGCCAACTTAGGTAGAAAAGATGCTACGATAGAACCAAAAGAAGAGTCTCCGTGAGCTGTCCCTACAAAGTCAACTGGCTGATAAAAAGGAGAATGAGAGTCAGATATCTAAAATAAGCCTGAATCTCATTTGCAGCCACCACTTCTAAGTGAAACTCTTTCTCCTCCATGTCTTCAAATAGTAATAGACTCACATACTCAGCCTGGCTTTTAAGAGGGATTTAACTACCAACCCCGAGTGGAGAGTGAACTAACCGCACTGGGCCCTTTCATGGAGTGTTCTGTTCCATCTAAGCTGACTGCAGTGTTACTTACAACTGGAACATAAAAACAAAACCTGATGTTTGTATGGTTACTGTTTCTAGTGTTTTCCAGTACTTTTGTGGCATCAAGTCTGTTCATAAGTTCTGAAGATAAATTATGTGAAATCCTATTTTGGCATATAGAGGTGAACTTTTTAGGATGATCCCATTTGTACCACCGAAAACATTTTGGATGCTGTTATATATGAATATATAAATTTTTCTGGTTTTATTTTTCATTGAAATAAAGCTTTATTCAGTCAGTAAGACACCAGTGTCTTGGTTTTCACCCACCATTGGTTTAACATTTGATGAGGGAAGAGGTTGACCTGGCCCAGGGCTCCCTTGAATAGCAATGTCACAGGGCCATGGACGTGAAGGAAGAGCATCTGCCACAAGTGGGCTTCTCGAGATGCAGATGCTGAGACAGAGATGAGCCTGCAGGATGTTTATTGGGACGCACATGGATTCAGTACCTGCAAAGACAGATGAAGGAAGCAGGACCGGGCAGGAGACACTGAGCTGTGATGTGTGCCCAACTTAGGTCTCAGCCAACACCACAAGGAAATTGGAGCTACAGTAGCCCTTAGGTTGGGTCAAGGGAGTTGGGCCCTTCTACTTCTGCTCAGGGATGTGAGCCACCCCTGGAAGGTGAGACCTGGGCAGTTTCCTTCAGGTGAGGTAAGCCCCCAGAGGCCTGAGAGCTGGGGCCAGGTCTGAGAGGTTTTCATCGTGGCTAGAACAATAGCCTGAAGTGGGATCTGGGTAGAGCCTCACAGCACCCAACACTGTGGATGCTTTCATCCTGGAAACACTCACCTGTTCTAGAGAAACATGATTTTCCCTTCTCTTTAAGACTATTTCTGGGCCTCCCTGGTGGTGCAAGGGGTTAAGTCTCAGCACTGTGAAGCTATCTGCAGCCACTGCAGCATAAGCTCGATCCACACCAGGAAATGACCCACATGGTGCAACAGACCTCTCCTGTCTCTCCCACTGCTCCTCTCAGCAGTGTATTTCAGTCAGTCTACCTGTTCTGTTCCCCACTCTGTCTCTGGTGAACCCTCTCACCCCCCACACCTGTGGCCTGTACCCCAGCTCTTGTATGCATAAATAAATAAATCTAAAAAAAAAAAAAAAGACTATTTCTGTGTTTCCCAAAGCCCTTATGGGCTTACTCTCAGACCTCTCTCCAAGGTTGCCCACAGCCAAAATTCCTGCTACCATCTCTGAACTGAGCTGCCCACAATCTCCCGCTCAGACCTGTCTCCTGAGCACGCGCATGTCCGTTTCCTACATCCCCACCTGGATTCCCATAGGCCCTTTGAACTCAAGATGCCCAAACTGAAAACAAGCTTCTCTAAGGAAAACTGATTCTGGTGATTCACCTGGCCAATGGCACCCTGTGTTCACAGCTACAAATCTGGAAAGCATCCTTGCCTCGCCACCTGGAACTCCTTCCCCTACTCATCTCCATCTGAAATGATAGAAGGTCAGCCATCTGTCAGCTATGCTCACACTTCCTGACACCCCGCCATGCCTTGACTAAGCCTCATCACTTCCCACCCTGTGTTTTTATTAACCTTCCATACGATCACAACCTCTGACCCTTTTTCCTTCCTACCCATCTCTTTCCTACACAGACCCACCGCCTGCTTTGGTAAATAAAATTTTATTGGAACGCATACACACTGACTCCTTTATCATAGTCTACACAATAAATTTATATATTGTCTAGAACGCCTTCGTGCCATAATATCAACCTCTCCCTCTATCTGGCCGGAGGAATTTCCTGAAGTGGCGATCCGGCCATGTTGCTCTATTCGAGGCAGCATTGTCTTGTTGAAAGGCAACAGCTTTGAAGATGGGGTGACTTGGATCTAAAGCAAGGTTTGACCACTAATTAGTTGCATAACCTTCGAGAAAGTACCTGTGTCTCTAGGCCTCATTATCAGCATTTGTGAAATGAAACAACTCTCTGTCTGGTTTTGGAAATGAACTCACATGACGTTTATAGGCGTTCTGGAGTCAGAACTCCGAGAACCTGCTTCTGAGAGCCAAATCTACATCTCTTCCCAGCTCCATGCTCAGAGGTGTCATGTTGGTAACTTGACACAGGCCAGCTTGGGAGTATTTATAACACAGCCATTGGTGCACCCTACAAGTCAGCACACTTTTCCCACTGGAGAGCCAGTTGTTAAACATCTATCAGCAAACCACTGCATCTAAGGAAAATGGATCCTTACCCCATTCGCAACCTCATGTTCACATCTACACACTCATTCCTTAAGCCTTTTGGTGACTCCCCATTACAGCTTAAAGTCTAAATTCCTAAGCCCTACGCAATCAAGCCCCTGTGGCTCTCCCCAACCTGTGTTGCAATATTACCGGGTTTACATCTTGTGCTACTGTTGTTTCAAATTGCTTGTATTTATTTGAATCAGGCATGCATTTCACGGCTCTATACCATGGCAATAAACATAAATAAAATACCATAGCTGACCCTGCTCAAAATGCCTTTTGTCCACCTTGTTTTGACCTGTAGATCTTCAGTCATCCCTCAAGTCCCAGATCAACTGACTCCTTTTCCAGTAAGACCTAAAGACAGAAAAACTGAGCATTAACTCCTTTCCATCCATCCCACCCTACGATAACAGGGCTTACTGCAGGCCGGATGGCTAATGCTGGAGACACTTTTCCAAAATTACCTCACAGCTCTGCTTCCACACAGGACCCAGCTTCTACCAGTCAGACCAAACACTCCAGAAGACAGAAGTGAGGCCCAGTCTGCTTCATAGTAGCCAGCACAGGAGGCATTTCCTGTTACTCCAGAAGCATCCAGGCTCTATATTCCAGGGGGCAAGCTGACACAACTGTCTTTGTTGCCAGCAATTGGGACATTTCACTTTTTCTTGATTATCACAGGGTAGCCTCTCGCCCCCGGAAGGAAAGGGTTTAAGGAGCTGAGATCTGTTCCTGCAAGCCCTGCCTCGGGCCCCCTCCTCCTGCAAACACCTAACTCCTCACATGAAATCCCTGGCTGTTCAAACTAGCTGGAAGGGATTTGGCTATCTGCAACTCAACCCAAATCCCAATTCTCCTTCTTTCCTTCTTCGACAGCCCTCCTGAGGCAGAGTGGCTAGCTCCATCCTGTATGTTACTGAGATACTTTCTGCAGACCCTCAATAAAACTTTTATTGCCTCTATTACAATGATTAGTCTCCAAGACTGTGTGGTCTTCTAAGGAGTGTCAAGTGTGTGACGCCCTGCCTGCATCTCACTCTAGGCTCAAGAAATATACGTTGACTCCATGAAGAAATGAGGTGTGAGGATTCCTTTTCTGAATTGCTGGACTGCTGATGTCCCACCTCTCAGTACAAACCATAAATCTCCAAGCCCTGTTGTTAAAGATCACCTGGTATTATTCCCGAGGTGAAAGGTGTTAGCTCACATGGACAAGCTGGATTCTAATTTAAAACATGAAGCAAGTGCAGAGATTGTAAATGCAATGGGTAATGCATTATTTAGAGAGTAAAGAGAGACTTAAGTAAAGAGAAAATGTATTACTTACAGCCCACGAGGATGGAAATACTTTTAGTGACAGATGATTACTATTATTGTTGTATAATTCCTTGGATTTTAGGCAAGTGCTTTGCAATCACTTGCATGACTTGTTTCTTTCAACAACTCTAGGTGGGAGAGGTGGATTCCTGACTTTCTGTGGGAGAGGTGGTTCCCTGACTTTCTGTAAGGAAACTGAGTCCTGCATACAATGGTACTAAAATAAAGATTTAATGAACACCGGTTAGGCATAGCCAGAAGAACTAGAGATTCTTCTAGAATCTAGAGACAATTGAGATGTCTTTTCTGTTGCCATGTTTGGTCTCCCTAATTATTGCTTACAATATATGCTGAATGTTTCATGATCACAGTATTTTTTTATTTCTCATATAGTCAAAGAGCTGTAGGTTCATACTTATTTTACAGCTGAAGAAACTGAGGCATGAAGAAACCAACCAGGTAAGTCAGGGCCACACAGGGAAAGCAAGCTGAACCTCCTGGATTCATTAGTGCTTTTTGAGAAACTGCACAACAGGTTAGCTCTGGAGCAGACTCTCAGCTTTGCAATTTGATCCATGGACATCATCCCTATACCTTCCTGAGCGAGTTCGGGATGGTTCTTAGCTGACGGGGCAGGGAGGGGAGTGTAAAGGAAGGAGTCGTGGAGCCCTTGGTGGCTTTTATGCTTTTTATTGTCAGAGGTGGCCAGGTACATGGCAAGCCTGGGTGCCAGGGGGCCGAGGGCTGGCAGGCCTCCCAGCCCCCAGCCCATCTCAGTCTCTCTGCTGCTTTGCTGCAGCTGCTGCTGCTCTTGCTGCTCGTTGGCACTGGCGTCCTCATGATGCCACCTATATAAGCCCATGTCCAAACTCAGGTGCACCCACTTGCACATGCCCACCTAGGTAGGCATGCATGCAGCACCGCAGGTGTCCATCATTATACCAGTGGTGGGAGGGTGGAAAGACCTGATTTCCTGACCCTATACTTCCTAATCCTGGGATTCTCCAAGGTCATCAGTCATGGTTAAAGATGCCCCAAGTCTTCTGGAAGAGGACAGAGGCTTCAGCACTCATCACTTAAGATTCAGCTCAAGCCTTTATTTGATAGGTTGTTAGTCACCAACCCCACACAAGCCCAGAGATCTATGTTTGCAGCATAATCAGGAATGTGTAACACCATAAAAAAAAAAAAAAAAATGTGTCATGGCCCTTAACAGCTCTGTTCTTGTAGGTCTTCTGCACAGTCCATCTAAGAAGTAAAAAATAAAATGAGATCCAGTTGTAGCCCAACAGATTCTTCTTATCAGACACAGTAAAATGCTACAGAAGCTCCCAAACAGGGGTGAACCTTGAACTCTGCCCTTGGGAGCGAAGAAGAGTTGAGCAAGAAAGGAAAACAGGTACACAAAAGAACCAAAACTCATAACTGAACTGGTAAGTTCTAGATGGAGGTGCCAGGGAAACCTGACTTTGGACTTTGGATGTAGAAGAGATCAGGGAAGTCTTAAGGAAGAGGTGACACCTGAAATAGCCTTAAAGGATGGGAAGAATGTAAACAGGCCAAGTAGAGATAAAGATAAGGAACAGAACACAAACATCCACAGAGAGATAGGAAATTTGCAAATGCATATGAAGTGAGGCAAAGGGGAGAATAGGTGGTGTGATTGGGGTGGGAAAATGAGTTAATAACTACTCACTTGATCCTCAGTGCTTAACAATCATCAGATACTGGCCTAACTGCTTTTCATAATTTATCCCCTTTAATTCTCAAAAATCTATGGGAAAACAGGCTAAAATGAGTTAAGTAACTTTGTCCTTGGAATTTAAGACCCAACAAGAATGAGTTACTTAGGGATTCCAGGGTCCTAGCTGTTGAGAAGAGCTCACACAATGGGCACGAAAATATAACTGGTCCAGGTGAAAACACTATGCAAGTTGAACTGGAAAAATCTAAGTCATCACCTCTTATTTAGCTAGGGGATAACAAATATGTACTGAGTATCTAGGAGCTATACCTAATACTTTCCCTATAGTTATCTAACGCTTCCCTCACACCGATAAGGCAAGTATTAACCCCATTTTACAGATGAGAAACTCTTGTTCCAAAAGAATAAAGACGAGCTATTGCTGGTAAAGTGACAGCTTGTACTTGTAGAGATTAAAAGTAAATCTCACTGCAATTTCTTTTAATTCTGCATAGCTTACTTTGTGATTACTATTTAAAGTGTGTGCAATGTTGAAGAAAATTCAGAACATGTAAATGCAGATTTTGACATTTTAGACTCAAGAAACAGGTAGCCTGTGTTAGTTCCACTATATATTAAATTATAATCTATGTAGACAGCAGTTTTGAAAGGTATCCAGGCAAATAAGTTGTACTTCTGGCTGGTGTCAGACAGGTAGATGAAACTTTGATGACTTAATTCCCTCAACTATTAAAGGTATAAGCAGACCATAGCCTGAGCTGGAGAGAGGCTGCCAGGAAATTTATTAAGAGCAGTAAACTGCAGAGCCATAATTTCAACAGGTTATCTTGCTTCTCTGGCTAATTGTTTTCCAAGGTTTCTCGGCTCAGAACCCTTCAGCATTCTTATCACCTGGGAAATGTGCGTGCTCCTTAGGATATTTTTCAAGCGTGCAGCCACCTCTGTCCTTCAGTCATGGCTGTATTTTTGCTCAAAGAGCCTTCGATTAGATTTAAGAGCCGCCTCAGCCCCACACATGCTGTCTTGCTGATCTTCGGAGAGAGCCCTGGTGTCGCCCTTTGATTTATGGAGAGTGTAGCTCCAACCCGCCCCGTGCTTTATTAAAGCAGCTTTAGGTCCTATTATGCCTCCCCAGTTCTGAGTCCCAATAGCTCCACCACCTAGGAGTCAAAATCCCTTTGATAAGCAGCATTCTGGGTGACTGTAAACTGGGGCTTTGCTTAGGGACCCTCCCACCTTCCAGCCTCCTGACCCCCCAGGTGAAAGGGAGCCCATGGGACTTGGGGTGGAGAACCAGCACAGGCCTGCTCTCCAGGTGGCCTTTCAACCTCCTTTCCCTCTCCCCTCCCCCCACTCTAGACCTTTGCCCTGTGACAGCATTTGGCCTGAGGCTATGCCTCTTGCCTAACACTTTTTTTTCCATCAGGCTTTAAAGGGGAAGCCTCCCAGAGTTGGGGCCACCTCCCCACCTCACTTTGGCACCCACTTTCAAAGGCCTCTGCTCTCTTGTTTCTGCAAAAGGCAGCTCAGGATACAGGCCCCACAGAGAGTAGGGTGGAGCAAAGCCCTGTGACTATGTGGGTGAACTGAGCTATACAGACTAGGGGTATGAAGTGGGATTTTGTACCATAACATCAGCTTTGCCTCTACTGAGGTATCATTGCCTCCCCTTGACACACAAACCAGACCTGTGCCACCCAAGGGAGAGGAAGGTGGCAGGAATTTGAATGTTCTTGAGTTCAAGTGTGAGCCCTGCTCTCTTGTGAAGGAGTGAGGTCTCTCCCAAGCACCTGGCACATGATATCTCTATTCCTCCTCCACCTTGGCCCCAGTTCCTTCTAGAACCTTCTCTAAGACTTTACTGCTTGCTGTCACTGGCATCCTACATGGTCACCCTGCCCCCCACAAACTCATTAGAGTGGGTGGATATGCCAGTCAGGTTGGGCCAAGGTTGGGGTGTGAAACCTGCTAGACCACCCTCCCTCCTCCCCCAGTTCTCTATGAGGGGATAAGTTATCCTAGAGGCGGGCACTGTGGTGGGTGGGTTAGAGGTGGCTCTGGCATGGACAGGGGGCGTGACCAGCTAGTTACTGACCATCCCTAGTTTCAGCTCCCTGTGGCAGAAATGATCATACTGATCCCATAGGCTGGTGTGAGGATTACACATACATGAAGTGTCTATTCTATCTGCCCTCGCTTTCACCAAAAACCTGACCTTACTTGTTATTAACATGGCACACAACCACCTCGAGAACACCATTTCCTTTCCAATTCTCTGCTTCCTTCAAGCAGAAGGAGGCCTTGATCAGTGTAATCTAACTCAACACTCCTCTACAATTTGCTAATCCCTCTTATGAATGGAGAGCAGGCCTCTGGCTTCTGCAGGCTGTAGCTCAACTGTAATAAATTTGTTTTCCTCTCTTTGAATTAATTGTATAATTGTCTTCTATTTAGGACAAAATGATCCTGGTTCTTTTGCATTTACACTAGTGAAGTAAATTTTGATTAAAAATAAAAATGTTTAAGTAAATATTAAGGCGACAGTGGTGCCTATGGATACAGTAACAATCACACTGGAACCAAACTGAAGTTGAGAAACACTGAGCTAAGTCAGTGGAGAGGTGCCAAGGGTTCTCTGAGGATTCCAGAAGGCACCACGACTTCTGGAGGATGTAAGCGTTTGACTGAACCCTAGGACTCAGCAATAAAGGAATTAAATAAGACCAGAATGTTCTGAGACACAGATTGTGCTGACCATGTAGGTTTCCCCAAAAGGGATCTTGCCTGGCCCCCAGAGCCTCCTTGCTCCTGGCTGAAGTTCTGCCACCTACCTATGGGTCCCTTTCTTGCTCTCACCCTCAGCAATGGGTGACTGCAGGATCATTTGACTGATTCTCCTGCCAGAGTCAGAGACCTCAATCCAAGCATGAAAGGTACCAAATGGAAGCTTTTCTTTTCTCAGAGTGAGGATTACGTCAGCAATAGAGTTCAGTCTCTATCCCCATTATCACAAAGCATCCTACCTATGTATCTGTGCGCCCAAGCTTCCTTCTCCCTATAAAGATGCCGAGCTCTGGATTAGGGCCTACCCTCATCTAGTGTGACCTCATCTTAATCTGATTATATCTCCAAATAATGCCCAATTCACAACTACAAGGATTTTAGCCTTGAACACATCTTTGGGGTGACACAATGCAACCCAGAAGTTCTCCCGCATCTCAGCATCTGTTAGCCTCCCATCAAATCTCTGTCCAGTGTACCGCTGAGACCCGTGGACACTGAGTTACCAGTGTAAGGCACAGACCCTGCTCATGGCTTCCTAGATTCCACTTCTTTTTTCCTTCTTTTCTGAAATAGCCACAGTTTTCCTGGAAGACAGGGGAACAGTGAACAAAGGGTGGGGGATCCGTGCTTGCCCATCCAGTTTCCTCATTATATGAAAAGAAAGCCTGCCTTCCCTGACACTCTTCACTGTAGGAAAGGTCAGACAGGTCACTGTTCTGGCGAGGAAGAGAGCACAGGTGTCTAGGGATTTCTGGGAAGTGTTTGGTTGCCTCTTACAAATAGCAGACCTGCCTCCTTCTCCTTTAATTCTCCCTCCTTCTCTCTTTTCAGCCTGGGACTTCAATGTCATAACTAGACACTTGGCAACCATTTTGTGACCATGAGGTAACAAGCACAAAGAGATGAGGTCAAACCCACCTCCCTAAGAACGATGGTGAAGCAGAACTAACATTTTAAATAGCCACCAGTTATCAAGCATTCACATCGACCGGTTATGGTTCTGAGCCCCTGAAATGTATTAACTCGCTTACTCCACCAGCTCCATTGGTTGAGTATACTATTATCCCTTTCGATAGAGGGTGTCATTTATATGAAGCTGCACACATGGGCTGCATGGGGTATGTTATTAACTAGGATAGCATCTTCCCATTCAGCAAAGATGGAGAAGAGCCTGGGATGCTGATAATATCACTGAGCTTCTCTTTAGCTCTTTTAAAAACAAATGAACCTTGGGTCTCTACTACCTGCAACTGAATGCATTCTTAGCTGACACTGATTATATCTCTTGGGGTCATCAAAGGGATTAAATGAGGAAATACATGTCTGTGGATGGAGACAAACATTAAGAGTCAGCTAAAACACAGTAGGTTCTCAGTAAATAAGATTTAATGTTTAATCTTTCAAAGAGGCAAAGCAATTAAGTCAAGACCACGGTAGACAGAATGGTCCCTCAAACAGGTCCTTATCCTGATCCCAGGAACCTGTGCATGAGTCATGCTACTTGCAAAAAGGGACTTTCCTCAGGTGGTCAAGATGAGATTGAAATGGGGAGATTATTTTGGATGGTCCAGATGGGTCTATCCACTCTCTCACGAGGCCCCTTACTGCAGGGAACTCTCCTGGCTGGGATGAAAGAGATTCATTGGTAAAAGACCGATGGCAGCATGAGGGTTGGCTGCTCCATTGCTGCTCTCAGGTAGAGGGGTGTAAGGTTAGAGAAATCAGGTCTTTCCACCCTCCCACCACTGTTATGATGGACACCTGTGGTGCCGCGAGCATTCCAGGGTGGGCATGCGCAAGTGGGCGCACCTGAGTTGGACACGGGCATAAATGGGCGGTGTCATGAGGACGCCAGACCAACAGGACCGACAGTACTGACAAGCAGCGGCAGTAGAAAGCAGCCGAGAGGGTGAGATGCACCCTCTCGGCACCCCTGCCTGCCATGTACCTGGCCACCTCTACTAACAAAAGATGAAAAGCCACCGAGGGCTCCAAGACTCCCTTCCTTGACCCGTCTGCCCAGAACCATCCCGAACCTGCCCTGTGCGCTGCCCTTCCTGCCGCTGCAAGGGGTCTGTGTGTAAGGACTGGAGAGAAGCCTGGAGGAGCAGGCAGCCTGCACGGAGCTAGAGATCTTAGGCTGCCACAGCTTAGAACTGAACTCTGCCAACTCCTAAATGAGCAAGAAAATGGATCCTTCCCAAGCGCAAGTGGAGAGCAACAGCCTGCCAGCACCTAGATCTCAGCCTGGTGAGACTCCTTCTCAACCTGACCTACAGGATTGCGAGGTAAGACATTTGCATTACATGTGTGATCACTTGATATAGCAAAAATAAACTAACACCCAAAACAATGACATTCCAGGCAGCATTCAGAAGAGTAGCTTGAGCTTTAGAGAAGAAACTGAGCAGCCACTTGCCCAAGGTCAGTGAAACTGCAATGCATGGAATCACAAAGATTTTGATAGGAAGTTTTCCTACCAAATGATGTGACTGACCTTGCTTTATTGTAGCTTGCAGGGCTACCCTGGGGGTACCCCTCACATAGCCCCAAAGGGGGCCATTCTTACCAACATCAGTGGGAATAGCTCCGCCTACAGTTGCGCAGTGCTAGCTAGAGGCCTCAGCTGGGATCACTGTGAGAACTGGGGCTGGAGCTTGGCGTGCTGAGATAAACAGGTGATGTCTGCGCACGTATTGTACAGCAGGCCTCTCTGAAAGGCGCCTGACTGCCGTCCAGAGATTTTGGTGTTTGATAATGAGAGCAAAATGTCACCTTAGAATGTCAAAAACTCCATTTGAAAAAGAGAGCGGAGAAGAAAGCTTCAGGGTTTCCTCCTCTCCCCACTGAAGGTCTCCCTTCAGGTGAGCTGGGGCAGCGCCAGTAGTGGGTGAACTCAGACACTCTGTCTGGCCGGCGAGGGGCACACCCTTTAGGAAGCCAATCAGGTTTAAAGCTGAAGGTTAAGTTGAGGACAAAGTTGGCTCTCAGAGGACAAGGGTCTGTATTTTGAATCCAAATTGGATGAAGGAAAGAGCCGAGATCTGGAGAAATGCCTGTCCATTTTAACCTTCTTCCTGGGGACTGTAGTCCTCCTCATTAAAGAGATACAGAAACGCCCCGGAGCCACTACCGCAGGGATGCGATTACAGGGTGGGTTTGTCAAACACAGTTACATCTCCTGACAAGAAACCAGTTATGTAAAGATGTGAGAAATAGAAATGCTGCACCAATTTTCCAGAACAAAATCTGCCTCTAAAAAGGTGTAACTTCATGCAAAATATGCTTCATCATTTGAATAACAAAATAAGATGTGCAAAAAAATAAGACTTCTCCAAGAGAGTCTGCATTCAGGTTGCGGGGAGTACAAGCAATATGATGAATATTTCTTGGGCTATATTTAAAATGCTTTGTGAGAAAATAATGTGTTCTAGAAATGGAGCTGAGATAATACCAAAGACTTTGCTTTAGCAACTATCAACTAAGTTTCCAGGCAGGTTTTTCTGTTTCTTGTGGATTCCTGGAGGTAATGGTGAAAGCTGCCATTAAAATTCATTAGATGAAAAGTAAACTTATATTACAATTGATGACATTCTCCTCTAAATTGTTAGACCTATTAGTGAGAAATCTCTTGTCTGCCAAACTCTATCTATGGTGTCTGCTTCTGTCTAAACAGTTCTCTTGCATTTTAATCTAAGGAATGTAGCTTTGATGTGAAATTCCTTTTGTGTGCCACATATCACTCAGGGCATTCCATAAACTATCCTGAGATCCTTTCCAACTTTTAGAAATAAATGCTGAGGTTAAAAGGAAATTCTTCTATTCCAGGTATCAAGTGAGGAAAAATTGCTTAAGAATGACAGGAAAAGATTTTTGTGTGTGCCCAGTTACTAAGGCCTGAATGGCAATTCATTTAGCTGAGAAAGTCCCCTGGAGCTCCCCTTAGAGTGGCGCCTTCTGCAAGGCTCCCTGGGTTCAGAGAAGTCAAGAGCAGCAGAAGCAGAGGAGAAGCTTGGGTCCCTGCTTTCTCCTCAGACGCTGCTCCTTTGCAGCCAGCCCCACCCCAGCATTAGATCTGGAGGGACTTGGAGAGTGGCCAGACCTCATCGCAGCGATCCATGACCCTGTTATGAGCTGAAAGTTCATGCCCCCCACACCCCTATTTAAATGTTGGCATCTTAACACCCAATGTGGTAGTATTTGGGTATTAGAGTTAGATGAGGTCATCAAAGTGGAACCCTCATGATGGAATTAGTGACCTTATAAGAAAAGGAAAGTAAAGCAGAGCATGCCCTCCCCTTTCTCTCCCCTTCCCCAGCTTTGTCCCTCTCTCCCTCTTTCCTTCTTTCCTCCCTTCACATCTCCCCCTCCCCCTCTCTTCATCTCTCTCCATCTCTCCTTCCTCACCAAGTGAGGACACAGCAAGAAGGCCACCTTCTGCCAGCTGAGAAGACAGGCCTCCCCAGGAACCTAATTTCCCGGTGCCTTGGTCTTGGACTCTCCAGCCTCTAGACTGTGAGAAATCAATGCCGCCGTTTAAGCTGCCCAGTCGCTGGTGTTTTGTTCTAGCAGCCTAAGCTGAGTCATACAGCCCCTCACCCATGAACTGTGACAGGTCTTCTTTATGAGTCACCCCACCTGTGGTCACTTCCACTCTGGATGCTTGTGCTATGACAATCTGCAGAGTGATTGTCAAGTCTGCCAACTGCAGTTGAGGAGGAAAAAAAAAAATCTGTGGGCGAGAATTTTTCTCCAGAACAAGAACTGACTCACAAAAGGTATTACTGAGCTTGTGAAACTAACACAAGCTAACCTCTCCTCATGGAAAAGTCCATTTGAAATTACCCTGAGGGAAGCAGGTGGCACGCCATGGTGTTCTGTTCCTCGAACCTGGCTACATCAAGAGCTGTGGCTAAGGATATGGAGCACAAAGTCTTCTTTCACCTTCCCCTCTGGCCCCCTGGCTCCTCCCAGGCTCACACTGGCTGGAGGGAAACCTTAGCTGGCACCAATGGGTCAGAAAAGGCTACACTTTTCAGTCAGGCCTGCTCCAACACCAACTTCTTGTGTGACCTCAAGTAGCTAGTCAAACTCTTGAGACACTGCCTTCATCTGAGAGGCAATGATATAATTCCTGCCTCATAGAATGTTTGAGGAGATGAGTAAGGGACCTGATTAAACATATTCCATATAGCATCTGGCCCTATACCTTCCTTTTTCTTCCCTTATAGCTGATCTTAACAATGGATCAGTAACTCTCAGAGGTGGTGTGTCATCTCCTCCTATACTACCAGCTCTCCCTCTTTCCCATTCTGTATCCGAATGGGTCAGAGACCATGTTGTAAAAGCTCATGTTGGCAAAACTAAAAAGCTCTGGTAGCAAGCCTCCCCAAAGAACCCAGTGTCCATGGGAAGCCACTCAACATAGGACCACTAATCACTGTGGTCCTGAGCTGTCATCTGGAGAAAGTGGCATGAGCCTCTTGAATATGGGAGAATCAGTCCTACAAATAAGGGCTTACAGATGGTCCTTTGGTTCTTCCCCTACTGAGTCTGTTGAGGAAAAGTTTGGGCCCTAATTTCAGCTTCATACTGGAAATGAACCTGATTTATAATTTATTCATAACTCAACTTTGAATCTCTTCCCCTCAGAACTTTCAGCAATAAAAATAATAATAATAAAACCAGGGAGGGGAGGATGAAGGAACTCAACTTATATTTCATTATCTTGGGTTTTATACTTCTTGTTTGCTAGCCTGATAAGGGATGTTATAATCTTTTATGATATCAACATCCTTTTTTATTGCACTAGATGGTAGGGGAATTGCCCCAAATTAATAAAAACCATATGCTGGATTTTGATTAGAGATCACTTTGGAATAATGATGGAGCTGGCTTGGGAATGAGAGTAAGCTTCCCACCCCCTTTTCTTTGTTAATCATATGACTTTCAGGGCCCCTCTGGCATCCTTTCCTCCCCAAACCTTGCCTTTATCTGCAAAGGCAGAATAATGCAAAGGTCTTATAAATCTCTGGTGTATATATCTGTTACCAAATATTGCATTGTAATCTGAACTATCAGCCCATCCAGCCCTGTCTCCATTGCACTGGAAATGGAAATAATAGCATTTCGTGGTTGTAGCTGAGTGTGATGGGGCAACTATTACATGTGAAGAGATTGCTCCTCAGAGCATGTGATATGTGGCATTCACAAGTCCTCCAACCTCTAGGGAAGATTCTACGGCATGTAGAATAAACTTGTTAGCATTACCTATTGTCCAAGCAATAGAAATCTTCCATTTGCAGCACAACCCACTTAGGTGACAGTTCTCAACATTTAACAATGCTTCCTTTCAACAATATGAATAACTGAAACCCAGCCACAGCCAAGATGGTCTATCTTTAAACATACTTTTCTTAACCCCTACTTCAGAGCTATTCCAACTGTGGATTACATAGAAATGCCTAGACTACTTACTAAAACTAATGGATCACCAAAGATTCATATTTCACTAAAATTGGGAGAAGGATCTGCATTTTAACATGCATACCAGGTAATCCTAATATAGATGTCCCACAGACCACCCTGGAAGAAACACGACACTTACTGGAACCTTCAAAATGACTCAGTTGTGTTTCAAACATTGTCTTTAGAGTAAGATTGCACTAAGAACAAATCCCAGTTTAGCCATTTACTACCTATATGTTCTGGGCCATTTAAGGCTCAGTTTCCTGTACATAAACTGTTTCGTCACCTAGAGAATAAAGATAATGGTACCTACATCATAGGGTGCCATGAGGATCCAGTGAAATATTATACCATGTTAAGCACTGGGCCTGGTAACTATAAGCATATCGTAGACAGAGTCAGTCCTAAGGAAAATTCTCCTATTTTAACCTTAGTTATATAAGATAACTTAGAATTGGTTTTCCTTTACAGACCTGAAAATCTAAATTATCTTCATAGAACAGAAAAGCATTTGTAGAGTTTTAAGTAAAAATGATTGCCACCGATCCATGTGAGTACAAAGGAAAAATATTCTAACCTTGCTTAGAACCTGTACCACCTCTTACTCTTTCTTAAAAAAAAAAAAAAATCACTTGCAGACAAACTGCAGCCAATCAGCATTGGATCAAAAATAACTCAAATATGGAGTTGTGCTATAAAAGAACTAGCTAGCTGAAAACAAAATAAGCAAAATTCTAAAAACGTCATAAAGTGACACAAATGAAAAATGCAATTCTCAAATAAGTAGACATAATATCAGTAGTAAAATAGTCCTCAGGGGTCTGAAATGCTGGAAAGTGAAATGGGGATCAAGAAAGGAGCAGCAAATAAAGTGTGCAAAAATTTTCAGCTTTCATAGGATGCTACCAATAGAAAACATTTCTTTCCTTTTTTTATCTGTCATTTTATATACTCTTTTTTTTTTAAAGATTTATTTATTTATGCATACAAGAGCTGGGGTACAGGTCAGAGTCGCGGGAGGTGAGAGGATTCACCAGACAGAGTGAGGAGCAGAACAGGCAGAATGACTGAGACACACTGCCGAGGGGAGCAGCAGGTGAGGCAGGAGAGGTCTGCTGGCCATGTGGGTCCCCTCCCTGGCCGGAGGCAGGGATCGAACTCATGCTGCAGTGGCTGCGGTTTGCTTCATAGTGCGTTGCTTAACCCACTGCGCCACCAGGGAGGCCCCATTTTATATACTCTTTACGTCATTTGTCATTTTATGTATCATCACCTATCTATCTGTCTTTTCTAATTTTTCTTTTTTTCCCCCAGCACCATCTGTTTGACCCCATCAATCCTTCTTCCCCCTCCTTACCTCAGAAATGTCGGTTTAGTTTATCGATGTCCATTTATTTATAATCACTTTGTTTCATCAGTTCATTCACATTTTCCATTACTCCTATTACTCCTATATATATACTCATATATATATACACACACACACACATATATATTCTTATATATTACTCCTATATGTGAAATCATCCAGCATTTGTCTTTATCATTCTAGCACATTTCACTTAGGATGATCTCCTCGAGTTCCTTCCATTTGACAGTAAATGGTATATTTCATCTTTCCTAAGAGCTGAATAGTATTTCATTGTATGGACATACCACATCTGCTTTAGCCAGTTCTTTGTATGTAGGCATTAAAATTACTTCCCTTTGGAAATAATGCTACAATAAACATTGTAGCACTAATTTTTTTGAGTTGATTTAGTGTTCTTTGGCTAGATATCCAAAGTGGGTATGTTAGATCATATGGTTATTTCCATTTTTAGCTTTCTAAGTCCAAATCACTGCAAATTGGCTACCAATTTACATTCCCACCAACAATGTATTAAGGTTCCTCTTTCTCTACATCCTTTATAACTTTGTCATTGCAAGTCTTTTTGGTGTATGTTATTCTCATGGGTATGAGATTATATTTCAGGATTTTGTTTTCATTTCTCTTACTAGAAATGATGATAAGCATTTTTTCATATATCTGTTCACCTTCTATATATCTTTTGAAAAAAATTTTTCCTGTCAGATATAATGCCCTTTTTAATCTATTAATATTTTTTTCTGAATAGAATTTGACATAATACCAATTGTTTATTTTCACTTTCATTTCCCTTGCTGTAGGAGTTGAATCCCAAAGAATGTCATGAAAAGTAGCACCAGTGTTTTCTTCTATGTATTTCATTGTTGCAGGTCTAAAGTCTAAGTCTTTAATCCATTTTGAACTTATTTTTGTATGTGGAGCTAGAAAGTCATCTAACTACATTCTTTTGCATGTATCTGTCCAGTTCACCCATTACCATTTGTTAAAGGGATTCTCCTTTCTTCATTGTATAATCTTGACTCCTTTGTCATAATTTATTGATAGATGCATGGATTTATTTTGGGCCTTTTGATTCTGTTCCATTAATGTGTCTATTTTAATATCATGTTGTTTTAGCTACTGTTGCCTTATAATATAGTTTAAAATCATATGACATGTTGGCTCCATTTCTCTCCTGTTTTGCTCAGAATTGCTTCAGCTCATTGGGCTATTTTGATTCCCTCTAATTTTACCATTTTTTGTTTCCTTGAAGAATAGCACTGTAATTTTAGTGGGGGCTGAATTAAATCTGTATATCACTTCTGATAAAAATAGTCATATTCACAATACTAATTCTCCCCATTCATGTACATAGAATATCTTTCCATTTCTTTATGTTTTATTGTTCTATGTATCTTTATAGTGTCTCATAGCTTTCATTGTAAAATCCTTCACCTCCTTGGTTAAGTTAATTTCTAGGCATTTAATTCATTTTCATGTAGTTATAAATGGAATTGTTTTCTTAATTTATTTTCCTTCTTGTTCAGTATATGTATATAAAAATGCAACAGATTTTTGTGTGATAACGTTGTACCCTGCAACTTTACTGTATTCATTAAGTGGTGTCTCAGCGTTTGGTGGAGTCTCTAGGGTTTCTATATATAATATCATATTGTCTTCAAAAGAATAATTTCTATTCCAATCTAAAGTTCTTTGATTTCTTCTTGATTTCTGATTACTCTTGCTAAAACTACTAATACTAAATTAAAATGAAGTGGTGGCAGTAAGCACCCTTCTCTTGTTCTTGATTCTAGAATATGACTTAATTATGATATTTGTTTGGAATATATGTGTGGTTTAAGGAAATCTGAATGTATGGTAAGTTACAATAAGTGATAGCTTCTTGATGTGTTAACTTGACTAGGCTATGCCCCATTTATTCAGTTAAATAGTAACCTAGGTGTTACACTCAAGAGACTTGGCAAATGTAATACAATCCCTAATCAGTTGCTTTTAAGCTAGGGAGATTGTCCTGGTAAGCCTGAATTACTCACTTGGAAGGTCTTAAAATAGGCTGAGCCTTTCTTTAGAGAAAGAAAATATTCCTTCCTATGTAAAACTTAGTGTCTATGGAATTCTAGTTTGTCTAATTTCCTTTCTGACTGCCTCCCCTATAGACTTATTCTACTTAGTCATTTCCAATTATGAAAGTCAAAACCTTGTTACACACACACACACACGTTTATTTGTGTATTTTATGTACATATACGCATACATAAATCACATAAATCTTCATGCATGTATTCCATATATCTAAATCAGCTCCTATATATAAAATCTATGTATCTATCTACCTACCTATCATTGCTTACTGGCTCCTCTTCTCTGGTTGGACTTGACAATACAACTGTACCTGCTCCATACTAGAGAAACTGGATTGAAAGTAGAATTAACTGATATGAGTTATAAACAGTCCCCTTCTCTCTCTCACCCCTTTTTTATCACTATGATACCAATGTCTAACAGAATTGAAGAGTATGTCTCTTCTGAAGAATGAAGATAGAATAGTCTGTCTTTGCCTTTAAAGTCATTTATTTTTTGAAGTGGTCTTGTAGGACAACAGTTGGGAATTCTATGGTAGGTAATAAAGAAATAGTAAGAGTACCTTGATTGTTCTCTATTACTGTCTTGGTAATCCAAAGAGATTTATAGATTTTATCCTAATTTCCAGAAATATATATGTGTGTATATATATATATAAATTGGTTAAAAGCAAGAATTATTTGTCTCATCTCAGAGATAAAGAAACTAGAGTTCAGAGAAGGGATGAGTCTTTCTTGGTATGTTCAGCAGATCAGTAGGTGAGACCCAACTGAAACTGGGAGATTAATTCCCAAATTCCCAAATCTTGTTTTCCACCTTATCTGTGAAGATAAAGTTAAAGGAAGGAGCAAAAGAGGTAGAGAGAAGTGAAGGAGGGATGGAGGAAGGGCACCTGACTTTGCTCAAGGTAACAATGCTTAAAAAGAGATCATAGACATTGGATTGTAAAGAGAGAAATCCAAGAGGACATCATTAAAATGTATATTATAGGGGGAAATGTCTAAAACAGCACACACCAAAATGTTAAGGGTAAATTTTACCTTGTTTTGCTTCTGTCTTTTCTCATTTTCTCTATTGAATATATGTGAGTTACTTGTATTTTAAAAAACAAATTTTAAATGTTCTATTTTCATGTATTTCTATTTTCATTATTACTCTGTTGAAATTCAAAGAATGAGCAGTTAAACCTGAGAACCTAATAATTCAACTGCTTCGGTGTGTTGAAAAATCAGCTGGTGGGCATGATCAATGCCAATTCCTAGTTCCACCTGCCCCCAGTCCTCCAAAACTTCTGATTAAAGAGATCTTGGAAAATCCTCAAAAAATACAGATCTAACAAGACCTCAAGGTGAATCCATTACTGTCAACCTGTGAATACCACTTTGAGAAACACTATGATATATACTACTTATTGAGACAAAATCTCTTCCATGGTCACATAATGTCCAATGTATTACATATTGGTAAATGTGGAAGGCCAAGTGCCACCATAATTTTCCTCCATCTAACACCTCTGGACATGCCTCACCCTTTCCCAGGCCCAGTCTCCCATTTCTCTCTGTATTTGTGCCAGGCATATTTGCTGGAATATCCAAAGTATGGTTCACAACCAGCAGCAGCATTGCTACCTGAGGGCTTGCTGGAAATTGATCTTTTCCATTTTGCATTAATTGTTGGAAATGCAGTCCTACTGAATTAGAACCTCCATGTTAACTGAACTGCAAGGCCAACAAGCACCCAAACTGAATGCTCCAGTTACAAACTCCCCAGAGAGCCCCCCTTCTCAGAGTCCCCTGTGGACAGATTCCCAATGGGCACACCTAATGCTCTTGGACCACCAAATGGCAAGCCTGCAGGAAACTGTCCCTTAGTGTAGGGTCTGGAGGTCAGGTCAAGGACATCCTTCCCGTGTTAGATGTGCCTGCTGTCTTTGTCTCAGGCCAGACGACTTCCTTCATGGCCTCTTCACCCGACCAGCCAGGGACCCACATCCTCAAGTTCTCCCTTCACAGGCCAGTGAGTAAGCAGGGGGTAGGCCTACTCCATTCATTTCCCAAGCCCCTCCTTACTGCTTTCTACAGCACAGCTTAAGTCATCTTTAGCATCATATTAGTAAATGTGGCAATGTGAGGGCAAAAACACAGGAAAAGTCCAAGACAAAAAAAGAAAAAACAGAAAACATTACCACACACACACACACACGCACGCACGCACACACTGGCGGACTTTGTCTCTGTAAAGCCGGATATTTCTTTCTCATGCCTAGCAGGATATGGCATCTCTGGCATATTTTTTTCTCTCTTATTTGTGTTCTCTTTTCCTTTTTAAATAGACACATTTCAAATGTCAGTGGGTGATGGCAGGGCCAAGTCAGATTGGATTCAGGAGGCCAAATAGCTAAAGGTTTGATCTTTGCAGATGCTTCTTTAAGGGAGTCTAGGGGAGACTGACGGTATGGAGAGCATTCCCCAGAAGCTCAAGTGGATGTTTATTGTGCTAACTTGGGCCCCTTCTCAGTTTAACCTTTATTTACGGACTTGAACCCAAATGGTTACAGGTTACAGGTTTGTAAAGGAAGTACTCTCTCCCTTCTTCCTCCTCTCCTCTCCCCCTATCCCCAGAGGAAATGGAAAAGAAAAGGGGCAGAGGTTAAGTGAGGGAGACAACAAAAGAAAAGGGAAGACCTGAGCTAAAACTGAGTGACTGACTTTGAATGGCATCTCTGTGGCCACTTTTCTTTTTTTTACACCTTCCTCCAAAAATCCCAAGAGAGACTTAGCCAAATATGTACCTCCCCCACCCCGCCTTTTCTGAGCCAGTCAAATGAAAATTAGATGCCAAACATCTCTGTGCTCCAGAGGGACCAAGGCTAATCAGGCATCCTCTCGCGGGGCCTGAGGGGTCCAGGGATGTCCCATATTTTAGCGGAGTAATTCAGACTTACTTGCCTAATGCCTCACTGAATCTTGTCATCACAGCGGCCAAGTAAAAATTATATCTGCATGCTGTGTGGAGCCATAAATCCTGGAATGTAGCCTCAGTCGTTCCATATTTCAAGACAGGGAAGCTTATTTCTACAAGGCTGTTAATAACTAAGTGACTGGATAAGGAAGGAAAAAGTTTGTGTACACCATCAGCCCCTCATAGGTCTGCCTGGGGAAGGGAGAGAGTCTGAGGCCCTTGTGTTCACCTGACGCATGGCTGGCCTAGGACTGCCTAGGAAATGGGTGTGTGTGCTCCATCTGAATGTAAACAGGAGGCACCCTGCTTTCTAGGAGGGGCTGGGTGACCCTCCAGTCTGAAAGCATCACTGGGAATCACAGCAGCCTGAGGCAAAAGGAGCTTGGGGTGGAAGCTAGAAGCAGAGGAAGGACAGGAGCTGACCAGGCCACAGCGCTGAACAGAGACAGAGGTAGAAATTAGATGTGTCTTTCCGGAAAGGCTGAGGCCCTGTGAGCACAGTGGTGGATGAGCCCAGGGGAGTGGGGCCAGAATCTTGGACAGAAACAAATGTCTGGAGTGACTCAGACTGCCTTCCACAGATCCCGCCTGGAAACCAAGAGTCACAATGCCCTTCCCTCTCCGCAGTGACTCACAAAGGGAAGCATCCCAGTGGTCTGATGAGAATAGAAGAAAAAAGAAAGGAAGAATGGAAGGGAGGGAGAGCAGGAGGAAAATAAGAAGGAAAAAGTCAGTTTAACTTTGCTTTATCTGTTGTTTTACAACTTTGTTAGACCATGAAATCATTTTTCCCTCTCATAAGAAATTTTATCTTTGCAAAGAATGCTGTGGGGTTCCAAGGAAGACACTTTGGGAAATCCTGCATTTTTTTTTTAACATTTGTTCTAAAAGGTATCATGGGAGGTACTGATTTTATTTTAAATGTACTTAAATTATTTATTTAAAACGCACACACACTTGTACATGTGTCTTTAAATCACTTAGCTCAAATTCTCACAACAGCGTGTTAATGTTCCCGTATCAACTGCTCAGTCAAATAGCAAGTACTGACCAGTTTACATTAAAGTAAGAAACATATCATTTACATTAAGATATAAAACACATTCATTAATGTTTCTGCATGCTCCATTTATTCTGTGCATAGGCTACTTTTGAGGTTGAGTATTAAATTATAGCCTTCAGTATTGACCAGATGTGTTCCTTCTGAAAAAGTTTGCTTAGTCTGGGAGAGCAGTTCTTGGCAGCTCTGGCCTAGCCTCTCCCATTCATGAGCTGTGTGACCTTTGACAAGTCCATTAGCCTCTCTGGTCTTCCATTGCTTCACTGGTAGGATGAGAGTGTTGAACCAGATAATCTCTAAGGCCTATTCAGCATCCACATTTATATGTTGAAAACTCTTGCCATTGCAAACCTCACTAACCACTATGCCTCTCTATGATCTAAGTATTAGACTTGTTTAATGTGAACAAATTTAATTTACTAAAAGCCTTTAATCAAGACCAAAACCTTTTACTTAAACAATTAGAAAACAATTAGTTGGGGAAATAAAAACAATTTTAATTTGCTAAATGGGCTTCCTCCCCTAATAGATATGGACAAGAACCTAACTAATGTTTCTGACCACACAGAGACCACACAGCTTTACTGAGTCTGTGCTGAGAGGCGCTGTTGGCTCCATTTGCTGTTAGGGAAGTGAAAAGCACTCACTTTAGCCTCAGTTGTTTTGCAGCGATTCATGTTTAAACATATGCCTAATGTTTGCCAGGCGTAGTGCTTCCTAATCTTTGATCTTGCCGGGAACCTGAACACAGATGGCTCCTGCATCACCCCATGCCCTGCACCACACCTTTGGCATCGTACCTCCCAAGCCACCCTGAATTTTTGTGCCTCTCCTAGAGACTGAGCACCTCGAACACAGCTCTGAGCAGCTGAGACCCTCAACAGGAGCCTTTTTTACCAACAAAATGTGAGAGCATCTGGCTCCAAATTCTAGTCACTACTAGTTACAAAATTGCTATATTTGATATGACGTTCAACAGGATCAATAAGTAAGCCTTCCATTTTCACTACTGTTCAATCAAAGTATAGGGAATAATTTAAAATACTGCTCTATTTAATAGAAAGGAATTTTTTTCAATTTATAACACAAAAACAGAGGCATCTCCATTTTAGAAGTTCCTTCAGATCAGTTCCTTTCTCTTTTTTTCAGTTCTTCTCCCTTTATCTTCTTTGAAATACACATAGTTTCATCTTGGGCAAGTCATTTCATCCCTCTGGGCCTTTGTTTTCCATTTGTAAAGCAAAACAAAGACTAACACCATCTCCCCTTCAGAAACTCTTGTCCTCATTGGTTTACCTTCCTTCATCTTCTCAAAATACACATGTTTTGATCTTGGGTGAGCTTCTGGTGGCTCCTTGGTGGAGTGAGGAGGTGGGTTTGCTGAGGCCCCTGAAGCTCGGGGGAGTAGACTATGAAGCAGTGGTTTCTAACACCAATGTTGGCAGTAGGGTACCTATTTTTTTCTTTTTCTCTCTAGATTACTTTTCAGCTCATGTACAACTTTCCTTAAATGCGCCTCTAATCGTTTCCTCCCTGGCTACCATCACAGATCGAGTCCAAGGATGACTAAGACTCAAATTCTGATCCCCTGTACCTACAGCGTGACTCCACCTGGCCAGGTGTGTGATCTGGAAAAATATCCTTGGGGGCCTTTTCAGTTGTTTTCCACACCCACAGGATGTAATGTAATAGGAGCAGCTATCTCACAGAGCTGTGGGAAGACTCAGTGACTCACCTCACAGAAAGTAATCAGAACAATGTATGGTCCAGTAACTGATGGCATTTGTCACTCACTTTATCAGGAGAGAACTGTTGGTTTGACCACTGAGAAATCAACTTGCATGAATTCAAGAGAAAATATGATGGAGAGAGGAGGTTTGAGGGTGACTGGGATGGGGAACACCCCATCTGTGTCTGTGCTGTAATGGAGGGGGAGAGAGGTTACAGCCAGCCTGGAATATGAGGGCTCACACAGAGATACTCTGGGGTTTAACAAAGCATGACCCAGAGTGAGAAAGAAGGAAGTTTTCCCAAAGCTTCTAGATTGAACATGAAATTCCTTCTCCTTAAGGGGGGTCGAGTGTGAAGATGGTAGGGGTGACCTGGGCATGCTGGGGTCCTTCTTCCAAACTTACCAGGTAGAGGGGAAAGAGAGAGGCCAGGAATGTTAGTAACCTAACACTATGCAGAGTTAGTAACTAAACTGCATAGAAACACAAAAGGGGGAAACAGGTGCTCCCCCTGCCGACCTCATTTGGGGGGTCACATACTCAAGTGCGTGTGAGTGATGCGTGGCTATGTGACACAAACATGAGTATAAGAAGGGCAAGAGCAGCTGATGTAGAGTAAGGGAGAAGATAGGGTGGGATGGAGGTGGTGCTTCTGGAATAAGAGCCCCCATACCCCCTGCAAAGGTGGCGGCCCCACTCAGCTCAGTGGTTTCTGAGTAGGGCACAGTGCCAGAGTCTGGCACAGCTTCTGAATTAAGATTCTTCTTGAAATATGAAATCTCCCAGCTATAAAATGATGACACAAAATTCAATTTCATACAGCCCATCTGGGGGCTTTGGCTTGGGTCCTATTTTAGTGTAGCCAAGTAATAACCTGGATAGGGATGGATTTCCAGAAGAACAGGGAACCATACCCAAAGTTCTTTTTTCTCTCAGGTAAGGAAATAAACAAGGAATCCAGGAGGCTAGAGCTAGAAGATGTATCTCATAGAACCCAGGACCAAAAGAGTTGAGAGATCTCTTTCTGGTCCCAAATGGGGAGACATATATCAGAGGATGAAAGGACTCCCTTCTAGGAAAGAGGCACTCTGCCAGCATCTGCCTCATTCTCCAAGCTCACACCCTCTACTGCCGCAGTTCATTCAAAAACCTAAGGAGCAGTAACCCCACAGCCAAGTGACTCACCCAGACTGGGGGGAATGTCCTTCTGTTCTTGCTTCCCTCACTAATTGTTTCCAGGGTTAGTTCTGGGGCAGTCACCATCCACAGGCCTCCTCTTTTCCTCCCTGCACTCTTGAACAGGCCTCACAGGCTGCCCTGTGTGGCCAATGCCCATTCATCTGGAACTAGCTGTTCACAGGTCCAGCTGAAAAGGCCTTTCATCCACTCATTATCCTCCACCAAAACCTCAGACAGGAAGAAACTTCAAAGTACCACTGCTGAGTTTGATTTCCAGTCTGTAGCAGTGCTCTTGAAAGCAGAGGCAAAGAGAAATAGCCTCACCACCCTCACATTTCTACCTCTGTGGACGAGGTCCTCATCTGTCTCTTATAACACCACACCTGCTGTGTTCCTTCCCTGTGTGTTCCTTCCCTGTGCTGCTTCTGTTACTAGACCTGGTAGAGAAACAAAGTCTTCAAGGAAGCTTCTCTACCTATTGTGAACACACTGGCTCCGTGGAGAAATCCCTGGAGCAGCATGACTTAAGTGTTCTGTCTTGGAGGCCCCAGCATGCTCCTGGCACTGCTCCTGGATTTTTCCATCTTCTCCTCCTCCTCCTATGATTTTATGCCTGATTAGAAGCATATTTCTAAGAGCAAATCTAAACTGAGACTCTGAACAACAAGTGGAATGGTAAGGTGGCCCTTTCCCCATCCTGACCTTCGTGGTCCTGCCAAAACCATCTGGTTTTTTAAATTGAGTTTGGGATGAGCTTATAGTTTATGGGTCTTTGAACATTGTGGTGTCATCCTCACATCTCATCAGAAACATCTCATCAGGCCTCTCTGGTGGCGCAGTGGGTTAAGGAACGCACTATGGAAGCAAACAGCAGCCACTGCTGCACGAGTTCGATCCCTGCTCCCGGCCAGGGAGGGACCCACATGGCATGATAGACCTCTCCTGCTGTGCCCGCTGCTCCCCTCAGCAGTGTGCTTCAGTCGATCTGCCTGTTCTGCTCCCCACTCTGTCTCTGGTGAATCCTCTCACCTCCTGTGACTCTGGCCTGTACCCAGCTGTTGTATACATAAATAAATAAATCTAAAAAAAAAAAAAGAAACAGTTATGACTATAAACCAGGATTTCTCCCCTCCTCATCATCACCATTTCATTTTTTTGAGTGAGCAATGCCTAAGAGGTTGGGCAATATCCTTAGAAACACATTCTCAGCCTGCCATCTGCATAGAACAAACTCTAAGGAAATATCTAGTGAAGCTTTCACCATGTGTCTGCGAGTTGTCCACTGAAGGATCTTAGGCTTGCTACAATCTTAAGCAGTAGATTTCCAACCTGTTTGGTAAACCTAGACTTAAAGATAGCTAGTCACTAACTGGAATTTACCATCTATCTCATGAATCAACCAGGTACTGGGACACAGACTCTGCCTTCTTTGGTGTACTCTTACCACGCCTACCCCTGCCGCCTGCCTAAATCACGTCTGCTCGGGAAAGCTGACGGCATTGAAGCTGAATGATGTGGCTCTCCCTTGTCAAAGAACAGTTGCTATCTACTTCTAACATGAGCCACTCAGGTCCCGAGGGGACTTGGCACCATTGCTCTCAGCCCCATGGCATCTCCATTAAAGGTCGCAGTTCTGTCCCTAGGATCCCAGCCAAACCCAAGGTGAAGGGCGGGTACCCCTGTCCCCATCTACTGGTACTGCCCCATCTCTCACATCAGCTTCAGTGGTCTGACAAGGGACATTCTAGAAGTAAGAGTAAGAAGTCTGTCCTCAGCTTAGATTGACAATGGGGTCTTGCGCATTTTGTGTGCAGGGAGCTGGTGGGTTTCTTCTTGGAGGACTGAGTCCAAGTCCAGTGTGAAACATCATTTGATAAATTTGGAGCCGTGTCTTTTGATGGGTAGGGCCAGGATGTATGTTCTTGAATGGATGTCCCCAGAGTGGACCTGGAAGTACACTCAAAATCGCCAGCTATACATTGTACAATGTTCTGATCATTGTATTGAAAGAACAGTTCATTAACAAAGACATTATAGAGTTAAAATGAAAAATGCTTCATGAGGTTTTTAGTTAGAATTTGAGACTTGGAAGATGTTTTCTTCCTTGATTCATCAGATTCAAGCAAAGCCCTTGGACTTCCCCTCCCTCCCCCACAACCTTCGCCCCCCCCCCCCCCCTGCCCAGGCAAGCTCAGCTACTTTGCTTTGCCCCCAGGCTTAGAAGTTTGGGAAACCATGGTGATCAGGATACTCATTAAGGTGTTCCAGCTCTTGAATCTAAAAGGTCTTCTTCCTTTCTTTCCTGGGGTCCTTGTTCTTTCTGGAAGTGAAACAAAGACACTCCCTAAGCTAAAATTGTTTCCCTCAGTGTTCATGCTGTACCATTTAAGCAAAAAGTCACTCTGTGGGACCCTGAGATTTGTGCATTCAAGAACATTGGGGGATGCTTGGACCAAGGAGCCCAATGTCCAAGGCCATCTGATTATCCACCACAACTAGATCGATGACCTTGGACATGTCCCTTAATCTTGGCCATGCCTCAGTTTCTGCATCTGTAAAATTAGGAATAATAATGGATGACACTCTCCCTCATGGGGTTATTATCAAGATTGAGTGACTATCAATGAAGTGCTTAGAACAGTGCTCAGCATATAAATCCTATAAACATGGAAGTCTTTCATTCTCAAGATTTTTTTTCCAGTTTTAGCAAAAGCCTTCCCTTACTTCCCTCATCAGAATTCCCACACGTTGTTTTGTGGATGGATTAAAAGAAGGGCACTTCCTTACCTATGGTGGGGTGGTGAATTTGCAATAATAGCCAGTGCTGGCAATTCTGAGCAAGGCTGTCCTTATTAGCAAGAGAAAGATGCATTTGACTTAAAGATGTTTGGATAGGCTGAATAATAGCCTCCTAATAAAGATGTCTGCATCCTAATTCCTAAATTCTGTGAATATGTTGCCTTAATGGGAGAAGTGGCTATGTTAGGAACTTGACCTGTGGAACTTGTCCTGGATTTTCTTAGTGGCCTCATTAAAATCACAAGGATTTTATAATAGGGAGGCAGGAGATCAGGAAGGCGAGAAGATGCTAGCCTTCTGGCTTTGAAGATGGAGGAAAGGACCATGAGCCAAGGAACGTAGGCAGATTTTAAAAGCTGCTAAAGGCATGGAACAGAGTCTCTCCTGAAATTTCCAGATGTAATGTAGGTTGGCCAGCACCTTGATTTTAGACTGCTGACCTCCAGAACTGTCAGATAATAACTGTGTTGTTTTAAGCTACTAACTTGCAATAATTTGGTACAGTAGCAACAGGAAACAATCAGTGATCTGTACCAGAGTTCCCCCAAATGGAATCTGGGAAGTTCAGAGAAGTTAATCTTGTAGCAAGATGTCCAGAGTGAATCACAGCCCAAGTGGAGAAATAATACCAAAAAAGACAGTATACTTTTAAAATATATATTTGGCATTTCCCGTGATTTGTTTCATGATCCTCTAAGAATGACATCACTTGTGTCTGACCAGATGATACCTGTATTGCCCCACCCAAGTGCTGCCCTTTAAGTGCCCAGTGCAAAGCTTTACTCTGAGCAAGAAACTGAAACATTTAATATTCCACTGAGCACATGTTGTTCCAGCTGTTCTGCTTTCTGTGCAATCTTTTGCAGGAGCTGCTGCTTATCAAAAGCTCAAACCACAGAACCAACCGGAGCCAGCTTGGAGCACACAGATAGCTAGGAGGAAGGAGTGTGTCATAAAGAGGCACATGCAGAAGTGCCTTCTGTACACTTTTAAAGTAAGGCTTCCAAAAATAATAATAATAGTAATAAAAGGGGGCCTTCCTCCCCCTTGAACAGAGTTCCCCCTTACTCACTGGCTACTTAACAATAATATTCTGGCCCTGCTTTTCTGAACCTCGTCATTGTATTAATTGGCTGATAATCACCAGATGGCAGACCCCTTGGGGTTCGTGAATTCCCCCCCACCCCGCATGTATTTCCAGGCATAGTGGGAAATCTGTTCATTAGAACATATTTGAAGTATTTGAAGTTTTCCTTTTTCTTTGTTCCATTTCTTCCATTGATTTTTCTGATTGTTCTCTAAACCTTTTATTTACATTTTTATAGGTAGCGTAGGCAACTTTCATCACGAACCTTCTGTGTGTGAGGCACTATTCAAAACATGTATGTGCATTTTTTTCATTTAATCTCCACAGTAACTTTTTGAGATATATGTTACCATTATGACTATTTTACAGATGAGGAAACTGTGGAACTAAAGAGATAAGTAACAATCCCAAGTGACCCAGCTGGGTAGAGGACAAGGCACCCTTCAAACCCAGATGGTGTAATTCCAGAGCCTGTGAGCCTAATGGCATGCTTTCTTGTTTCCCATAACAATGAACTTCCTCGGGGTCAAGTGTTAACTCTTGCACTTACCTCCCCTCCCCCACCCCATTCCTTGAGCATGTTATTGCTAGGACTATGGTAGACTCTTCTACACGTTACTTCATGTCATATCTACTATAACCATGTGTGCTTTGTCTGAGTTCAAACAAATAATAAATAGGAAGACCCTACATCCGTGTGCTTTCCAAACCATCAGGCTGAATTGCAGAAATGAGAGTACTGGATTTGTGAAAAGCCCTCAATGAAGCCTTAGCTCTTCCACAAATTATCAGCTTTGTGACTTATGCCAATCTCTTTATAGTTTGGGTTATTCCACCTCTAAAGTGGAGGTGATATCACCCAGTCTGTAGGAATTTCAAGCACCAGGTGGATTACAGCTGGGCATCAAAGACCGCCAACCCGGAGGCAGCTGCAGAGGCTGACTTCTAGAGCAGAGCTGTAGCATCTACTCCACCCTTCTCCCATGAGCCCAACTATTGTCTTGCCCCTTTGCCTTCTCCAAGAGAAGCCACCATCAGACTGGCAGGGTTGGAGATTACTGCCGGGGAGCAGGTGTGCATCACGTGCTTCAACTCACCTCCCATTCATGAGGTGTCAACCCTATTCCTCCACCTCCCAACCGGGGTCCTCTTGTCAAGAACAGCAGCAGCAGCTTAGAGAGCCTCACTCTCATGTGTGGCTGAGGGTAGAGCTAAGGCGCTGTTATTTTTGGTTTTCCCAAACCAAAGATAAGGGAGAAAGGGGGCAGTCTAGAGCACCCCACAAGCCCAACTCCAAGAATCAAAAAGGCTTTTATATGCCCTGGTTCCAAGGTATCAGTCGAGGCACGGAAAGAAACTGGAGCACAAAGGGACAATAGTACCTTCTTGTCTGAAGTGAGGGGGCGGGTCCCAGGGCCTGGGAGGTAGTCTACCAGAAGGTTCTACTACTTCCCCAATAAGGGACACAGGGGGTAGCCTGGAGAAACCTCCAATCCCAACCCAAGCACCAGGAAGTATTCTCAGCTGCCCACCACAGTATTGAAACCTTAATCCAAGATTTGTCACTGTTCTATGGAAATTATATGAAAGTCTACTGATGCCTTGATTTTTGGGCATTTTACTTTCAAACATTTTCAGTTCTGATTACATGTGAAGGAGAATGGAAGATTGCCCCTGCTCCACTAGGTGGGTGATTCATAGCTACCTGGTGACTTTCTAAGGGCAAACTATAACCCCTTGGCTGCATCTGCTACAGCAGGAACGATAATGCTGGCTCAGGGTTTCTCAGCACTGGCTGCACATCAGACTCTTTTGCGGAGACCAGAGACAATATCAGAGCCCAGCTCCACCTCCACTTACTGAAATAGAAGCTCAAGGGCCAGGCACGGGTGTTTTTAAAGCTCCTCCTCTGGAATGAATGGGCAGTCATGGGGCCACATGGAAGAGTGGCTAAGAACTCAGTCTTTGGAATGGGGCAGAGCCAATTTCTATTACTCAGGAACTGCACTGCAGTGGGCAAGAGGGGCAAGACACTAGAGCATGCCTTGCCTCGGTTTATTCATCTGTGACCAATAAGCAGAGCGGTACTTCTCAAATATTTTCATGTCATAGACACAAAAAATTCATATATTTATAAAGCATCCCAGTGTAAAACAATAGACTAGTGTGTAGCTGTGCTATTTAATATCTCTTCTGTGTTCTGATTGTGTATTCGATACAGGCTATGTCCCTTTTAAGGCAGGCTGGTTGGGAGGTTTTCCAGAGAAGAGCAAATGAGGGAGTTTTTACCTACTGATCCACCATGGAATATTAGAGCCAAAAGGGACTTTAGAACATTTACTATTGTAACCTTCATTTTGCAAAAGAGGGAACTGAGGCTAGGGAAATGGGGGAACACTCAAGAGCATGCCAGCGCAGTGTCAGGATTGCCTTTGGGATTGCATTTGGTCAAAATTTATCAACAGACTTGAAAATGCTTACCCTCCCTTCTTGGAAGGGCAGTCTCCAAACAACAACACAAGGCTCCCTCCCATCTCTTGGGAGGGGCTCACTTACACCACCTTGGGTAAGTGCTTCATCGGCCCCACATCTTTCCTGCAGCCCAACAGCTGGCTGAGTGGTAACTGACTGAAAGTGCCAAGGTCTGTGCCAGATGACGGCAAGCGTGCTTCTTTGCTCTTTTTCTTTCCCCTTTCAATCTGGAAAGCTGCAGTCAATGACTGTGTGCGGAATTAAAGCCAGGAGTGAGCACACAGGCAGCGTCAGAAAGCCACTCGAGATCGACTAGTCAACCACTCAGCATGTTGAAGTCATTTGTCTAGCTGGAGAATTGTATATCCCCTTTAGGTTTATTTCAGCTGCAGAATGGTTGAGGTTCAGGGGAGCTGTTTGGGTCCTGACACTCGAGCTGCTTCTGCACTACTGATTTATAACAGACTCTTGATTCTGGAAACGCTGGTTACCCTGTTTACATGCAACTCAGAACTCTCCTCCACCCACTCTTTCAATTTCATTTCCCGATGCTGCACGGAGAGGGAAAAGCAGAAGGTAAAATGGAAAATGTGTTGGTGACAAAGAAAGGCCAAGAAGCCACCAGTTACATGGGCTTGAAAGTGGAGTCCAGGTGCATTCTCTCCTGTATGGGTGCAGACTGCCTTTGAAACAGATGTCAGTGTCCTCCGCCATTCTCTTTGCATAAGGGAGACGCAGAGCTCCAGAATGGGAGACAATAGGCATTAATATCCATTGGAATGACAGCTGTTTATGACTCGCTTTGCTCAGGACACGTGTCCCCCAAGCAGAATGATTAGTGCTTCTGCAGAATACGGTATTGTGGGTAATCAAAAGTGAATGGCAAATCGTTTGGACTAATGGGAAGCAAGGTCCACGTCCGCCTTTCTGGAAGTTCCCACCAAGAATAAGTAATAAAATGAGCCCACAGCAGTAGCCTCCCTCCTACTCATAACATGGTGGATTTGTTTAGTGTATCCTGGGAAAACTTACCTGCCTCACCAGGGTGTTAGGAGGATTAATTAATGTTTGTAAAGTGCTTGGAATTCCACTGAAGAAATGTTCCTTGTCGATGCAAATTATTATCATTCTATAGTGCCTTTCATCCCAGAATCTCAAAGTGCTTCCCCAACAATTAATTAAGCCTCACTACACCCCTGTGAGGGAGGGAAGCACCATTCTGCCTGCACTAATGCAACAGAGTCTCTGCACCTGAGTCACATAGTCTAATGTTCAAGTCGCCCTCCAGGAGGGAGAGAGACCCCATTAGCGAGCATCCCTAAGTGCTTCATAATACATGAGTCGCTAACAATGCAAGGCAGAACACTCCACTCCATACCTATGGCCATACGGACTTGTTTAATGTTGTTTGGTCCCTAATTGTCTGGGCTGCTTGTTTTATTTTTTTCCCTCCCTTGTAAAGCAATAAGGCACTTGTCAGAGAAGAGACCAATTAGCAGCTGTAACGAGTTACAATGTTCTGACTACACCTTCTAATCCTATTCTTTAACATCTGTAATTCCAGAAATGAGTTGCACCCCTCTCACACCACAAACACCCCAAAAGAGGTTAATTTACCTCTTTAATGGGATTATTAACAGGCTGGGCAGCTCGACGCCGTGTTAGCCGCATGCTTGTCTGACATATGAGCATCTCAAGCATGTATTGTAATTCTTTTTTCATTACAAGTGCAGTAATTCATAAGCACAAATCTCTTCTATTGGCTCCTTTTAAAAGGAGCCTAGAATCAAACAAGATGTGTAGCATTCCAGTGTGGGCTGGAGACAAATCAGCCCTTAGTGTCCTCACAGAATGTATCTTGAAACAGAACTTTTTGGCATTGGTTCTGGACAGGTTTTAAGACAGGAATTTCCACAGAAGGCCAATGTTTTAGTCATGAAAACCTGGGAGGAAAATCATAATTTCCAACTCTAATGCTATCTGAAGGTTTGAGTCAGTTTGAGACCTCAGAAACATTCCCAAAGCTCCCAGAAAGCTTCCAGTTTCTCTTGTGTTCACTGTGGAGTGAAAGGTCTGGGTTCCCCACTGGGTTAACTACTTCCCAGGTACCCTGGACAAGCCACTAACCTCTCTGAGGCCCCATTTCCTCATCCTTAAAATGGGAATAATTCTGGCTGCCCCATATACTTTTCACGTTGTGTGGATGGAATGAGATCATTTTTTTATGTGGGAGTGTTTTGTAAGCTATGAAAGCTACGCAAGTGTAAGTGACTGCAAGTGGCAGGAGCCAAGTTAGCCTAAGAAACCTGTAGCTGTAGGAAAACAAATTTGCTCACAGTCATAAATCACACTGAGTGAGTGAGGTCTCTAAGTGTGGCAAACTTATTATCCCAGCTAAGTAACCCTGGAGAACCCTAGGACTGAACTTAGGCATCACAGGATGGATTGTAGCAGAGGAGGTTCTGTTGACCTAGCTTCTCCCCCACTCCCTTACCCTAACCCCAACTCCTAAATCTTCTACTCCCTTTGAAGGGTCCTCCCTGATGCTGTGTGGTAGGGTGGTAGGAGGGCTTCCATCTATGGAGTTTCATGCACACCCACTATGAGAGTGAGCATATGACCCAAATTAGCCAGTTGGAACATTCGCCCTCACCTAATGGGTGAGCATCAACCCAGTATGGAGCTGGAGTCTTCAGCGGGTGGTATTCAGATGTTGCAGGTGAAATTTCCCATTGAAGTTGCAAAGCTGGGAGGAGGTGAGTTGCCTGTCGTCTACAAAGTCTGCTTGGGAATGTCACCAAGGAGAGCGAAGGGTAGGGGGGAGAGAGAGAGGGGGGCTGGGGGGGAGATTACTTGGAGCACATGTGCTGTACAGGGACAATGGCATAATGCCTTAACATTATTTGGGTTCCTGGATCTAGCTGTGCCTAGACTCTTGATTTCCTGATTATGTGAGCCAAGGAATTCTCATTTTACTTAAACTAATTTGATTTTAAATCCAGTTCTTTTAACAGATTTTAAAAATATTTATACATACAAGCACTGGGGTACAGGCCAGAGGTGTGTGTGGGGGGCGGTGAGAGGATTCACCACAGAGAACAGGGAGCAGAACAGGCAGATCAACAGAAGTACACTGCTGAAGGGAGCAGCGGGCTAGGCAGGAGAGGTCTGCCGCACCATGTGGGTCCCCTCCCTGGCCGGCAGCAGGGGTCGAACTCCTGCTGCAGTGGCTGTGGTTTGCTTCATAGTGCGTTGCTTAACCCACTGCGCCACCAGGGAGGCCCAGTCTTTAAGAGATTTTATATCTCATCCTTTCGATTAATACAACCAGAAGACTGAACAAAATTTAACTTTCACTTTTGGGAGAAGGTGAGTTATATAACCTCAGCCTCCACAATTGGGTGAAGCAGTTGCTTTGTGAATCTTTTCTCAGTGCCTATAAAGTAGAAGAGGTGATTTGAAATGACCCTGTTTTCTAAAATATAGTCAGCCTGCTCACAAGCCAGTTGGATAGCATAGGAATTTGAATTCTCTCTGCCTGCTTCTTAAAACTTAATCCCATTTTGTCAGCCAATAACTATTCCCCCAGGGGGCCTCCCTGGTGGCGCAGTGGGTTAAGCAAAGCCTATGAAGCAAACCACAGCCACTGCAGCACAAGTTCGATCCCTGCTGCAGGCCCAGGAAGGGACCCACATGGCGTGGCAGACCTCTCCTGCTGTGCCCGCTGCTCCCCTCAGCAGTGTACTTCTGTTGATCTGCCTGTTCTGCTCCCCGCTCTGTCTG